>VZTN01025479.1:52041-162297 GCA_013400515.1 Erpornis zantholeuca | reverse complement strand
ATATATAAATTATAATTTCATAAATGAATATCCAGGGTTTAAAATGTCCATCTGATGATGAACTGTTGCTATACTATGATGTGTTCAGAATCCTTCCTTTATCAAACAGGGATCTGCATAAAATTCCTCTGCTTCTCTTTTCCTCTTGAATTTGTATATGGAGTGATGGCTCCACACCTCTCTTTCAGTAGTTTTCCATGCAAAACCCTTTAAACTTTCAGAATATTTTGAAATATGGATTGAGACTTGAAGCTTCAGTATGTAGGCTGTTTTTTGGGTAGCTTGGGTTGGTTGCTTTGTTTGCCTTAAAATTGTACAGTAATCTAACTATCCTTAGAGGCGAGTTCACTTCTCTGTCATAATCATATATGTTCAGAGCTGAAACAGATTGATAGCTTCTAGAAATCCCTGAGTGTGGTAAAGCCAGACCTCCGATACTCTGATTCCAGCTACAGAAGGAAAATCATGGACTTCCAAACAGGCAGAAGTGTATAAAGGGATCTGCATTGCTCAGCTGTGAGTGCCTTTGGATGCTGTGTAGGCGTGTGACCCTGTAGTTCTGTTCTGTTCTCTTCCATAGATTGTCAGGACAGCAATACATCTACTTACAGCTTCGATATTCTCTGCTTCTCTTTCGCAAGTGGATACTGCAAACAATTGATCAAATTATTCTGAATGAGCACCCTCACATCAGCACCAACAAAGTCAATCTGGCTGCTCAGGTATCAGCTTTCTCATGAATGGATGACAAAATGCCACTGAGACTTCTCATACTTTTGTCCTATCCAAAAGCCACTCTCTGCAGGCACTGTGAGCATTTTAATGTTTGCTGTACTGTTTGTATACATTTCTTCAATATTTTAAAATGCTACTTCTCTTTGTGCCTGTTTTTATTTCTGGTTAAGGAACCAGACTGTTTCTGGGTCCCCTTTCCTTCTGATATTCCCTTCCAAAACGAATTATGTCAAAAGAATTATTTATTCTGCATAGATAAGGTCTGACTGCAGTAACAGGAAATTTTAGCTTTGTTCTGCTTTCTATCCAGTTTTATATCTAAATTGACTAAGGCATACAGAAATCAGATTAAGTGACTTTCTTCAAGTCACGCAGTGAGCAGCTCATTTTGGATAGAATCCCAAGAGGATACTTGTGGTTCCCAGCCCTCCTCTGTAACCTCCAGACCACATTGTCTCCCCAGTGCACAGTGCAATGAATGCAGTCTGAACACTAAATTACAGCTTTGGCAATGAAGTAAGAGTTCCCGGGGCTCCCATATTTGCTGTAACCTGAAATTTCCAGAAGAGTTCCACATTGTGGTTTCTACAGCCTTCCCTGTTGACCATGCCCGTGGCAGTGGGACCCAGTGTGCCTACAGAGGGTTGTCAAGGCCCACTGCATCTTGGCTGCCAGCTCTCATGTCAGCTATACATGCAAAAAGCAATGTGAAATCTAGGGTTCTTCATTACTAAAAGAGGGTGGCAAGTCATCACAGTGATTTATTCCATTTCTCCTGTTTTTTTTCAGTCAGCAAAGTCACTCAGCATAGGCAAGTTGATTGTGGATTCCCATCCTCAGAACAAATGTTTACTAGAGAGGAGCTCTGTGATCTTGCTGCAGAGAAGGAGATAATGAGAGGGGAACTTAAGATCAGATAAATGTCTGTCTTGAGGGAGGGTTTGCAAATAAATGCAAAATGCTTTTGGTTGTTTCTGTAACTACACAATCCTTCCCATTACTTATAACAAACTTTACATGGGAAGATGTCTCTCTAGATTAGATTACCTGAAGTCAATATCCCTTTATATCCCTATAGGCCTGTGAGAAAGGCTTTCTTTGATACACCACACTCTTGTGAGTAAATGCTGGGAAAACCAAGCACTTGAATGTTCTCTTTACTGCCAAGTTTTAAAAACTCACTTTTAGAACCAGAAAAGAAAGACTTGCAATTCAGATTTTCAACTATTCTTTGAGCTTTTTAATTCACAGACCATTGAAAGTGGTCTCCTAGCTCATATGTGATAAGAACTGTGTTCAAAACATATGTGAAAAGTTGAGCAGTCCCGTTACAAAGCAGAATGATGTTCCAATGATACTTAGACTGTGTGAAAGTCTTAAAGACTGCTAGTCACTTCTGAAACAGAATTAGTATAGAGCTAATCATCCAAACAGCAAAACCATCAGGACTGGTTCTGCTCTCCACTGTACTGGACAAAACCTCTTGCAGTTTCACTGATGCCTTACAGAAATCTGTGGAGTAGAAGAGAAATGACCAACTCTTTGCAAAAAGGTCCCCTTTCTTCAGTAAAAATGTCGAGTTGGTTTAATTTTCCCCCAGAAGAATAATAGATTTGTCTTCATGGTTTTTTTACTTGGTGATTTATTCATCTTATACAGCAAATTGTAAATTTGCTAGTGAATTGCATTTTCTAATGTTTTCATGCCTGAATAAAACATAATTGCCTTTCTATCTTCTGTTGTGCCTAAGAATTATGTTAATCTGCCCTAGAATAGTCACCTAAACTGTAGTTCAGATCTTTTATGCTGAAATGGGAGAAAATTAGCTTCAAGTTAAATGGCAGTAACTTATCCCACTAGATAATGAAAAATAAGTTCCCTGATATAGCACCATTTTTTACATGTAGTCTAATATGTATATAGTTCCCTCTTCTTGTTCTGCTTTCCCTTCATGTCACCTTATAGAAATTGTGAAGAAAAATCATATATTTTTAAAAAACAAGAAACTTACTCCCTTAAAGCTGCAGATAATAGTATACCCAAAATGCTCCTAAGGAGTAACCTGCCAGTCAGGGCTAATTCTTTATCTGAAGTCAAGACATTCCCACACTGAGTGTTTAGTGTCCTTTCCACACCCCTGATGTCACACCACAAACATCTCTTCTTTTTGTGCACTCTATATAATTAACACATTCCTTTAGTCACTGTCATCTTCCCCCTTCTCCCCCTGCCACCTCATCCATTAGCTTGGGGTTGGCAATGAGGCAGAAGGACTTTGCCAGCTCATCTGACTCCTGTGGTCTTATGTTAACCAACATCTCACCTGCTTCCCTTGTGCACAGGGTACTCAGGATTTTTAGGAGTCTCAAATATTATTAAACTCCTAAAATCAGCCAAGGTTTAGAGAATCATGTCTAGTGTGGATGAGCCCATTTCTAGCTTAACAAACACAAATTTTTCTTTCTTAAACCATATTAAATAATAGCTTACATTGCTATGACTGTATAGAGTGCTATAAATCATAATTTAAGAAAATCAGAAAGCTTCTATATAATGTTGAAGTTTATTTAAATGACTCTGTTTATCAAAATCAACATGCTTTACCAAGAGCAAGGCATTTTGGTATAAACCTCGTAATTTCTTTAAGCTTTTTTTTGTTCCACTCAAGACTATTAGTGTTGACAGGAAGGAGACAGAAACCATATCATTTAGTCACAACAAGGACAGTGCAAGCTTGTTTGTTCAGTAGCTGCCAGAAGGGGAGGGAGTTGCCTTGACTTTTCTCCTGGTTCATTTACCTTAAAGAGTTTAACTTTTCTAAATGTGAGAATCCATATTTATTGGTTGATAAACTATTTCTCAGTAAAATAGTGGATTAAAGACTCTTCCACCTCCACATTTTCCACCTTTCGCCACAGCTAACCTGAAGGACAGATAAATTTATATTAATGGAAAAGTCCTTGTTTTTAAGGCTGAGCTGCCTAAACCATGGCACAGAAATGGATTCTGTCAAGCTGGGAGCAGACAGTTTTGGAGGTAGAAGAAAAACATTGTAGTAACCCTGGTAATTGTTTGTGTACGTACTAAGAGGCCTGATCTTCAGAGAACACATGCATCTGACCACTGTTTCAGCTCAGTCCCATCTCTAACTTGAGATGCCAAGTAAAGCATTACTATAACCACAACTGTCACCAAAAATCGGGGAGAAAATAAAACCCTCTAGCACTATATTGAAAATGACAGAATCAGGTATTACTTTATTTTCTGGCCAGGATGTGCCTAGGAAAATATTCCAAATGTATATGTTTAGCAGGATTTCTCCCCAAATTGTATACACATAGAGATGCACTGTTTCAAAGTTCATTGGTCCAGAGCTGAGCAACTCCCAGTATTCAGTTTCCCATTGGATCCAAATCTCCTTGCCTCTGATGTTAATTAGATCTTCACTCTTCAATTTTCTTATCAGTCCTTTCTGGACCAGATGTCTCCAACTCTGCCAGAGGCAGTATCTGAGGGTAGATGTTTGTATTGGCCTCTGATGTTCCACTGCTGTTCCATTGATGGCCTTTTATCTTTCTGGGTATCTTTGAGCTTCTCCCAGTCTGTTAGTATATTAAGCCCATCTCCTTAGAGTGATCCTACATCTCCTAAAAACGAAAGAAAATTCATTTCCAATGCAAATTCAAGTCAAGCCTAATTAGAGAGACAATATCAAAATTTAAAAGTTATATCATTTCCAACAGAACCATTATTTCCTGGAGGGTGCAGGTTTCACTGTCCTGCTGTGGCCAGGAATGCTGGAGGTTTGTGTCACTGTTATATAAGTGATATCCTAAGGAAAGGCCATGGCAACATCCTTCCTGGGGAAGTTGTCTGTGAAAGCCTGACTGTGACCTAGAAAAGATGGTGAGAGGAGGAGCTGTTTATAACAAGTCTTCATTGAATTAGGAATCTGAACACTGGTGAAGCTGTACAAGAAAACTTACTCTAAAAGAATCCAGCAGAGGTGGATCCCTTGGCCAGCAGCAATGGTACTAACAATTCTTAGATAAAAAACCCCTCCACCTCTTATGCCAATGCAAGGGCTTGGCTTATGTTTGAGAGTTCACATAAAATCAAGAGATAGCTCTGCCTAGGAGATCGATGTAAGTTATTGTTATTCAGCAACAGGATAAAATATTGTAGCAGAGCACAACTTGTCTAGGAAGGAGTAGGAAAAATATGTGCAGAGCTTATCAAATTCTTCTACTTAATTGATATATTTCTCACTAAATTCTGAAGCTTGTAAATTCAGGCTACTCTAGTACGCATGAGTCAAGATTCAGTTTGGGATTTAATTGTGCTCCAGGCCCCTTTCACAACAAAGTGAAACTTGTCCCATAAGTTAGGAAACACTGGTGCATCAAGATTTCAATAACTGTGCAGTAATGTGCAGTAGAGAGGTTTTTTTTAAAATGTGAATTTTCACTGGGGAGTGGGAAATGTCAGGGATTGAGGATTTCATTTACTCTGTACCTCTATTGCTTTCCATGACCCTTGCAGTGCCCTGTTCGTTAAGAGTTTTCCTTCCTTGTATGTTTTAATTGGAATAGAATTTGGAAAAAAAGAATCAAGCTTATGTGAACAAGAACATGATTATCTGCTTCTGTCCATTCAAAGGCAAATTGAAAGTTACCTTAGAGTAGCTCACAATTTCTCCAGCTATCCTGTCATTTTATTTTGACTGGGGACATCACTGACTCCTTGTGGTATTTCTCTCTGAAGTTGTAGACATTAATTCTGTCATCTTTGAGTTTAATAGGCAATAATGGGTCATTTGCTTGCAACCCTTTCTATGCCTATAATTCAAAGAAGCTTTGTGTCTTAAACTACTCTGTATGCCCATAACTCCATCACTGCAGCTCATTTCATCACTTAACTTTTTCAAGTCTCAAATATGTCTTGTCAGTGCCCTCTGATGACATCGTGATATGAGGCTCATGAAACAAGAAATTGTTATTCCAAACTTTTTTGAGTTAAAACTTTCTGCAGATTTAGCAACTGCTGAGCATCTTATGTGTCACTCCAGTCCTGCATATATAAATGTGAGTGTCCCTATGGCATAGATTTGAGACATAAAATGCAGATATATTCTAATACAAAAGAAACAAATAGCTTTCTTGCTTTTTCTTTCTGTTGTTTGAAATTCCTTTTTGGCACACTGCATACATACTTTTTCTGGCCACATAGCAAAGCAGCTGAAAAAATTGTCACAAAGTTCAACAAAGGGAAAGTGAGAGCCAGGGCTGAGTCATTGCATGCATGAGAGCTGGAGGAGGAAGCATTGGACTGTACTGACAGAGATTCAGAAAATGCTGAGGAATAATCTGTCCCAGAGAATGCTGGCAAACTATCAAGAAACAAAACAAGAAACAAAATAAACCACGGTTCCACAAAGGGATGGAAACCACCCCCCACAAAGTCAGCCAAAAAAACTTTCCATCACAACATGAACATCAATCCAGCTCTCTCTAGTTTTCTCAAGATGAATCAACTGCAGCATTGATACTTTTTGCAGTTAATTTAAAATATTGATCTAACAGATTCTCAGTGCCAGGCTGTTTGCAGGAGCTGGTACACGGGTGCTGCTCAGCAGGTGCTTGGATTGCCCCTGGTGAAATGTTTTGTGTGTCAGGGAGCTGGGGCTGAGAGTGTGACAGGCAGACAGCAGCCTCTCTGACAAGGCTCCAGTCCCACAACACCTGAATGAGAGCACAGCAGGACCAGGGAGAATAGCCAGGTCCAGAAAAGAGTCCAGTGATCACCAGACAAGTCTGGTGACAAGACAGGCCCAAGGACAAGGGAAGGAGTTAAGGCAAAATGAAAGTTCAGCCAGGGGCAAAGCCAGGTGCAGTGAACATATCATACCCTTCAGAGAAAAATCAAATATATCTCCCAGTCCAATGGGCAGAAAGTGTCCAAGTGGAAAGTCTAGGTGTGACAGCACAGTCCCTGCTTCTCACACCTTCCCTGTCTTTACGGAAATTGAATTAAAGGTTACACAGCTCTGTGCTATTAGAGCAGTCTTTGAACGTAGGCAAATGGACTTTAAAGAAGGGAAGAGGTAGAAAAATATTATAGAGGATTATAGGCAATTATGAAGATTTCTCAAGACATCAATGTACCTTGTAGTCAACAGAGACACTTGGAGACTTGAGAAACCTGGAACTATGCCCCATAACATCCTGCAGGAATTTGCAAGATAGCGTGGCTTTTTTCCTTCTAGTAGTGGTGCTAGGTGCACATCTATGCACAGGTAGTTGTAGTCACACATAATCAGCTCCCTGTCTCAAAGGATAGGACCATCTCAATGTCTTCAAAGGAAGACACAAGGAACCCTCTAGCAGATAGCAATAACACAGCTTTATTCACTGAGGAACTTCCTTCCTTGTCCTGTACTTTTTGTACAGGATTTAATGGTCTAGAAAGCAAAATGTTTTCTTACACAGTACACTATGTATTTTCAAATTGTGCACCTGAGGTATGGTTCATAAACTTATTCATAATCATTTCATTTTTATGTTCTTTTTAAGTTCATGTGTCCTAAAGTACCTGTTAGACCATTCTTTTCTGTGTCATTCTTCAGCTGGTAAAACCAAGCTCCACTCTCCCACATCCTGGACAACCTAGCTGAGCAAGCAGAGGAGATACCAGCACATGTGACTTTATGGGAATAGAGGAAACTTAATTTTATTCTTTAATTTGATCATAGTCACGTCCTTCTGATCACTGTCTGTGAGTCATGTGGAATACTTTGGCCTTCATTTCAGTGGATTTGTTTCTTGTTCCTAGTTTACTTAAGGTTACTGAGGGGCAGGGGTTGGATTTGTCTTTTCTCAGGACAGGTTTTTGATTTCAAAAAAATCAAGAGCAGCATCTTTGCTAAGTACCTCAATTTGCATATTTGTATTTCAGGGTGCCTTTAGCAAAGTCAAATTTTGAAAAAAATTCCTCTTTCTTGAGTTTAGCATCACTCTACTGTGATTGAACGTTCCTGTGATGTTATCCCCCTCCCCAGCGATTTGTTCCTCAAGGACATTGCATGGATTCTGTGGTGGTAGCTGCCACTAGAGCCCCACTAGAGCTGCTCACTGAGCTGTGCCAAGACAGGCTCGAGTGTTTTCAGGACAAGGGTCAGAACATCCTCTCCCCTGTGTGCTCCAGAACGAGCTGTTCCAAGAAGCAATTCTCCAAAGGTCAAACTTTCTGATATAAGACCAGTTTAGAAGAGAGCAGTGGAAATCCTACATAATGATTTTATTAGATTCCTGTCCCTTTCATCTCCCAGAATTTTGTGCTCAGCAGTATTCTTAGTAGAGATCAATAGCAAGCGATCCCATGAAATGTCCTATAGATTTCTGAAAATGGAGATCTGTTTTCATTGCACAGTTCTGGCTGCACAAAAGCATGATTGCCTGAATCTTTGAACTCTTCCTTTTCTCTATAATCCCCATTATCCTTTGGCTTCCCCTGAGGAGTTTCACAGAGAATAACTATGGCTGAGCAAATAGAAGGGTTCCCTCATTCTGTAGACAGTATGGTGAAGAATGGAGAGGAGGAGGCTTTCCTGGAGGAATTCCTTGTGGCCATAGAGGGAGTGTGATTTGATTTGAAGGGATTCATGCTATTGCAGCGGTGGTTTTTTATGTTACAGTCAGAATGTGATTCTTTGTATAATGGTCATCCTGTGGGTCTGAAGTTTCAGTGTCTTAAAAGCTCCAAAGTACTCTACTCTAGCCCTTCTGAGGTAGCCTTAAGAGAATATCTCTGAGGACTGGGAGGAAAGGCAAGGCTCCAGAATACTTGAAAAGTGCAAGCATGAAAGCATGCCTCAAGAAAGAGATACAAAGGAAAAGGAGGAACCATCAATTGAGTCAATGTATTTTGAATGCTACATTAGAAGCTGTGGGTTGTAAGTTGTTTGATACTGCATATAGTAGGTCTCAGATATATAATGAACTTACTGGTTCATTATAGCCAACCTCTCAACTGTATGCTGAGTTGTGCATTTGCAGGATAGTTTCCCAAATACAGGCTAGAGAATTATTAGCTCTATGCAACTCCATTACAGAAATTCCCATTGTTACATCTTTTAGTGCATCTAAATGATAAAACATGATCTAATTGCAAAACAAAGGCAGAAGGAGCAATTTTTGTAGTAAATGTCAGTCATTTAAGTAAATATTGTGCCTTCTTTCATTGGTACTTGAATTTAAGTTTCATTTTGAAAGTTTAAACTTCTCCTGTGTCCCCAGGGCTAGTGGGCAGCTGGTTTGAACCCTGGGGCATCAGAGTTACATGCTTCCTGAAATGTGACTTGCTTAGCAAGAACTCAACTCCATTTCCCAAAAGCTGCCCTAAATGCCTGTTTTACAGAGATACCTAGAGCTGTCACTGATTTAAGATCTCCACTGCCCATGACAACAATCCTGCTGCTGAAGGAGTTTGCATTCTCTGGCTTGTTTAGATTGAGCATGAGCCACTTGGCACTCCTGTAGTCAGTCCCTTGTTGCTGCTGGTGCTGGCTCTGAGCAGAATTGTCCAAATTAAATAAAGTGGGAATATAAAACTGGATTTCTTGGCCTGATGAGAAATGTTCAGTCCTTCCCTGTGGAGCAGGGAGCAATGACCACAGGGCAGTCTGTGATGGACTAGTGCCCTGAAGAGCTGGTGAGGTAAAAGTAGGCTGTTTGTGACAATCTCCTCAGCAGGCGTCCTCTGACCTGGGTTCTGGCTGGCAGATCTCACCACCAGCTGTGGCCACTGCTCTGTCTGCATTAGCAAGGTGAGCTCATCCTTCAGTGCAAGCCCTTTGCCCTGGGCCTGTATCTACAGTAATAGAGTCAACTAGAATGTGGGAGCTGTCTTGTCATGATCTTCCCTGCAAGTTTTATCCCACAAGTTACCCAGGCTGTGAGCTCCAAGCAGGAACTTTGTGTGGAGCCTCATTCTTTCTTCTGTGGTGCTAGTGAGGGCACTGACAATCCCAGGAGCAGTGAGGTGGATAAACATCCTTCTGTGCATGTGGGGGAGCTGTGGGTGCAAGTTCATGATCCATTCCAGGGTGTCCCAGCACCTGCAGCTCCCAGATGTATGAGTTTGAGAACGTTCGGGGTAGGTTGACCTATGCTTATAATTCAATGTATTTTAATGGCTCTTTAATTTAATATTCAATAAGATTTCCTCGCTTGACAAAAATACCAAATATCCTTCAGCTTGAGGAGATGATGCCTCTCTGGCCCTTTTAGGCATTTAATGGTAAGGGAATGGTTCAGAATGTCTCAATAGGAGCATTGTAGAAGACATTATAATTCCATGTAAGGCTTTACAGAGCTGGAAGTGCTTTTCAGGACAAAAGACTGTTTAGAGAAACATTTTTTTTTCCAGAAGAAGTGTTAATTATATGTTTTGTACTTCACTTGACCTTTGTGGGTCTTGCAGTGTTCTCATAAAATGAAGCTCTGTCACCCTGGCTGGCAAACGGAGGAAGAGCAGGCAGTCTCCGTGGAACATCCTGGCCCTGGAGATCATGGGCATCGACCCTCTCAGGGCACTGATTCCTTCTCTGGCAGCCCAGCAATCCCCCAGGTGAACTGTGTTAGAATGAGAAACCTTGGAAATGTAGGACACTGGCAATGGGAGCTAATCAGCCTTCCATGATCTTATGTCCACATCAAACTTTTTATTTTTAGTTTTGGGATGCTTTGGTTTCCCATCTGTGCAGCACAGTGCCTCAGGCAAGCTGGCAGAAGCCTGGGCATATTTCCACCAGAAGACAGATTTCCACTGTAGTTGGCCTTTTCTAGTGCTAAATGCTTTGGTTTTGATGAATCAGCATTTTCCTGTGTAAAAACATTCCTTTGGAGAATTTCCAGTCAGAATGAAACTAGGATTCAACACGTTGCAAAATCCTTCCAGAACAGGATTTATTCTCTATAGCTGTACTTATAAGCAATTTTACTTTTCCTTGGTTTCTCTGTATTATAATAAAATACTAACACAGATGCAAATATCGCTGGTAGAGGTATTTATAGTGAGGATAATTATTTTTGCCACTGGAAAGATTACGAAGTGTATAGGCATTTAAACACAGGACCTGGAAAGGAGGTAAAAATCTTGCAGATTCCTGTGTGGTGAAATCGTGAATTTTGAGACCTTATTTTGCAGTGCAGCCGTATCAGAGGTCATGGAAAATAAAAATAATTTAAACAATTCAGTATTTGCTTTGCATTCTCCTTGTAAAACAGACTTAAATCTAGGCACATATTATTGAAAATCATAAATTTGATCAGACACTTGTGAACACATGTTTATATTCAGCTCCAGTTGATTTTGACTTTGTGTTTCTTCTGGCTATCTCTCCTAGACCAAAACATAGCTCAAGCCCTTGGAAAGGAACTATGGGCATAAATCAGTGTGGGTGTGAGCAGCAATAAATACAGCCCTTCTCTCTTGTCCTCTATAACACAGCAGGTGTGAAACAAGCCATTAGTTCAGACATAATTGTGAGAAGGCAACTGTACATTTGTCATGCAAATTCACATCCTTCCTTTAACAAATTAGTCATTCCCTTAAAATGAGTGTAGTTATATTGTTTGATTGCATGTGTGACTAATGTAGTTCCTTCCTTTTTGTTGTAATAACAGTTTAATGCATCTGAACCCACCTGTTCCTACAGGATTTGCACAGATCTTTTGCAGTCCATGTCAGCTTCCTACCTAGAGTTCAGCTAAGCCATAGATAATCTCTTTGCCTTAAGGTCAGGTAGGAAGTTAAGGGTGATTCAGTGACCTTTCAAGCAGCTGAAGTTGAAGGATGAGCTCTGTGCATAACCTCATCCCTGAAGATTCTCTCTTTGAATAAAACTGAAAATGAAAAGAAATAAAGAAGGGAAAAACTTACCACTTAAGTTGCATTTCAGAGACCAACTTTTTCGTCTGCTATTCTTATTGCAGGCAAAGAAGGCAATGCAACTTGACAGTTGTGTCATCTTGTGGAAAGAGATCCTCCTGTGGAAAAAAAAATCCTCACCTGCCCCTCCAATGGAGATGTCCCTGCAGGTGGCATGGTTTATGTCTGAGGAGTATGGAATTGCAAGTGGGCTGGAATGGAGTGAGTTCATCTACGAGTACCTAGGCTCTGCCACTGACAGATCTTGTGTTTCAATGGCTGGCTGAGTCTGCTGAGTGAACTTCTAGAGGTGCAGCATTTCATCCCCCCTCTAACCAGCACTTCCTTCGAGAGGAGACTTTTGTAGCAGGTAAGACCTTATCTCTTCATACATTTAAAGGAGCTTGTTGTTTAATGCTGTTTTATTCCTCTCATCCCTCCTGTTGGGTCTGCCCTGTTGTTTATGCTGTGTGGAAGCAGAGAAACACTCTAGTTAATTGTGATGAGATCATAGATGGAGCTGAAAAATGAGCAGTAGCAAGATAAAATCCCTTTATTTGATGTCTGCCAAAAAGAGAGAAAAACAAAGAAATCTGGAAAGAGGAAAAAATTTTGTATTATACCTTTTATGGTTCTGAGTTGCAGAAGGCAATTACAAATACACCAGAGCTACTTGGAAATTTTTAAGTAGCTGTTTGCTGACTGTATGTAGATCTGGAAAGAATAAACATTGTGAATTGTGGAATTTTGTTAGTCTACTTTAACTAGAAATAAATATGAGGCATTAATTTCCAATCCGTGTGATCCAAAGTCCAAGCATGTTTAGATTTAGAATGAATGATTTCTATCTTTCTCCAACTGGAGACCTATTTACTTAGAAGACTGAGGGAGTATGCTGAGGGAGTTAAACTTGATTTTTCCCTAGGTAGCAGTCACAAAGAATATAATTTAAAGAACTTATTTTCAGCACCAAAACCAGTACTCCCTTTCCTAAGAGACTTGGCATTTGTAGCATGGAGTTCATCAAAGAAGCTGACTCAGCCTTGGCTGAGCTCAGAAGATCACTGAGTTGCATTTCTGACTGCTGGGTGTCTTCTTCAGACCTCGGTTAGGAAGACACCTTGCTACGAGTTGTGGTAACAACAAAAGCCAAAGGTAAACACCCTCCTGGCAGAAGGGTTTAGCTGTTCCAAGCCATGGGAGTGACAGGAGAACACAGGCTCACAAGAGGATAGGCTTTGTCTTTGGCTAGATCAGTACATATTTAGTGTGAAAGTGCACCTGCCTCAAGAGGCTGTCCAAAAATGCTGTACTCTGCATTCTCTAAACACAGAGTAAGTTCTTTTGCCTTTTAGGGAGCAGAAGGAACCCAGTATTAGTGGAAAAATTTCCAGGGGTAGGACTGAGTTTACTTTTCTCCTACTTTTACTGAAAAGGAGCCTTTCCTCTGGTTGACAGCACAATTTGAGCTGATCTATAGGGTGCAAAGTTCTCTCAAAGCCTCTGAGGTGGGTGAGATCAGGACTAAGGCTTTCCTGTGAAGACACTGATGATTTGTAAAGCACTGATTCAGCCCATCCACTGTGGGCTGGGCAATTTGCAGGACACAATTTATTAGCCTATGGCTTTAACCATAAGTTGGAGCTTGAGCTAGAACTTCACTGCTGATTTCTTCCAAAGAGCTAAAAGAACTTCAGACTTCTTAAGAGACCAGCACATTATATAGGCAAAATTATATGTGTGAATACTTTTGTAACAAATTGAGGTTATCATAATTTTGTGTGAATATAGATGTTCTTTAAATTAATCCAAGATGCCTAAATTGTAATCCATATCAGGTTCTTTTTATTTATTGTAGGTTGCAAATACTTCAGGTATTCCACCTAGCTCAGGGTGGTTGCCTGGAGTGTGAAAGCAGCCACATTCACTGTTCCTAAGAGATCATTGCAATTGCTTTACTGCAGTACCTTTCATCCAACTAACATTGGGGTTTTTTTCCAGTTTAATGGGTTTTGGGTTTTTTCCAGTTTAATGGAATATTTGGCTCAGGTTTTTAATGCAGATGGCTTTATATAAATCTTTAATTAATATGTTGAACCTAGGTCACTTGAACTGCTTTCAGCTGATTTAATGCTGACTTCTGCTGTTATCAAGATCCCAACTTGGGAAAAGTATTTTCCTTTCTTGCAGAAAAAATATACTACTCAGGAAGACAACATACTACTCAGGGAGGGAAATTTAGCTTATGATTGGATAATAAGTAGCTGAGGAGGGACAAATATTTTTTTCTCTTTCATATATACATATGGTTGTTTAATACTTTAAATAGTATCTTGTTTTCTGAAACTAATGAAAGTTTGTTAATAGTAGGAATGGTTTAAAGCAATTCAGCTATTCTAGCAATGCATGCAGAAGTTCTGGAAAATTTTCTACAATTTATTCTTTCTGTGGAAAAAAAATGCTTTGTTAGCAAGCCAGCTTCTGCTTCCAGCACCATTTTAGGCCAAACTATCTTGAATTGGTCCCAGAACCAGATGTCTTTTTTGGTTCAGATCAGAATGGACACAGACTGAGCTTTCAATAGTGGCTTGAGCTTTTCAGTGGTTTGCTACTGCTTCAATTTTGTATTTAAATAACTAATGATCATTTGATGATTATTATTCCATGAGTATTTAAAGTCCCAATGTCCTATTTGTGAAATGAACTGGTATAGAGACCAGCAGAAAAGTAACTGTAGCCTTAATCCTCTGTTCTGTCCCTGGCACAATGAAAAAACTAAGGAGAAGGTGAACATCCTCATTCCACATATTGGCTGGGTTTATTAATAGATTTGCAGTTATTAAATTAGTTTTTACTAGGCTTTCATTGTGTCATAGGTCAGTATTCTGTCTGGGTACTCAAAGAGTGGTTGTGGAAGCAGAAAGCAAATTCTTTTTACAGCCATGATTTATCCTCATCTTGAATATTGTATCATATTAGCAAAACATTTATAGTGTGAGAGACGTATGAGTCAAAGTATTACATTAATAGTTTAAACTGAAGACGGGCCAGAATTTTTCTGTGGTGTCCTCTGATGTGTATATATATAATGGAGTGAACAACCAAAAATTGAATGTGGTAAATCAAATTGTTGCTCAACCCACCATTAGGATTCTGCAGAAAGTTTACACAGCTACCTCTCAGCAACTGTAAGGATAAAGTATATTTCTACCATCCTGTAGACACGAGTAATATTTTTACCTAGGTGAATGGCAGCACTTGGCTGGCAACGAGTGGAGGAAAATGTCACTTTTATTTTTTTAACGTTCTTCTATTTTAATTGTGTATTATTGACAATATTTGCTTACTTGGGGTGTGTTGTGTTAGAGATCTTCCCCACATGGTTTCCCTGCAGCTCCTGAGGAGCTGCATTCATGCTTCTCTGGGGGCAATGGGAGTCCTGCAGGGTGGCTGCAGTGGGTCTGGCACTGATAGAGTTGGGACTCACTGGCCAAGCATTAACACCCAGAGGCTCAGAGCATTACTGGAGTACCCTGTCTAGATCTCATGTCCCAAGGGCCAGGTTGGATTGAGAATGATGTCCAGCTCTGACATGGGTCTTTTGCATTATTATGGACAAATCTTTTTATTGCTTTGTTTCTCAGTTTCCCCAGAATAAAATGAAATAATGCTATTTACCTTCTCTGAAGAGTGTGGGCGATTTGCAAGTAGGAAGTAGGTTGATAGTTAGGCAAAAATTTTATTTTTAAATATTGGCACTTAATTCTTGAATACTATCAGTGATTTCTGATTACTTTCATTTCTTATAACCAGGTCTATACAACCTCAGTTCACCTCCCTGTGCCGACGCCTTTAGATGTTCTGCTCCACAGCTGCCACAGAGATTCCTGTAGGGCTCTGGTATCCTTCTGGGCAGAAGATAGTCAGGCTTTGAGATAAGCAGGCTCTCTCTGGATGCCTCTCTGGTTTTTTTCATGCATCGGAAAGAGCATCAGAAGGAAGTGAGAAGGGGGAAGAGAAAGCACAGGCATCTCAGAGAAACAGGACCGTGTCTTTGCTGTAGAGCTCTGATGCTATGCTAGTCTGATCCCTTACAACAAAATATTGGCATGTTATAATCCATACAGTTATTTTCTCAGTGTGAAGCAGTGATTTACAAAGACTTGATCACAAGCTGCAGCTTTCTTTTCCCCTCCTCTGTGTTCCATCTCCGTTATCCTAATGTATTAATGCAGAGAACACTGCTTGGTACCATCAGATATCTTGCAGGAGAACAAGCTAGGTGACAAGTGCTCCTTCCCACACTGCCATGTGGGACTCTGCATCTTGATTGCCTTTAAACTGGTCAGTCTCCCTTGGCAGAAAAATGCTGTGCTGAGGATCAGTCACTGCAAATGTGTGTGTGACAGTACTCCCTGGGGTATATCCAGCAGCTGGCTTAGAAATTCAAAGCCACTTCCTCTAAGAACAGGACATGATTTAATGTATTTGGAGAGATTAACAAAATTCTCTGTACACTCTGCACCCCCATCTATAATTTCCTTCAGTCAGGAAGTAGATGAGGGTCTACTGCACCCCTCTGCTATGGGTGCATTGCTATACAGGGCCCTGCACCCCCACCTCGTGCTCAGGGCAAGGGATCTGTGCTCAGGGATAGCTGATAATGGGTGTCAGCTGTTTGTCAGTACTGCTCTGTGCAGAGTTAGGTGTGCTTACAGCTCTGCACCAACAGAGCTGCAGTGAAGCTGTCTCTGAACAAGATCATTTCAGTGTCTGCATATGGGGAAGAACCCCTCAGTTTGCTTAAAGGAGGTGCTGAACATTGAAGCATTAATTCCTAGGTCCCAGATACAGCTCATGGAGAGAGCAAGTGGATCCAGGGTGTGACCCAGTCTGCATCACCCTGCCCAGCTGATCTCTGCCCATTGACTAAGGAGGGTCAGGATTCTGGCAGAGGCACTCGGTGGGAATCTGCCATCCTGCAGCATAGCCAGAGGCCAGAGCTTTTCTACACATGATATTTACATTTCTTATATCTGCTCACACCACAGCACTCCTTTTGCTTGTTTTGGTTAGGCCAGGTATGGACTTTGCTTTAGCATTTTTTGGTTAAATTGTTTATTTAACCAAAACAGCACAAGATAATTGAATTGAATTGAATTGAATTGAATTGAATTGAATTGAATTGAATTGAATTGAATTGAATTGAATTGAATTGTATCTCCTCAGGGTCATGTTAGGTTAAAGCACCAGCCAGCAGTGTCCTTAAGCTTTGCACATCCTCACTGTGCCATATTGTGGTTAATGTTACAATGAAAGACCAGTCACTTGCTATGCAATATTAAGCAGAAAAGGATATAATTCAGTACTACTACTCTGGTAGTTAGGCATGTCATGTTTCCATACTGTAGTACTAAAGTGAAGGAAAAAGTAACCCAGACCAAAACTGTCAGCTTCTGAAGTGGTTTAGCTTCATGGAATTCACATGAATGAGCTGAAGGTCTGACACACAATGATACAGCCTATATCAGCTGAAGGGACATGAAATCTAGGGCTTGTCATTGTTGGGGCAACCCAAGCCCTGTCCCTGAATCATGGAGAGGGTTAGGCTGGGAACTTACTGTGTGCAAAAAAAAAAGACATTTTTATTCCTTTTAGCAGACATAGGATACTCACATATTGTATAAGCAACAACAATAGAGAAGGTTTAATAATTTTGACTCATATGCACAGTTTTGCTTTTGAACATAATTCCAGCCAGATAATGTGAGGAACAGGATTGTATTAAAAGACTGCCAGGGAAAAAGCCATACACACACAAAATGGAATAAGACTGTGAAAAAGCATTTTCTATTTAATATTTTGATTTTTTTTCTCCCACTCCTGCCTTCATCTGAACTCAAATCACATCCAATAATATTTTAAAGAACCACCAGCCATTCTGCATTGAATTGGGGATGGGTGTGGCAGGAACTTCATTTTATTTCTTCAGCTCAGACACAAGTGGATGCTATTTCTCCTGTGCTTCTGCTGTTATTGATAAATAATCCAGGATATTGATCTGCATGTTGGGGACCTTAGTAATCAGGAAAATTGTGAAAAGTAACGCACACTTGACCTTTCACGCTAAAGATCAGCTGTGATTCACCTGGACTCTCTTAATTGCCTCATTTTAGCTTTAAGACTTTCATCTGTTTTAAATCTAGTTACCATGGAAAAACAATAAAGAAGCCTTGCATATACACATATTTTGTTCGGTGATACCTGACTTTCCCCTCTAGAGGAAGAGGTTTATAATTCTGACATATTTTTATTAAAATAGGCAGCCTGAAAAAATTTTGAAATATGTAGACTTGCAGGAGATTTATTATATTTGCCTTATCTTGTGTCGTCTTATATTATATTTGACTTATTACATTCAACTGTAGAGAAGTCTTTATGTAAGCAGGGAAAAAAAAATCCAGAGATGGAAAACTACTTATCCAGCCAAAGAGAGTCCTGTTATAGAACAGGCATCTAAATCTTCCACACCATTGTAAAAAATTACCACTTAATTGTTTCTAGTTAAGAAAAGAAAAATCATAAAGAGAAGTTCTTGGGATATAGAAAGTCAAAATAAGGACAATTTACAAAATAAGTAAGATTTTCACATGAGAATCACTGTTTCCAACTCAGCCCAAATTCTTTTTAAGCTTTTAGAGAATCATTGTCATTTCCATGCATTCTCTTCTGTTTATTGTTTAATCCTGTCTAACTTGAAAGGCAATTACTTCACTACAAGTTTGTGTTTATGCACCTAAAGTTAGGCTGCTTTATTTGCTGAGGGTGATTATAACTCATTCAGCTACTGGCAAGAAGGCAGATTCCTGTGTGCTATTCACACTGTGCTGGTACACTGGAAAACAGGAAAGAAAACTGAATGATCAGGGTGAAAACTTCTTGGGTGTTAACATTTCCTAAGTGCTCTTCTCTTGGGAAGAGCACTTAGGGTTTAGTGCAAAGTTCTTTGCTGTTGCAAGGATAGGAATCTTGTCCAAACAAAGTTTAATGCTGCATCATAGAACCTATGTAAAAAAGTCTGAAGGCAATCCTGAAATCCTAAATAGACTGGGGGGGTATTACTACATTTTAGTGCCTTTCTTATTCCTTTGATAGAAAAGCAAAATCTCAAATGAAGTAAAAGCCAAACCCATATTCACCCCACATTAAGCTGCAAAAATGGAAAAACTTATCTGAAAACAAGTAACTGTGAAGTCATAAATATCACTGTGGCAGCCTGTGCATGCTTTGTTGGTGAAGGCCCTCATGTCCCATTTTTGTCTCAAGGCTGAATTCCTTTGTGTTTCCAGACTGGCTCACACCTGAGGGGCCTGGAGCAGGAGCTGGGTCTGTGCCACAAGAGAGGCAGAGCCCTGGAGCCAGCCCTCAGTGACCCATGTTGCATGTGTAACTAAAGGTGAAGGTCTGTACTCCTAAAGATGTGAAACTTTTCACTCATCTATAGAAATTTATTCCTCTTTTGAAGACATGGAAAAATGGGGTGCTGGTGGAGAAGCCTAAAACCCCCAACTGCTCATATTAAGGAACAAATACTGGTGGACATCCAGCCCCTGCTTCCATGTTAAAAGACTTTGAGGCATCCCTTGTGTGCCTGGAATTTTTTATCAGTAGTAGGTTTGTCTGGTGAGGGCACTATAGCAGGCACAGGAGCTGTAACTTGGCTATCTCATCTCACACCTTCTCTCGTTGCTTAACTTTCTGTCATTTTCCTTATGTCTCTTTTCATTTTCTGCCAAGCAATTCAGAGTTACCATCATCTTTTAAAAGTTTTGTGCCATATGAGATGCTTCTATACCTTGATAAATGTACTGTTTATTTGTCTTGTACAACATTTTTCTTCCTCCGCTTCCACCCTTTAGTTTCACAGTGTCATTTGAGGACTCGAATCTCTTCCAAACCCCTGCAGGAGTGTCTGTAGTTTGGTAGTGCTTTCCTCTTTTGTATTCTTAAAAAGAAAGTTTAATCATAACACAGGTTCCCCTCTAAA
The DNA here is from genome assembly GCA_013400515.1 of Erpornis zantholeuca. NCBI lineage: Eukaryota > Metazoa > Chordata > Aves > Passeriformes > Timaliidae > Erpornis > Erpornis zantholeuca. Next base: position 142,586 of record VZTN01025479.1, on the reverse strand, counting down.
GACTTCCTTTAATAGGGGAGTTCTTGTTTTATTTTCTTTCTACACTTGAAGCTCAGGCTTCCTCCTGACTTAGAAGGGATTTGAAATTGGGTGCAAGTTGTCTGTAGATGAGGGAAAGGAAATGAGCTTGTTTTGATGCCCATTCCTGAGGCAAAGGGGCAAGTCTCTACTATTCTCAAGATTTACCATATCGTTTCAATACCCATCAGTTGAAAGAGAATAAGAAATTATATTTTAAGTGCTTTGCATGGAGCTTTAACAGTGCCTGAATTACATGTTTTTCTGGGGACCAAATATACAGCAGAAGTTAATTTATGTAAGCTGAAGCGTTCAGCTAAATTGAACAAATTCTCCAGGGTTCAGTCCTTTTAAAGCTGTCTTAAATTTGTCAAGTTTAAAAGTCAATCCCCCAAAACTCAAAACTGAAGTTTCAAGTCTGCATTCCATTGAATTCTGTGTGCTTACTGGTATTACTCTGTCTGTGGAAGGCAGATGGAAGAGAGTTTTAAGCTGGCCTGGGCAACCAACAAGACATTACTTTCTTGTCTGACAGAGAAATCCCACTCCTTTTGTGGACAAGTCTGTGTGGAAGCAATGCCACAGGAGTCACAGAAACAACACATAAGGGAGATTTTTCCCAGCTGTGAGCAGACAAGATATTGTGCTTTAGAAGAGAAAGCAAGAGGAAGTTATTATCAGTGTTAAGTCCAAACTTAAACTGGGCAGCATTAAGTCTAGCTCCATCATCTTGCTTGTATAGGAGTCCAGCAGTCTTCAGGTCCCTAGTGACACAAGGCCATTTTTTGCTAGCCAGTCTTTGCTAACATGTGTGGAAAGGGTTTGGTATAGGCTGCAGGGTGTAGAACGAGCAGAACTTTGCTGAAGTCAAGGAGGCCTCGTTGTGCACCACAGAAGTACCAGTTCAGAATTCAATTTTCCTGTGTGCCCAAACCCAGGCTTATTCTTCTTGCCTTGGGGATTTCGCTAGCAAAGTCTTCTTAAGAGCCTAATGAGAAACACTGGGCAGCCTCCACAATTGCCATTAGGATCTTCCCAACCTCATATGGGAGAGACCACAGTGAGAGAGGGTACAACATCATTTTATGAGCAGAGACACATTTGTGCTCCTTTCTCTGAGAGGCCTTTCACTGGAAAAAGAAACATTTCTAATTTTGTTCAGGACCACCTTTCCATTTCCCCTTTCCTCTGAGTTGCATCAAGAACTTGTAAGCCCCTTTGCTGTACTCGTGCTCCTTTTGTGCCTAGGAGCCCTTCTCCAGACCCTGCTTGTGTTCACAGATTGCCAGTGCTATCAGGACTCACTTTTGCTTAAACTGTTCCTTTTTTCTCCATTTCAGATGTGCAATGACTTCTAGCAAGGGATTTAGAGTGAGTCCAAGCACACTTTGCTGGTTAGGTTTGAGCAAAATAGGTGGTAAGGAAACATGACAGACTGACTTACCTTTGTATCCAGACTGTGCATGGCGAGGGACACAGCAAAACAGCCCCACATTGTGGGTTCAGGCCTGCCAGGATACACCTTACAGCCTTAGTTAGGGAGCAAGAGTGTCTTTTTGTCTCTGTAATGACTCCAGCTTATTCCACTATTTGATAAGCTTTCACAGCTCTTAAAAATTCCACTTTGGTTTAGGACACTGAGGAGGGGGTGCAGTCTCACTGATATGTCCCCTTTATTCTGGTATAGAAAAAAAGGTTGTAACAAATATCTATAACAAAAAAAGGTTAAAATGCCAAAGTCTTTATAGTAGCTTTTACTTGTTACCTTACATATGACTTCATAATTGTACTTAACCTGATGTGAGAGAATTCCACTTATCAATCATTTTTCTAAATGAAAAAAGAGTTTTATTTCTCATAAATTCAAACAGATTCTGAAGAACAGCATCTCCTTCAACAATCCTGCAATCTTTTACACTATTTTTTTTTGTCTCCTCTGCCTTCAATGCACAAGCATTCACTGCTGTAATAATGACATGCCACAGCCATGACAATGGCAAAGTTCCTGTCAATGTTCTTTGCAGCCCTGTGCCTCTTTGGTGAGTACTGTATTTCTTTATGCAGAACTGCACGAGTTTCTTGTCTTTGCTTTTAGCAGAGGGAGATGTTTTTCTCTCAGCAGAAACTCTGATTCAGCAGCTGTGTGTGCTGCTAAGCCTGTCTTGGGAAGTTCCTGGAAATTTCTTCCCTGACAGAGCTTTCTGCTTTGCTCTTTGACACAATAATCTTTAAGGCATAATAGTCTCACAGGAGAATTTCATTAATTTAAGCCCCAAATGGTATGAGATTGGCATGTGGAGCTTCTAAAACTGTGTGAATGAGAAATGCCTTTTTAGCCTATTTGGAATCACATCAACTGCCTTCATCTTCTGGGCTTAAATTTATAGATGTGATATGCATGCTTCAAATTTTGTGTGTGTAACAGATTGGCAATACGTTTTTTTTTTAATCCAGTAGCATGCAAATGATTTCCCATGACATTCCACTTGTGGTTTGGTGGTCTTGGAGAAGCTGTTTGTGGTGATGTAGTAACTTCTCCAGATACTGGTGAACTTTATGCACAAACCTGTGTGACTCAGGTTTTGCTGCATTGGGTGAAAGTAGGCACATGGTACCTAGCTTAGGGAGCAAAACTGGGCTTTCAGGGGAAAGTGCAGATGGGAGGAGCCTTTCTTGGAGACAGCAGATGATTCACATTTTACAAACCCTCTCAGTAAAACCTGCTTGATTCTTTGCTTTCATCTTGTAGCTGAAGTCGGTTATAATAATTATAAGCTGCCTACTTAAATCCCTTTTTCTGTTCAATTAGTTGCTGTATTTACCTCACGCTTATTCTTAAACCATAACTCTGTGCTTCCTTCGGCAGCACTGAAGTCATACTTCAGTGCAGACTAAACTCTTTTGCCTAGTGGGGAGTATGAGTGTGACTGTTTCAAACGTGCTTTTTATGATCACAATCACTTGCAAACTGCTTTAAGTTCTGTGGGGATAAAAGACTACATAAATCTCTGATTATGGTTATTATGACTCTGCTAACAGGAGCTGGCTGAGGAACAAGAAATTCTGTCTTGCAACAGTTTCTAAGGTTTTGAAATTCCCCATTAGAATGAGATCAAACCTTTAACTGTCTGTGACGCAGAGCTGTTGAAATATCCATTTTCAGATTCCCAAGTCAGAATTTTTAAATTTGGGAAGTTTGTGACTTCATTTAAGGTGCCAGATACCTACCCTAACTAACCTCCAAATGTCATTAAACAATATTTTATTTAATGAAACATGTTTTGTTGAAAACATTTCCATTTGAAGGAGAAAACACCACATATTCTTATAGTCTACTCGGGGAAATGGACACTTACTGTATTTCTTAGCTTTTAGTGCTTTGGAAGCAGATCCTAATGTAGATGGCATTGGTAAACAATGGACAAGGGTATGCATTTTGGGTGTCTACCTTAAGAGTACACAACCAGCCTGAATGTCACTCTCCCTTGTGACACTTTGTGCACTGCTTGTTTTCTTCAGTCACTCATGTGATGCTTGCCAATTTTCAGTAACCACAGAAAACAGATCTTTAAAACACATGGGGAGAACTTTAGATAACACCAGCATGCAAAGTGCATTGTGTTGAAATAGAATTATTTGGAGATCTCTGGGAGAGTGGCCAGGGGGAAGGTGGATAACTATGTGTCTAGAAAATAAATTGTCCTTCCACTCCCTCAAAAAAGGAATGTGTGAAAGATGTCAAAGGCCTTTTACCAGATGGAGCTTTCAAACGTGTTAAGAAAGCAGAGCAGCTGCACAAGGTCTGCGAGGCTGCCCACACATAACTGCAGTTCAGAGCATGGGGTGAGCAGCTCAGGCAATGCTCAGGTGAGGAATGGATGCTTCCTAGTAAATAACTTTGCCAGTTGCACAGGCTTGAATCCAGGTTTCATTCTGTGTGTCCTTAAACTTTGCAGGGACAACGTTGTCAAATATTAGTGTGTTTCAAATGGACATTTTTTTGTTCTTTTACACAAAAGAGATAGCTACACACACCTCAAATGTGGCAGGGGAAATGAAATCTGGCTGTATGCTGTGCTCTTGGAGCCTCTCCATACTTCAGAACAGAAAATTCCCGTGAGCATCATGTGGGACTTGCCCATTATGTTTTCTCTTCACACTCCTAAGCACCATTTTGAAAAATGGATGTGTTCCTTCTGTCTGGTAGAGACTGGGCAATATTGTAGAAAATAATCTGTTCATAGAATTAAGAGAGAGACTTTTACCTGCATCCAGGTCATTATTCTCTTGGTTCTGCTTGTATAGCATCTATTTCTCCCCCATTCTTCAACCATCTCATGTGAAAGAATTCATTGTATTGATTAATTTCTAAATATCTCTTGTGGTTTTGCCATCTAAAATTTCAGCTACTTTCCAGCTCATGACAAACAAAAATATCAAGTAGGGATTGTCTGAGTTCAAGCTCCCTTCTGTATTTTCTGGATGAGGAATATTTTTGGCACTGGTAATCTTTTCCACCAACCCTTTTTTGGGAAACATGGAGGGCAGAGATAATAGTCTAACTGAGGAGGGGCAATAAACTTTTTTGACTTTTTGTAGTATAGTGATGTGGTAATATCTGGGACATGTCCATGCAGTCTGGTTGTTTGATGTTGAGTGCTCTTGTGTGTTTCAAAGCTGCAGCTAAAAATTCCCAGGAGCAAGAGCACAAAGAAACTGTCTGGAAGGGACAGCTTGAATGATCAGATATAGCCTTCTGAATTGCTTCTCCCAACTCCTTCTTGTGTTTCCACCTCTCAGGTGTTTCTTTTCTCCTGTTGGGACACCAAGCCCCACGGAACAGGTGGAGTGGCAGCAATACTCACATAAAATTAACAAGGAAGACACAGGCGGATGTTTGGGTTTGGGTGGGGTTTGTTTTGTTATTTTTCTTTGTTTGTTTATCGGGTTTGGAGTTTTCTTGTTTGTTTCTATTAATTTGTTTTTCTTTTTGTAACAACTAGTTTAAGTATTTCTTGTAACGAGGCTTATCTGCTGCTCCTCCAGCAGACAGGAGTGTTTTGTTTATTTTAGCTTGATGGCTAAATCCTTTAAGCCTCCCAGAAACTTAGTCCTGCATTTCAAAGAGCTCTGTGAATACAAAGTGAAGACAAATATAAATATGCAGAGCGAAGTGTCACCCTAGTATTACTTACTTATTACTTACTGTGCATTTGCCTGTGATTATTTGAGTGCCTTTGTCTCAGTTCATTTCTGTAGTCTTGGTCTTGCTGTTCTTGGTCTGCTGCTCTTGTTGGCATTCCTCTGTTCACCATAGTATTTTTTTCAGGAATTCTTCACTTCCAAACCTTGTAAACCTTACTCTTCTGCTTGATGTTGCTCCCAATCCCTGTAGCAAATCTAAAAGATTTGGTCCGAAAATATGTAGTTCCCATTTAAGGACTAAATTAAATTTTCCTGGAGACCTAGAGCAGGGTTGTATCATGGGTGTGTGTCTTTGGAGCCCAAGAGAAGGCTGTGTTTCTCTCAGGGCACTAGCGTGGCTTTCTCATCTCTCACCAGTTACTTAACTTCATCAACCATGAAGATTTAGTCACCTTGGACTCTGCTCTGCTCTCAGGTGTACATGTTGCTGATCAGATAGGCAGGCACCTGTGGTCAGACTAGATAAATACAACCAGTAGTGTCCTACAGTCCCTCCATGTGCCACTGTCCCCCCATGCTCCCTTACTTCTCTGCCTTGACTGCCTTCTTTCCAGTTCCTGAACCTGGCTCCACTCGAGTTTTCTTGTGTTTTTTCTATCATTGATTGGTAGAGAGAAACACTAGGAAGATGTCAGACCCTTGTGGGTTGGGTAGATGGCAAAATGTAATGGTTTTTTGTATAATGCAAAGCAATTGTGTGGTTAAGCCATAAATCCAATAAATGAGTAGGGTCATGTTAGTTAAAGTACTTCAGAGATTGCTTCTGCTGCCACTAAAAGCTGTTAACATGTCACTGCAGGAATGTACCCATGCAAAATGAATGTTATTTAAAGTAGCTGCATTACATAGGAAGCTAATTCAAGAGCTGCTGCTTTAATGACTTTAACATTCACAAATTAACTCCTAAGCACTTCCCTCATGTAAGTGCAGCATGCAGAACAGATGCATGTTGACACTGCTTTGAGACTTCTTAAATTTTCCTGAAGTTTTTTTTCCCTAAATCCCTTTGCATTTGGTCTCCCTGGACTCAGTGAAGATGCCTAAGCTAGTTTGGTAAGCCAGAAAGCAGGTGGTTTGCTACAGCATCCTTGAAGCCTTTTCACCAAGCAGCTGATGATGTTTCTAGCCTGCATGCCATACCCACAGGCAGCCTTCTCAGCTTTCCCACAGTCCAGGTCTCTTCCAGGTCTGGAAAGCCAGCTTGTTCACTGGCAGGAGGAAGATGACACAGTGGCAGATCCACAGGGAGGATGTGGGGCCTGATCCTTGTCCAGAGCAGCCGTGACCTGTGGTCAGTGTTCTGTCCGTGCGGCCTCGGGCCAGCACACAGAGGCACGTGAACCCTAAATCATCTTCCTCACCACCAGAGTTGTGAGCTGCACAGCTGGAACCCTCCCTGGCAGCGTGGTAAAAATACAGGCAGTGGAGCTGGAAGCATTGAGGGAATGTAACCCAGCTGCCTCGTAGGGTTTGCAGATGGACTCCCCCCGGGTTAATCACTCAGCAGCTAGAAATCAAGTGGAACTGTTCCCTGAAATGCACTGTGAAAACAGGAATAGAAAAAGAAAAATACATTAAGCCAATCATTATAACAAGGAAAATAAACATGCAAATAAATCATAACAGATCGAAAAGCAGTGAGTTACAAGGACATGCTTTTGTTGGGTTTTTTATAGTTCCCACTGAGCTAAGAGAAGAAATTAAAAAGAAAAAACTTAACTGATGTTGAAATCAAATTGCAGCATTCAGAAGAATGTGATTAGAATATTTGTTTATCCACCCACCTCAAACACTCTTCTTCTCTTGGGGACACAAATATTGCAATCATAAGAACAATTTTAATTTACGTGGGAAATACATCTTCATTTTACCCTAGTTATAACTTGCTGAAGGGAGATGAGACACAGTGCTAGAAAGTACTTTTATGGGAAGTTTCACTTGATAGATTTGAGGGAGAAAACACTGTGATCAGTAGGAAATTGCACTTCTACTGCCAGCAGTGGTGTCGTAGGTGTGTGGTAAATCCTTATGGCAGATTTTATGTGTATGATTGAAGTGTTTGGAATTGCTTGTGCAAATGAAATGAGTGGGATTCTGCCAGTGCTCAACAGCTGTGATGAAGTGGTCCATTTAGGGAAAGTATCACTTGTAGTCATATCCATTGTCTAAATTTTTCATGTGCTTCTGTTAAATAACTCTAAGATAAAACTTTTAAGTCAGATGGAGAAAATAAACTCAGCTGACATGTCATCCTTCTGTTTTACTCAAAAGTATTTAGAACGAATATGAATAAAAATACTGCTGTGTTCTTTTTTGCAACTCTTTTCACTACAAAATGTGCATTTCTCAAAATCATTTTTAACAAAAAAATTAACCAAAATATGGAATGACAGCTAGAGTAAGTGAGTGAGGGAATACAAGGACTGAAATGAGGAAACAGAATGAATTTTTCTCAAGGTTATTTTTAAAGTGTTAGTTTGTGACATTTTCTTTGTAATGGCATGGAAATTAATATAAAAAAAATGCCAATATGGGAAAAAATATTCCTGATCGGAAATAAATCAACACAGCACAAGCAGTTCAGAACTGTTGGAAAGTGGCCTGAGCTCTTCTCAGAACATGCTGTGTAAATTCAGGACTTTATCTTCCTCTGTATCAGTTTACCACAGCATTATCAATGGTTCTGCAATGAAGGATGTCTGCTGAGGTGGACACAGTCTTCATTGTTCTCAGAGGAAAGGTTTGGAACAACACCAATGTTTCCACATATCTTACCAGAAGTTGATCTCCGAGTTTCACTTGTTCCCCAAAGTCTGTCCTGCTTCTGGGTAGCAAAAGCCAGTGGTTAAATTTCTCCTGTAGAAGGTCAGGTTCATGAAAACTGACATTTGTTGATGTGATGCACTTCAATGAACACAGACATACTCCCTTGTCTTACTTTAGATCCATACACAAACTAGTCTTTACTCTTGGTCTTGAATTTGTATGTGGGGCAGTACAGTCATGTTTGCAACATGACTGAGTCCTTGTTTTGTATCCCACCACTTCAGTCATACCCAACTCACCTTTTGCTATTTACAGCTGAAGGTTTTTTCTTGAAATATTCTTGCAGAAAAATGTATGTACATCCTGTTCAGTTGATACAGAAATTGAGGTAGTGCTTCCTCTCTATCTATGCTTTTTGCTTTAACTGCTAAAAAGTATAAGAAAAGACTTTAAAGACCTGTGTTTGAGTGCAAAGACAGCTCCCTGAATGACCCAGAGCAGATAACTTATACAACGTTTTTTACTTCCATTAGGCCTAAATGTGTATTTCCCATTTCTGCCTGAGAGCAATGCAGTCATATGAGCAAATATTGTATCCTAGTGGTCTTTCAAGGATGTGTGAGCTCTAGGCTTAAAACCAGAGACATCTAAATTGAGATTTTGGAGGTATTGGAAATAGCACGTCTCATCTTGATGTTTAGGCTCAGAGAATACGGAGGTGTAAGCTCTGGTAGAGTGTCTGTTCAGTGTATGAGTCTGCATTTTGATTGTAAAGACAAGGAATACTGCCCTGAGCAGGATCTGGTCTTTGTCACTTGGCCTAAAGAAATACAGGGTTCCTTAGCAATGATGCCCAATTCTCTTCTCATCCTTTGCTCCAGTTAATTATTTTGAGACTTCTGGATTTACCAAGCTCTGACAAAATTTTACCAGGTGTCAGAGACCACATGTTTAAGAAAGCAGAGATTATCTTTTTACTTCATCCAGCTTTCTCACGTCACAGTGCCCCATTTATCATCATAATTTTACTGGTACAAGAAGTGTAAAATAGAAATTTTAATGCTTTTATTTTAACATTTTTTTTTCATTGGTTGTGGGGGTTCTGTTGTTAAATCTCCTTGCTCTTTAGTGATCTTTTGTGCCACGAGCTCTTTCTGTGTGGAGGAAGATGGATTTCCTGGTGTTACTGAGTGACATCTAAGAGCCTCTCTCTTGGTTGAGAGTTTGCAGTGACATCATGGGAACAGGCAGTATCAGGAGGATGGAAATTTTCCAGATGTCTTAGACTTCCTTTCGGCAACTGGGGTCTGGTGAGTTTAGCAGCCAAATCTGCAAGATTTTAAACTGAAATCTGGATTCTCTCTGTACTGGAGAGAAAGGAAAGAGCACCTTCCCTGCTCACACCACATGATAAGATGTACATGTTTAGCTGTGTGTGCCCCCAAGCTCCCCCAGGAGTTATGGGTGCAGTGCCAAAGACATTGAATGCTACTGATGGTGTTGCTGGGGGAGCATGAGGTTAAATCACAGGTGCTTGGTCTGTCCTGGTTTAGAGGTGACAGGCAGATAAAGGAAGAGTTTTCCAGACTGTAGAAGGCTGCTGAAAAATGTGTGAATAAATAGTGGGCAGAGTGAGAGATGGTGGGGTTCAACTGCAGCAGCAGGGTGGCGATTTAGCTCTGATGTTAGGAAAATTTTTTGGGTGGCTGGAATAGCAAAGCACTGGATTTCTATCCTGCATCCTCTCCACACCTGCCCTTGTGCCTTTTGTGAAAAACAGGGCATTTGCAGCTCTCTGTGATATGACCTCTACAGGCAACCTCAGACCCTGTTTTGAATTATTCAAGTCTCTCAACCTGCATATGTAAGGATTGTCACTGGCCATTGCTCTGTACATTAAAGTATTATGCTGTTCTCTGCTCAAGAACAAGCTCATGCTTTCTCTCCAAAGTTCATGAATTTAATTCTGCTCTTTCCTGTTGATATTGGCAAGTATCTGTCAGAGAGAGTACCCTGTGTGTTTTCTTTGTGGCCATCTGTCCTGGTATTAACAAAATGATTGCATAATCCAAACAACAGAATACTTTGGGAGAGGAAGAAAAAGAAAGATATACACAAGTCATGTGGCTGACATGCACCACAGTGATCCAAATAATTGTGGAATCAGAAATAATAATAATGTATTAGATCTCTCAGTGGAAAAACACTTGATCATCTATGGAACAATTAAAAATATAATATGCAATAAAATCACTCAGCTGTAATACAAATATGTGCTTCAGGATCCATAGCGTGTATAAAACAAAGTCGTCTTGGTACATTTTAAAACTGAGAAACATAATTAAAATGCCTTCTTGACAAGGAGAAGAGACATTCTTCTCCCATTTGACTGACTTTCCTATCTGCCCTCTCTCTGCTGAGCACACAGGGAGAGCAGGTGCCACTCCTGCTCTGCACAAAGAGGTCGGGGTGGTTGTGGCTCCCCATTCCTCCAACCTCTGCAGCATGTTCAAAGCAGCATCTGTGGGCATTGATATCAAGTGGGCTCTACACAGAGTGAGACAGATGGGAAATTTGGTTTATTTCTTGTAATTATTGAGATGATGAGTCATATATGTTGCTTGAAAGAAGGTAAGGTTTTAACATGATGGAGAGTCTCAGCTGTCACTGACTCTGATTAATCTGTTGGGAAAAGATTGAGACCCACAAGTAAAAGTGCAGCTGCTCAGGGAACACTATTAAAACCTGCAGGCATCCTCTGTTCTTTTACAGAAAACAATCAACGCAAGTCAATTCATGAAGTAATTTCAGGCTGCTTTGCTTTCTTACCTGAGCCTAAGTTGTATGAGGAGAAACATCATTCCTGAGACCATCCTAGGACTATAGGTTGGGTACAGTTGTGAGCAGCTTTGTGATAACCCTGGATTAAAAATAGATTTGTGAGTTAGAATGGGGCTAATGCGTGTTGTGGTGATGTTTGTGACGTTTTTCTTGTTAGGAAAGAGAAAAGTTCTGAATCTATTTGTGGTGAAGAATGCAAATTTTGTTCTAGAATCCCTAGACAAAACTCTGTGTCTTGCTGTGCCATTTTTCAGAGTAAGAGCTAAGCTCACCTTGACTCTGAAAATAGACTGCCAAAAGAAATTGTGTTAAGGTAGAATGACTTCACATTGGTTAATGTTCTCACATGCAAAAGGATGATCTTCTACTCTTTAAAAATAATGATATTAAAGATCCTTTTTATCAGCTGTAGAGGTGATAACATTTTTAAAAACTGAATGTTAAAAAAAATTTAAAGAACATATCATTTGTTTCACCTCCTTTTTTTGTTAGTCTATTTAAGCTTTTATCCTATAATTAATTATTTGAATGCCAACTATTTGGTTATGGTGATATTTATAGCACAGATAATTTATTGTCTTTGGTAACAATTGTTTTTTCTAATGATTTGTCTAATTATGTTTCTTTTAACTTGGTAATGGCTGGGAGAAGCTCAGCTCATTGTCAAAAGCAGAGGCAGAGAAAGACCAGTTTCTGATAACTGCTGTCTTTGATGTTCATAACCCATGTTCCAAGAAGAGCACAAAAAGACTATACCTTTGTGCTTTCAGTAATTTACAATAACCAACATAAGGTTCAGTATGCTGGCAAGCAAAATGTAATTTATTTTACTCTCTTGGAGAAAGACTTTCAATGTATGATGTGTTATGGTTACTGGATAAGAGGATCAGGGGTTGGTGTGATTTATATATGCTCTCACTAACGTTTTGCCATTTTTTTCCCGTATATGGGAACTGTGAGGATAAAGAGGGAAGATTTGAAAACTAAAGAATATACTTTTGATCTCCAGGGAAACGTGCTTTCAGATAAAAGACTCTTTGCTGCCCCTTTTTACCAACACAAGTCTGGCAAAAATGACTGCACCCAGAGAAGATGGATGGATCTGCTGGTAGCAAACATTTCATCTTGAGATGATATGTTGTGCTAACTTTGGTTCTCTGTGAAACAGCAGGGTAATGTGCTCTTTACTTTCCTTTTTAGTTAGAGCTGGTACTTGAGGCAAAAGCCAGCTCTTGCTGTGAGTGCAGCACTGGTGTGAGGGGCCTGACAGGGAGCCAACAGCTCCCATGTTGCTCCGAGACTGGTGTGGAAGAGGGTGGGCAGGAAAGCTCTGGCAGGATGGTGAGCAGGCTGCCCTCTTGCCCCCTTCCCCTGAAGGCACTATGCAAAGGTCTGGCAGAAGGAATGCACAGTGCCAGTAAGGACAGAGACAGGAAGCCAGTGGTGGCAGCTTTCTGCACCAGTCTTCTCCACTCCTGGTTAGTCTAAAATGAGTTTTGTAAGCCTCAAAGGTCTTTACTACACTGCTGTCATTGTTGTAATGAGCGTTGTCCCAGTGGTAAGAAGCCTTTGTAGAAAAATTGAAGAGCTTGGTTCCTTCATTTTTTTGGCCATAAAATCAAGGGAAAATTGCAACGGGTTGAGTCCCAGCTAAAATTTTTCCACTGGGATCTGTTCCAGTGGAGAACACATGGTGATTTGCAACCAGATAGATTGTCTCTCAAGTCTGTCCAGCTTGAACTTGGATAACTCAGGAAAAGAAAAAGAGACCCACAATGCTACAAATGCTACAATGAGTTTTGGGTTTGAAATTGCAGAAGTCCTTGTACAAAGAAAATATAACTACAATAGAACTGGATTCAATAAAGACAAGCTGCATTAGGGGTTGTGCCTGGAGCAGAACTCCACAGCTACACACAGCTTTATTAACAACCAAGAGAGCACAGCCAAGTCTTTTTTAATGAATGTCTGATGCCACAGAAGGGCAGTGAGGAACATTGCTCAGAGCAGTGCTTGTAAGAAGCCTTGCACTTCTGCCTCTCCCTTCCCTAAACTCCATAGTAACTAGGGACAGAGGCATATATTGATTTACTGTGAAGGAAATTAAAACAGGCTCTGACTTGGAGGAAATCTTGCCGGGAACCAAAAAGACTGTCTTGCCCTTGCTTGAGTTTGTGGATTCCAGAGTCTCTCTAAGGTAAAAGGCACATTTGGGGAGAATTGTGGGAAACCTGTATCATTCTGTTCCTTGTCCTGAGCAATGCAGTGAGTTGTGCTGGACACAAATCTAGAACTTGCTTAGCGTGAAGGAAGCTTGCACCATGTCCTGCTTCAGAAATGGGAACCCACCCTCTCCTTTCATCTCCCCACACCCATCCCAGGATCAAAGCTTGCCCTTAAAACCAGGCCTGTAATATGGCTCTGGTTGCTGACATTTCTGCTTTTGCAATTTATTTCTGGCATTCATTCTCTTGGGCTGAAAGGCTGAGAGGTACAATGTGTGTTTTGTCAGACTTGGGTTTTATTTCTCATTGAAGTAAGCTCTGAAATGGGCTTCTTCATTGCATTTTCTTATGGACTAGTGGGGTGGTTCTCTTTTATGTTATGGTGACAGTATTCCTTCCTACACTGGTTATCAGGACTGCATTTTGGATTTATTCACACAGCACACATTTGTCATCTGTTTTCAGCAACATAAATATATGGTGACAAGAATGAGGTCCTTCGATGTGAAGGAGGAGGTGATGACTTATAGTAATGATTTCATCTTTAGCAGACTGGGCTAAAAGGAAGAGTCTTTACCAGAGTAAGTGAACAAATGAGATGTATAAATTGCACTTGTGCAACCAAAACATGCTCACCTCTCTTTAGCAGGATTTAACCTTTCAGGAACAGTTTAGCATACGCTGATGTGATGCTGATCCATCAGAATCTGCTGTCTTTAGCACCAGAAAAGAGATGTTGGTCACAAGTGGCTGCTGACCTTGTCAGCTCTCTCACAAGTTAAATGTGAGCTTAAGAATGATGTATTTCTCTCTGCCCTTAAAAGTCAAATGGCTACATGGTGACTTTAATATTTTTTTCTTACATTTCTGAAAGTGGATAAAAGCCTCAAACTTTGGCCTCAGTGTACTCAAGAGATATGAAATTATAAAGGCATAAAACAATACCCACAAGTATTTAATTCCAACTCTACCTTGTCCTTTGTCTTTTTGGGGAAGGTGAGTTGATGTGGGACTGTTTTCAGTATTTGAGGTTGACAACACTGTATTTTACAGATCCCTGGAGTAATGACAGTGTTTCTTTTACCAGTCTTTGCTGAGCACTGAAATAGCTGGTGTAGATAATTATTATAGAAGCAGAACTGGACAGTAAATACGTTGTTGCTTCGAGCTCTTTGCAACTTGAGTAAGCATTACTGCAGAGGTTATATTTGACTCACATTTTGAAGGTTACCTTCACATCTTATGAGCACTAGAGACCTTTTCTCCCCTGCTTTTCTTTTATAAAAGACTTTAAAAAGCCCCCAGAACACTCAGGAACTTCAAATTTGAAGTGAGGGGTTTGGGTTTGGTTTTTTCCTTCATGAGGGAATCCTTCTCTTATAAAGAAAATACATATCAAACCTGGTATCCTGCTGAACAGAAGCAGGTAGCACACCAGAAGGGCCTGATTTCTTCAGTCAAGCTGTCAGTAGCTAAAAAGTTAGGGACATAACTAAAAGTTATGACCTTGCATGCCCTCCTTTGACATGCCATGGAATAACAGAAAGAAACTCAACAACAGGCTTTCAACCTGCAGGCTACACACTTCAAATGCCTCATGCTGGCTCTCTTTTCTGGTGTGCACGTTTCAAGGTGATAAGTGCTTTTTTAACATCAGTAGAGGGCAAGATGAAGGGGGGAGTGGGTGTTTCAGCAGCAGGGTGTGCTTCTGTCTCGAGTTCCATGATCTTTGGGTGATGGCTCTGGTGAGCAAGATCAGCTTTGTTGCTGGACTGAGGATTGTGCTAGCTGATATCCGTGTGGATCTTGAGAGAGCCACTTGGAAAGTGTTGTTACGCAGAAAATGCTGGAATTGAATCTTTGCATCCAGATGGCAGGTGGTTAAAAGAGCTGTTTGGGTTTGCTGCTGCTGTTGTACTTGCTCCATTAGAGTGAAATCAGTCCCAAAGGCTCACTTGTGCTATGGCTACTTGTTTGTTCTGAGGCAAAAAGAGCCACCAGAAAAGCTCTTTTGCCAATGCAACTCTGTCTGTACTCTGGGTTTTTTACTGACAGATTTCTACATCAGGGCAAAACAATGTCTGTAAGGGCACCAGCAGTGTAGGAAAGGTATTACAACTGGCAGAAGAGAAGTATATGAATTTAGAGCAGTGAAAGAAGTATCCCCCACATGCCAGTGAGGCCCAGTCATGTGCAGGGGTGCTGGTTGACTGCTTTAATTTGAAATCAGAAGTTGTCTATGATGGATGTCAACACAAGAGCTGGTTGAGCATTCCCACAAAAATATTTCTGAGAGGAAATGACGTGGGTCATGTGTATTGGAAACAAAACTCAGAGCATCGTTTGAAACGTTTGCAGGTTTATTTATCTAAAGGCAAACAAAATAGATCAGAAAATATCTTAGCTCTTCCATGTCTCTTTCTACTTGCTAAAGGATAGGAATAACAATAACAGTAACCCCAGGAAAATCTGAAACGCGGATATTAAAAATAATAAGCACAGTTTAAAATGTCTGAATGATTTTTCAGAGGGTTTTCCAGGCTGGGTTATTCTTTCCTTTCCTGAGCTGGCTGGAGCACAGCCCCTGTTGTGCAGACTCTATCCCTTCCAGGCAGCCATGCTGTGAACACCCTGGGTTTGTCACCCCGAGCCCACAGCAGTGACACTTTGGTCCTGTGTGTCACAGTTCTGATGCAGGGCACACATCTTCCCTGCAAACCACACACCCAAAGGCCTCCCAAGCACACCTGCAGCCCAGGCTGAGCAGGGAAGGCTGGGTTATGCACATCCTTCTTCCTCGGTGTCCATACAAGAGCAAACAGCCTCAGGCTGCCAGGGAGCTTGGGCCCTACTTTGACCTGTGGATCCACATCCTCTCGATTGTTCTTTACATCTGGACCCAGTCAGGGCTTGCACACAGCTGTGGGGTGATGCCTGCACCGTGAAGGGCAGAAGGTGCTTGTGCTACAGATGTGAAGTTGAAAAGAGCCAGGACAGAATTAAAGATGTTTGGTTTATTTTTTTCCACTGAAGTTAAGGATCTGTGGCTCTGAACTCTGAAATAATTGGTGCTGTTATATGAAAAGGCTTTTTGCACAGAATGATTCTCTGGAATAGGAATCTGTTCCCAACATCACATACTCTGTTTTCTTTGGCCATTGTTACTGGCTGTCCTAATCACTGCTCCTAAGAGCAGCCAGCCAAGGCCTTGTCCAGGATTTTTCCAAGAGTTACAATAGGTGAAGAGCTCAAGCAATTGTGTACTTTAAAATGGCATCAGTGTGGATGAGAGCATCACCTCTATCTCCTGTATTCACCAGCTGGGGGAATGAACAGTGTGTTTTATGCTGAGTGTTGAAGGATCAAGTGTGGCTGAAAGCCATGACCTCTCCAGCTTTCTATTTTTTCAAAGGCTCATTCTTTTCCCTGATGTCATTAGTGTTGCTATGGAGTTTCACAGTGCTCCAGTTGGAGGCTGTTTGTGCAGTTACTTACACATGCACTTAAATGACTTAATGAAACATATACAAACTTCTATTGAGATGATCTCTGCTTTATTGATTGTCTACAGTCTGCTTGGTAAGAGATAAACATTGGGAAAGACTGAGAGCTACACTAAGACCTGGCAGAGCAAATCAGACCAAAACGTAGGCCACAGAGCTTTGGCTTAAAACCCCCAACAAAAATTAAAAAAGAGAAACATTCTTGGTCTAAAGATTTAGTGAGTGATGGAAACTGGAGTGGATGGGAAGTGAAACATGTACTTCAGTCAGTGTTGTTTCTGTTTTCGTTTCTGTGTCAGGTTTGAGAAGAGGGAAGATCAGTATTCCCTTCCCCTAACTGCTCCACATGTGCTTGGGTCACTTTACTTTGGTTCAACAAGTTACAGTGCAGTAGGTTACCCGTGAACACTTATTTCACAGAAATACAAGCCAGTTTAAGCTACAGTAAAAGATATTAAAACCATTGTCTCAGGTCAAAACATGTTCAGAGGCAGCTACTAGGGTCTCAGCTGGTACCCAGTGGTTTCTGGTTCTGAGCTTCAGCCTTCACCTACAGTTCTGTTGAGATCAGTCTCTGCTTAAGAAATTTGCCAGCATAACTAAAGCAGTCTTTGTGTAACCCATCTTTTACTGAAGGAAAAGTGCATTTGATATTGAAGTTTACTAGTTATGTTGAGTGAAATAAGCCAGACCAGCAAAAGGATTTGGAAATTCTGTGCTCTTGGGCTTTGTCTGCCAAAGAAATGTCAGTTATACCTAATTAGTTTACTTATACCAGCAAGGACTCATACTGGGTGGTTGGCCTTATTTTCCTTTAAATTCTTGCAATTGTTCCACTTGACATTGAACCTGTGAATGGGAAACAGGGAAGGTGGGGACATTCACAGAGTGTCTACCATAGTCCTGCCATCCATAGTGTTTCAGCAAATTAATCATTCTTCTCTACCGAGTTAAGTAATTCCATTGATTTTAAGAGGGTTTCTCACCTGAAGAAATCTTCTTCAGATTCAAACCTAAAACTGCACTACCACAGAGAGAAATTGGAGCTCAGGTTCAGGCGTGGTTACGTTGAAGGCAAAAACCATTCACATGCAGGAATGCTGTGCTATGATGTGATTTTGTCCATCATGTGTGCTGATGACAGGTCTGAATGCTTAATCAAAACCCTGTAAGAAATCATTTATAATGATATAGACTTGTCAGATTAGATTATTGATCTTTAGGCCATCAAGTATTACATATAATTTACTGGGGAAGTCAGGGTTGGGATCTCTAACTTCAGTGCTTTCTGTAGCATGTATTGTGGCTCCTCAAGCCTAGAACAAATATTAACTGGGGAGTTATTTCTCAGATTTATCATTTTTCTGCTCTCAATTCCCCTCATTACTAGTCTGAGTGCTGCAGAATCCCTCAAAGCTGTCACAAATGCAAGAGAGCTCTGACACTGGTAACCTGCCTGGAGCACATAATGGATTGCAAGGAAAGACTGCCTAGGTATGGCTCCAGTCACATTGCCATGAGGATGGAGCAGCATAACAAAGGCTTTTCAGAAATCTTTGTCATGTTCTTGTGCTACAGAGTGAGGCAAAGGCGGAGAGGACCTGTACCAACCCCTTTCATCAGCATTATTGCATATTCCATGCTGTGTGTCTGACATGTAAGGAGCAATATGAACTTGTGGGACTGCTAGATCTCCTGGGAACAGATTTTCATGATGTTTATGACCCGTCCCACTTCGAGTTGGTCTGGTATTTGTGTGAGAACCATCTTTTCCTCTTTGGTGGATTCAAAGTGTCTGAACTCTCTTTGGTGGATTTGGTATCTGAACTGCACTGCTAGAAAGTTGGGTTAGTGAGAGAGGTGCAGGGGAAACATGAGTGGCTTGTGGAGATTCCTGGTGCTGGTTTGAGAAATATCCTTTCAAAAGTAACCCAGGATGAACACACATCCTTAAATCTGATCTCTATCCTAAACTGCAGAAAATCTTCTCTTGGTTTGGGATCCTGCAAATCTCAGCTAATTGCAATGGTAGCAGTACTCTGAAAATTGCTTCATATCACCTGGTGTCATGGCCCATAGAGACAGTGAAGGCTGTATTTCTCTCATTAACTCTTTTGCTCTCTTTTCTTTCCATTTATGTTTTAAATTAAGTAGTTGTCTGGCTTTTGGGGAGCCGAAACAAAGGATTCCCCATGCTGGTTAAATAAAAAGTCCTTTCATAGTCACAGTATACAAGAAAGGAGCTGAAAAGAAATGGGTCACAGCTAGGGATGCACAACCCCTGGAACTCCCACCCCTCAGCAAGACTCACTCTGAGGTTCCCATCTGAGCAGCGAAATATGTGGAGCTCTGTTTGCCCTTTTGTTTGATGTCCTCTTCATTTCCTGTTTGTTAAGTGATCTGAAAGTAAAACAACCAGCCAACCAACCAAGGAAATAAAACCCTTTCATAATTATAAATGGGGCCCAGCTGTGTAAGCTGGGCTGCACAGACGCTACCCAAGACTGCCAGAAGGGCCCGTGTGCCTCATATCCTTCGCTCTGTGGGTGCTCAGCTCTTGCAGAGTAATTGCTCTCTCCTTCCTTTGAATCTCTGCCCTCTTTTGAAAGCATCTTTAGCAAGGCACTCAGATTCATTAACTCCTGAGCATAGTCCCTTTTTCGTGTCAGTGTCTAACTAATGCTACTGGGGATAAGAGAGGGTAAGTGAGGGTACTGGGAGCACAGATGGCAATGTCACATCAGTCATCTGAGCAAGTGTAATAGCAGCAGTCAAAGCAAAAGGACTTTGGGGAAAGATTTCCCAAAGCACCTTTTGGTATTAGTACTGAGGGTAAATGACCTGCAGGGACACGACCTGACTGCAGTCACAGCACGACTTGCAGCGGGTGTGTTATAATCACAATAAATTGCACAGAGTATGTCAGTAGTGACCTGTGAATGACACAAAAAAACCCAAACAGAAACTTCCTCACCTTGCCTGCTGCTACAGGAATACAGGCTGTACAAGGTGTTGTCTTGAAAGTATTTGCTCTGCTTGGGAGGAGGGAGAAAAATGTAGAATGGGAAACACAAACAAGAGGAATCTAAATGTACTGCTGCAACTAATATAAAATTCAGACTAAATAAAACTAGGTCTCTGCAGACAAGGGGTAGGTAAATATCTCTCAAGCACCTCTAGCTCAAGTGAAAATGGTAGTACTTAAAACCAAATAAAATCTATTACTGTCTGAACCCGGAGTGTATTGACAAAGGCTTCAGTCTTTTCAACAGACTCAATACTACTGAGTGAAGAGGGGGGAAATATATCCCAGACATCTCTGTGCATTTGAACTTTTTCCTAAGAAAGCAGCAGGAGAAATTCAGTGAATTGATCTTTCTCAGCATAACTTTATGAAGGGCAAGCATGGGTAAGGGAAAATATGTTTTTCTTTTAGAAAGAAAAATGTCACCTTCTCACCTACCATTCATAATCTCCTAAGTACTTGATTGCTGTGCCTATAGATAGAGGGTTTCAGCACACAGAATCATTTTCAGACTGATCCTCTTCAGTGACTTCTACAAAACCACTTCATTTTTTTGCTTCACCTTTGCCATCTGCAGATGGTTTTCTGGCAGAAAACACTGTTTAAGAGCTATTTTGTGCATTTCCTCGCAGAAGCTGCTCCAGGCAGCAGACGGCGTTATCGCTCCCTGACCCTCAGCTTGGCAGGGGAAGGGCTCAGGATGGAGCTCGGGCACAGGCAGTGGCCCCAGACATGGCTGGGGGATGCTTCTTGCTGCATACTCGCTCCCCAGTGTGTCCCAGCAAGGGGAGCCTTCCCATGCTGAGGAATGTGAAGCAGGCACTGACAACATGGGCCAGCATCTCTCCTCCTGGGCCCAACCTCTCTCAGCCCCAGTGGGATGTGTTTTCGTGTGCCGGCCAGACCCTGGACTGCTGGGGTGGCCAGGTCAGAGAGCTGCCACACAGTGCTGGCCCTCAGAGGGTCTGATGCCACTGGTAAGAGGTGAGGGGACTGAGGCATCCCCACTCCATCCCAGCACAGGTTCACCACATCCTCGTGGAGAGCCTGGTGGATGCTGTGGCCCTGGGTGTGGCTGGGGGCTCTGACTGGACATCTGTGCAGCTGGGGACAGCCCTGCAGGCACCTTGCTGGGGGCTCCTCTCCACCCAGCTCTCCATGCTGGAGGGCACAACAGCCTTGTGTGGATCAGGGAGCTGTGCAGGACAGGGAGCTGTCCCTGAAGCCAGTCCCTGCAGTACAAGGAGAATCATACAGGAATATCTCTACTTTTCTTCTCCCAGGTTCCCATCACTCGTGATTCAGGGACTTACAGCATTTCTGCTGCTCCCTCTGTGTGCAGTGACCTAGGACTGAACATCCACAAAATCCTGACACCACTGAACATGAAAATTGGTTAAAATACAGAGACTTGATCTTGTGACTCAGCCCCTGGATTGTACCTTCTGTTTCCTTAATTCCCATAGGGAACTGACATCATGGCAGTGGAAGCTTTCTTGTCCTTTATTCTTCCCAAAGCTCGCTTTCTGCTTAAATAAATGTAATTAGCTCCTTCACTTTGTTCATGCATTCTCACTCTTAGAAGAGTCCATGAGCTTGGGGAAAGTACGTTTTTTCTAGTAAGCACTGTATCTGTCTGCACTTTGAACTTCCACACTTTCTCAGAATCCTTCAAAAGAGCCCAGCTCTGGCATTGGATGCTTGGGGTCTTCCTTGCTTTCCTCCCTCTCCTCATATTTTATTTAAGATTCTTAATTCCAGGAAATCCAGATGAGATGCAAGCTTTCAGCTCTAACATTCTAGATGCAAACTGTATTAAATTCCAAGCCCCAAACAAAGCAACACTCTAAACTGGGAATAAAACTGAAATGAAGACAATCAATCACTCTCAAGTCAGCTCAGCAGCTCATACAGACACATTCTCTCTGGTCTCATCACATTCATATTAATGGACAAATTTGCCTCTTGCATTATATTCCATACAATACACTGCAATTAGAAGCTAATGGGAAGCACTAGGCAGGATGCCAATATTTGTAGCATTCGGGTATCACTCAGAGCTTCAGTATTTGAGGAAAAACCTGATTATGTCTCAGCGACATTTTCAACTATGTCTACAAAGAAAACATTCTTTTAGAGTCTCCTTCCTCTAGACATCTGTGTTCTGGGAAGCTGACCTCTTTGCACATGCAGTGCAAAGGGACTATATTTCTAATTAAAATAAATCCTTATGGGTCACAGATCTATCCAACAAATGTGATTGTTAGGCCTGCCAGCTGCCCCAGGCTAATATCAGCATTAAAGAACTGCATAAGTGTGGTTATTCTAGGCTTGAGGAAAGGCTTAAGGGTTGTACTTGGAAAAGAGAGTGTGAAAGAAAGCACAGCCCTGCACACTTCTCCAAGCCAGGGCTGCCTGTGCCTGGTTGCAGGTACAGGAAGTGTGCCCAGTTCACAGGTTGTAGTAAAGACTTAAAATTTGACAGGGAAGCCTGAATGTGGCATTTTGTAAATGTAAGAAGCTCATCCCTTCAGAGGAGTAAGTATTCACAAGAGCAGCTGATGGAAAGCTGTCCTCACATTAAACACCCCCAGGTATCTGTTCCCAGCTAACTCTACTCTCAGTTATGTTTGTTACTGAGAGCGATTTTGAATAGCAAGGATTCTCCATGTAAAGACAAACCTCATCCTAAAATAGAAATCTGCTCTCTTCAGGCATAACCTGTTTTATATTCTTGGCTACAGTTGTGAGAACGAGAAGCTGTCTGCAGAACAAAGCTTGGAGCCCTTTAGCGGGGTAGAATATTTGGAAATTTGGTCACCTCTCTGAAAAGATCTGCTTGTGAGGCAGCACCTTGTCCAAGAGCAGGTGGAGTGTGTTCAGTCATTGGTTATGACCTCAGTATTTTTTAGCTCTGTTCCCATTTACCACACTTCTCCTGATCTCATCCACCTTTTTTGCTGGGTGTGTCTGTACCTTTGCTGCCCAAAGGCTTTGGGGCTGTGTACTCCTTCATTGATTGAGAAGTAACTCTTCATTTCCTGTGTGGTCCCTCATGTCTCGTTCCCTGAGTTATTGTTTCCTCTTCTTGTGGGAGTCATCAAAGCTCTGTATAGAGGACAATAAATTATGATGACTTTGAGCTGCAATTTTTCTCCGAATAGTTTCCCATGTTACAATGCATGAAAATTTTTGAATTTGTAGAGGTTTTCATAAAAACAAGTGGTCTGAATATTTGTGACTGGCAACTCTTACCATGACAGAAATCAGTCTACCCAATTCACCCTTCTTGTCTGTGAATAAGGGTGTTCATCTTTAGCCAGGTTCCAAATAGGCTCATGGTGGTGGAGGAAAATCTAGAGAAAAATACATAATCTAGCCTATAAGTCAACCTCCCTCTTTCAAAATCCCAAAGAAGGAGAAAGAAAAGAAAGGAAAAAGGAGACACTTAGAACTGTTCCAGAAGCAGTCAAGGCTTGTCCCTTTTTCTTTTTAGCTATTGGATTACATTTATTGGCTTAGTAAACCTTAAGTGTTGGAGACAACAGTCTAGACTTTTTGTCATAAGGTCAGTAGTTCAAATAGCCTGATTTTTCTCCTGACATCTGACTCTTAATTTTCTCTCTGCTTATGGCCAACTAAGAAAAGTTGCCAAAGTTTATTGGCCAGATTGGCTCATTTAACCAGAAGTGAATATCTCACCCACACACTAAACCACTGGGACTTCCTCTGATGCAGTAGATGTCAGCTTTAACAAGTCCCTATTAATAATAATTAATTGTGTTCCTATTTGGACTGCCTGAACAATTTTCTTTGCTTCTTGTCAAGCACCAGCACTGTGCAGTACCCTAATTTATCCCAACTGACTGTACCATGGGCAAGTACATCCATCCTGTGTGGCGTGACCATCCTTCCACCATTTTCCCTCTGCCATGGTTTGAAGCCTTTAAAGAAGGGCCCGTAGGTGCAGATTTGTCATGTTGTCTTGGGACTGTGAGGGCTTAAAACCATTGGGGTGGCAAGACAGACATGTGTGTTCTGGCTGATACAGGGTGTTTTAATATCTCTGCTGACCTTGCTCTGGTACCTTCTTCCAGCTGAGAATGCCACAGCCCTTGTATTGCCTCTGGGGCTCAGGACTTCTGAGGGATTGTTCCAGGGAGTTAGTCAGGAGTTAGGGTGTGTGGGTCTCCTCTGGCCTTGCTCCAGGAATGCTCAGGCCAGGATAAATGGTGTTACTGAACTATGCTGTGCCCCCCTCTCAGCCCTGCTCAGTGGGAAACGGTGTGGGCAATTACACATGTCCTTGTCACTGACCCCAGCTGGCAGGGGAGCGCTTTTGGGGCAGGCTGTGGTGAAAGACAGTGAGACCAGATGCATCTGCTATATCCATGAGTCTGGAAGCTTTGTGGTTTCCCGTGTAGATTGAGATGAGCTTGATGTGGTGTATTTAAAGCAAGTGGAGCCCTGCTCCCCAGCTGCCTCCTGACGCTCCAGATTGCTCCAGGATCCTGTTTATGGCTGCTGTCTAAGCTGGGGACCAGGCAAGCTTGGGCTGACAGCACTACTGGCAACAACCAAAGCATTCCAAGTCTTAGATTTAGATGGAGGGGTTTTATCAACATAAACATGGCAAATCCTAACAGAATCCAGCACTTGCCCCTGTCGGCCCTGTTAAAAATAATAATCTGTTAAGCTGGTCAAGTAAGTGGACTACTCACAGTCAGTCAGTATGGGAATTTTGATATGACTCATTTCTTACACTTGCTCTTAGTTACAGATCTAGTAAGTCTTAGCTGTATAAAAGAGAGCTAAATTAGTTTCAAAAGGAGCAGAGGAGGAAAGTGTTTCATTCTCTGATCAGCCCTCCAATTCTAACCACTATTTTCTTTTGTTCAGAGATATGCCAGAAATAATATTCTGAAAAAAATAATTACAAAAAATTACATAGGGTCATTATTATTCTTTAGTTTATTTGTTATATGTCACTAGTGTGGAGCGAGGTTTATTTTTTTGTTTGGGTTCCAAAGGACAAAGGTCATTTGTTTTGTCTGAAGGCTTTAGTCATTGGTGAAGTTATTTTCCTGGTTCCATCCCTGTTCTTTCCAGGACATGAGTCCTGCTATTTGAACTATCCCTTGAGTTGAATAGACTTAGCTAAGCTGGAGTTCGTGTCCTGACCTGCACCCAGAGTCACGAGATTGTGTTTTAAAAAACAAAACCTTGAGGATTTGAGCAATTTTAGTCTCCCCGAGAGATAAGGAATACATAGAATCTCTGAATCTACCTACTTTATTCCTCATTCTGAATAGATTTTGCCTTTTCATCCTACCTGGATAGAAAACTTGTTCTCTCTCAGGATTTCCTGGCTCATGAGGAATCTCAGATACTGCAAAACCCATAAGTAGCTGCATATCAACCACTGTCTGAAATCCTGTGGAGCAAGATTCTGCTTTGGTCTAAAAGTGCTGGAGCAGTGAGGGTAGGAAGATGGGGCTGACAGGGCTCACACAGACCTGCTTTGCTGAGAACTGCTAATTTTTCTGAGACATCCTTGAGGTATCTTAAGGTAATCTCCCTTCAGGTGAGAGCATCCACCAAACTTACCCCCTTTTGCCTAGATTGGACCATGAACTTCACTTTTATAGAATCACAGAAACATAAAAAGGATTGGGTTGAAAGGGACCCTAAAAATCATCTGGTTCCACACCCCCTGCCATAGGCAGGGATCCCATTCCCTAGATTAGGTTGATCAGAGCCCCATCTAACCTGTCTTTGAACACTTCCAGGGATGGGGCACGCACAACTTCTCTGGGCAAGCTGTTCCAGTGCCTCACTACCCTCACAGTAAAGAATTTCTTCCTAACCTCTGTCTAAACCTGTCCTTCACTTTAAAAACATTGCCTCTTGTCCTGTCACAATCTTCCCTTATGGAGAGTCCCTCTCCCTCCTTTTAATAAGCTGTTTTTACATTACATCAAGAAACCTGCACTGTGTCCATTTTTTTGCCATCTTACGTGCCTTGATAATATGTAAGTGATTTTAGGAATCACTTGCTTCAAATCCTCAAACTTTGCTGTGTAGCTGCAGAGTGCTAAGGCTTTATCACAGTTTGTTTTCCCTGTGTGAATGAGTTGTATATTTGAATCCAGCATTTGACTTCAGAGCTCTGTTGTGCTGCTACACTGATGCCTTTGTAGTTTCAGGCTTAGCTGGAAATTGCTTCTCAGGTTTTGAAATCCCTCCTCAAATTTTATGAGGAAGACGATCTTGAATGGAGATACAGGTTTTGAACATGTGGTTGAATTCTTGTTCTCACCTTGGCTTCCAAGGCAAGCAGTTTTTTGTTACTGCTGCTGTGTGCAAAGCTGAGGAATCCTGGTGAAAGGCACTACAAAAGTTGACTTTCACCTCTAGTGGGAATGACTGCTGGAGGACCAGCTAAGCTGCTTCCTTTTCCTCAGCGAGAGCCACCCACTTCAGGCATTAATTATTCAAAGTTGGTATTTCTGCACTATTTAGGGAGAATCTGGTGGCCCAAATGGCTCCAAGAATAGCTTCCCTTTGTTATTTTTTAATATGAACATTTCAGTTTGCTTCATCATCCAGGGATGTTCTTGCTAAAGCTATATACATCAACCTGCTGAAAGCACATGAAGCGTTAAACATCTTAGCCCAATGTTTTTACCTGAATGTTCAGGACTTGACAGACAGAAATTTCTAAGCTCATAGTATATCTATCTATGTGTATCTCCAGAGATTCAGGTCCAGGATTGTGAGACTTTGATGTTGTTTTTGTAAACAAGTGGCCTGGAAGCTGCCTAATCCATGGGTTGCATGTGGAATGCAAGACTTCCTGCCAGGTGGGAGAGACTGCAGCTGCTGCAGGCTCTCACGTTACAGAGATCCACCACCAGCAGCCTGATTGTTAACCTGAACCCTTCCTTGGGGTTCATTGCAACAGCACTATCAATAAACAAGCACGCTGCTCCAGTGGCATCACTTGTCTGGCTAGCTCAGCTTGTTGAAACATGGCTGGGAGAAAGGCTGTGAGTGTAAGAATTAAAATGGAAACACTGGTTATTTCATCTTTACTACCCCAAAATGACTATGTGCCTAAAGTCACCCTTTTTCAGCGTGTTTGGCTTTTACAATGGACTGCAGTCTGAGAGTAATTAGCTGCACACTTTCCTCTGGATAGTTATTATTGTCATTAAGAATTTTTATCGTGTAGGTGGCCCAGCCTAAGCTTCCAATGTAGTGCAAGATGGTGGTTGCTCCATGTGCAGTCTCCAAAGGCTGTAGGCAAGAGCATTTGGCCAGGATGAGCTGAGCACAAGGTGAGAGACTTGTGGTTGTGTAAAAAACATTTGTCATGATAGAGAAGGTCCCAAGACATTTTGTGCCCTTTGTAAGAGAGGCTCTGAGAAGTTTTAATTTTACCTTAAGTGAGTGTTAGACTTTCACACAACCAGCTTGGTTGGTGGACTCACATATTGACTGAAAGAGCAAGAAGGCATTTTGTGCTTTGATTTTGCCTTGAATGGCAAAAATTTGATTCCAAAACCTAAACTAATAGGTGAAGTATTTGGGAATATTATAACAAAGCCATAAGTACCTTCCAAATGCTTCTGCTTCCAGTCCTGTGTCTTTCCTGGCCCTCCTACCCCAGGGAAATGAATTTCCTCTGTGACTGTTGTTTGCCTTTAGGCTGGCAGGAAGGTACTGGTACTGCTAGGTGGTTCAGCAGGGCAGAAGACCACAGAAGAGCAGGGGTGATAAAAGATATGGCTCCAGAGCTCATTGAAGATCCTGCAGTTTGTGTCCCTCCCCTCTCTCCCACCTCCACCTGCTCCACTCCATATCTCCCCCACTTTGCCTCAGGTTCCTTGGGTGCTCACTGGACCCACATAAGAACTGATTTAAGGAGTGAACTGAAAGCCTCGCTGGTTTTGTGCTGTAAGGAATTACAGTGGCTGCTGAAGCTGGCAGCTGGCAGATCTCAGGAAGAGGGTGGGCTGTACAGCTGTGAGCAGGAACAGGAGAAAGGAGAAATGCAGAGACGAGGGACAGTCTTCTGTCTCAGCTGTGATCAAACACTGCTACCCATGAAACTGCAAGCACAGTCTGAACAGTAAGGCTGATCCAGGACAGAGGCTTGGATCCTGGAGAGTTTGGTGGTGATGGAATGCAAGAGATCTAAATCTTACACTTTCCAAAGATAACAAATGCTACATGCTATCACAAATCAACCTCCAGTGTCTAGGGTCACTTGTTTCTCTGGAAATGAATTAAAAGTGGAAGGTAGTCTCTTAAAGATGTTTTTAGGATTTGATAATGAGCTATCAAGTGTTGTTGGTTACAGTTCCACACATTAGATGTTGTATTTACATTTTAGAAGAGAGGAAAGCTTTTCCCTGTGTAATATTTGATGTATTAGAATATACAAAATACTAATTCCTTTGTCTTTCCCAAGCAAATTATTGGCCTGGCTGAGTTTGTCTGCCCACAGCTACAGGCCAGGATAGTTGCATTTAGATTATGCATGTTGATTTATTTTATGTTATGTCAATACAGAAGTGTTGGAAAATATTTATTGATTTAGGAGAGTGTCCACCCTGCTCCAAGTTTACATGTGAACCTGAAAAGTTCTTAATAAGATCTCTTGTTTTGTGTGAAGATATAAAATGTGAAGTTCTGCTAAAATTATAGATGGCAATCCAAAGCCACACAACTAATTAATATGCCCAAATATCACTACTAAAGATGTATTTCTGAGGGGATGAAATTTGCTCCCTGACGTGCTTTCCCTTCCAATGATGTGAGACATCAGCCCTTATCTAAGCAGCAGTCTTTGTGGCGTCAGAGAGAATTTTGTCTGGTTTAGAGGATCTTTGCAGAAGCTCTTCATCCCATTTTTGAATTCTACAGCTTACCACTGCTGTGTTAGGATTCTGATATGCTGACTGCTGTCTTTCACAGCCATCACTTCCTGGAATGTCTTTGTCCAAGTCTTTGGCATCTGTCTGTAGACAGAAATGAACACACAGGGGAGTGAAGAGGGGAAAAAAAAGACAAAGAAAGAAGAATGTAGCCATTGTGGGGGTTTGGTTGTTCTTTTCACTGTTTTTACCAAATATTATGTAATGGGTTCTAGTTTCTCCTCCCTGCAAGACCTGATGGCTGAAAATCCAGGGCAGGGAGAAACCTGGAGAGGTTTGTGTGGCCCCTGTTTGCATTTTATAAACTACTAAGATCTTACTGGCAAAAGAATGAATTTAACCTTACAGGAACTCAGCAGTGCTTTTGGCACCGTCTTCCCTGAGGTCTTTCGGTTACCAAATAAATCAGTGCACACAACAGCAAAAGAGCGAAGTGAAACTTGATCCCTACCTGCATGTTCAAGCAGCCGGAGGCTCTGCTGATCAGTTTCAGCCCCGCAGTCACGTCCGCCAGGGCTAAGAGCAGATAACGCATGTTTATTTGATAGCCGAGCCACACTGTGCTCTCATTAGCTGAGAATGATTCATGAGGTCTGAGAGGACTTTTCCAGCTCTCTGTAGTAGCCAAACCCATGCCTGAAGTACACGTGAACCCTGGACTCATCTTGAAAACCATCTTCTTTGTTCCATGCCCTGTGACTCTTCTTGCTCCAGCTGCATTCATTATTTTCGTTATCTTTCCCAGTGCTACCAGGGATGATTGTCACAGCAAGGAGAAGCCAGAGGAAGGCGTTCAGGGGCTGTGGGTGCCAGTGCCTCACACTGGGGGGGACACTGGTGTGCCCAGCGCAGGACTGGACAGCACAACGGGAGGACACTGGGGGGATAGAACACACTCCTAGGGGATCCTCCCCTCCACAACTCCCTAGCCTCCCCACCAAGTTCGCCCCCAGGATTATTTTCTACACCCTGCTTTCCAGAAGGTGCCAAGGAGTGCAGTGATGAACCAGGGAGCCCAGCACTCCTTCTGCTGAGGTGCCCACACCCTGCGGCCCCAAGAGCCTCGCAAAGTAGTGAAATAAAAAAAAATATATGTCAAAAGGATATGCTTTACAGACCGATAGAATAATTTAATATTTTTAATCACAAATAGGTACAGAATATCAAGGCTCCTTAGGAAATTTCTAATGTTTATCTGTCCTGCATTTCCAGACTTAAAAATTGTATATGGATGCTGATTTTTGAAGGCACTGCGAGTTGCAAGTTACTAAAGCATAAAGCAGTTTGCAGTGTTTAATAGATCTATGTAATTACTCCAGGAAAATGGAATACTGTAATAAAAAGACCTTGAAAAGCTATTAGTGTGACTATAGGTCCCAATTTACATTCTACAATAAGCCACAATTCAGATGGCAGTTCATCTACGATGCTGGCATGTCAATAAGGAGAAAACATTAAAAGCTTATATAAGTATTTTTCCTTTAATATGGAAGCTTGTAGAATCAGCAATCAACTTGAATCTGCTGTTGCCTGAAGTATAAAAACAGCTTATTTGACAAAAACCTTCTGAAGAATTGTTCTTTTCTGGAGGTGGATAGAATATAATTATGCTGGTAAACTTTGTAATATTTGTTTTTTGCCAAAACATACCAAATGCTTGGTTCCCTCCC
Source organism: Erpornis zantholeuca (assembly GCA_013400515.1). Taxonomy (NCBI): domain Eukaryota; kingdom Metazoa; phylum Chordata; class Aves; order Passeriformes; family Timaliidae; genus Erpornis; species Erpornis zantholeuca. The sequence continues at coordinate 112,391 of VZTN01025479.1, read as the reverse complement.
CCAGTACAGTGATAGACTGAGAGCATTCCTCTTGCAGAGCCAACAAACTGGGGAAGGTAAAATGGGTCTGAACATTGCCAAAGACTATATAAGAAGGTGAAAATTAACTGGGATGGGGGGATTAAGTGTAGATGTAAATACTGTTGAACAGAAAGGAAAAAGTTACCAATAGTTCTGTGCTGGAAAAACACACTGGTAAAAACAGAAACTTTAGTAACATATTACAAAAACAAACACGGAGTTAGGGAAGAAATTATCAATCTACAGCAGTAAAATTGGGAAAGTGGAAGACAATTTCATAACAATGATCAATTGTGTTGGGCTTTGCAGGGAAAAAAAGGGTAGTTTGGAGGTTGCTGAATGGTTGGAGAGCTGTTTTCCACTGAATGTATATGACTTTTCTGATTGATTTCTCAGAATCCGAAGTGCTGCACAGTTATACAAGCTGCTGGATAGGTAGAACAGATTACATGCCTGAACTAGAATCAGTGCTGGTCGTTGTCTCTGGAAATCGTGGAGGATATGAATATGTGAGAAGTGTATTTGGCACTGTTCTGTGTAAGAAGAGATCTGTGTTTCCTGAGGTTGCATTTCAGGGTTGAGCAGACAGATCATCACCCACAGCCCCGAGCCGAGCACCCCGCGCTGTCTCGCTGCTCGCTCTCCACAGGAGCGCGCATCCCCTGCCCATCCAGGAGGGCTCTGCAGCAGCTCCAGCTGCAGCAGCACAGCCCTGTGGAGGTGCCTACACCTCTCCATGTGGAGCCTCAGTGCTCCCCAGCTCGGCAGGCCCCTCACCCATCCCGGACCCACGGCCACAAGCGCTGGTTTGTGACCTGCCCGGCTGAGCGAGGCTGTGTCCGGCTGGCCTGGGGCGCTCCGAAGCGTGGGACCGTGTTGACCTCTAGTGGCTGCAGCGGGGACCTTGGGGCGGGTGCGGCCAGCGGGCTCTGGACCACTCATCCCGCACCGGCAGCTCTCAGCGCAGCGCTCGTTTCTTTTTGCGAGGTAATACCTGGACATAAACTCACATTCTGCATCTAATCTATTGATGCCTTATGGAAACTTTTTCTCAGAGTGTGTTTGTTTTCCATAGGAAACATTGCAGCTGTCTCCTCTAGGGCAATATGCTATAAAAGCCCTAATAAAAATCCCAAATTCATGTCTTCATGTTCTCCTTGCCCTCCATGAGCTTCCTTTCATGATAGCCCACGATGTGCTTGGGCTTTTCACATTCATGAGGAACAGGCTTCTACCCTCAGGAACATCTTGGGTAGGGCTCAGGAAGGAGAACAGGACGTGCCTGAGATAAATTCTCCCCAACTGTTGCATTGGAAACAGGAATGTGACAATTTGCAATCCATATTTGAGATGTGCACTCATCTTTCACCCAAGACCTAGAAATTTTTATTGAGATAGCACAAATTTCTGACCATCTTACATGCTTCTGTGAAACAGCTCTTTCTGGAGCATTTTCCCTCTTCAGGAGAAGGCTGTAGTGCTCACTGGTGTTGCCGACAGTACAGGCAGAACCAAAGGATCACTTGTGATCCTGTGTGGGTGTGACAGTTTTCTACACAGAGGTGGCCCCAGGGGAGCCCTCATCATGGCATTGCTAGGCTGCAGCCAAAGGCTGGCCCTGTTCCTGTGTCACAAAGCAGACATTCAGCCTCAGTAGAGTCTGTGGAAGCTGTCAGAGGGTGGCAACATTTATCCCAAACCTTATCTCATAATTTAGCTGTAATTGAATCCAGCCCTGAGAGCCTCAGTTTGGAAAATGAGAAATGGGCTGTCTCTTACATCGCTAACCAAAAGTGGGCATAAATAATTGATAATAGATCAAATTTGCTGAAATGTATAAAGGAAGTCATCTGTCTTCTTACCAGCTGTTGTGCTGAATAACTGAGAGGTTTTAGTGGAGACAGATGACAATGTTTAACATCAGTCGCTTCATGCACATTGTTCTTATCATTGTTTGTAATTTGAAAATTGTGCTGGGGGCTAGAGGAGTTTAACAACAGGAAAGTGAGTACCAGGGAAAACAGTATATCTCTCTGAAATGGAAGAAAATGGAATAATGTGTCTAGCACATGTCACAATAGCCCTGAGGAAGCTTCACAGCTTGTCCTCCAGCTGGGAGCCTGCCCTTGCTTGTGCAGGGTCTAGCAGGGCCTCCAAGGCTGCTCTGCTCTGGTGCCTTCCTCAGCCATGTCCAAGTTCCTCTTGTACAGAAACTGCAGCGCCACATCTTTGTTCTTTTGAAGAGAAGGCAGCTCTTCACTGGCCTCCAGATGCTTACAGCTGCAAAATATCTGAACTAGAGATGATATGCCTGATAACTTTTATTTTTTTTCAGTTATACCACTTGTCTTAAATAAAAGATTACTTCTCACACTTAAATAGAAAAGAGGTGTGGAAGACCATGACTGCTTGGTTGGTGGGGTGTGCAACACAAGTTGATGCCAATGAAATGATGAGGCAATTTCTTCTCTTCTTGTCAGCATTTTCCTGCTATCAGAAGCTATTTTTAAACTTGCTTTCCATGTGTGGTTCAGGGGCTCATGATCTTGAGACAATAGGAATCAAACATTTTCAATGAGCATTGTTTGGTTATACTGGACAAATTTTGCAAATTAATAACCTACATTCAGCTTTTCTGATCTTAATCTTACCTAATACAATCTTGAGCAAAGAGTTGCTAGTCTGGGGATTTTATTTATGCTGGTCAGTATCAGTGTCTTCTGCTTTCATCTTATGATTTAATACATCAGCTCAGCAAGTGAAATCCCAAATCTTGAAAACAATGGTAAGAGTCCCTTCTGCATGAGCTGGTTGGATTTCAGCCCTTGGCTTTAACAGCTGCTGTAAAACAGTTTATGATACATTTAACCTTTCCAGCTCCTGCCATTAGACCTCTGGATGGAAGACTCAAGTATGTTTGCTAATTGATAAGCAGACTGTTAAAAGTGGTCAATTGTTAAAAGTGAATTTAAAAAACAAATACAGGAAGGTGATGGCAGCTGAAAAGCCCATCTTTAGCCACCTCAAGGATGGGGCTAGTTTTGTTCAAACAGGAGGCTTGCAACTTGCATTGTTCCATCAAAGATGTGATGCCCTTGTTGCCTTCTGCTGTAAAGAGTTTTGCTCTGAAAAATGTCAGAGTTTGTGTTTACATTTGAGAAGGAAAAAAGAAGTGTGATTTTTATTTCTGTGGTCTGATTTTGGCAGGCTGCCTTCCTAGTATGCAGTCTGGGTTGAAACCAGAAACCTTGAACACTGTAACACGTCTGTTGAATTCTGCTTTCAGTGCTTTTACTATTTCTTTAACAGGTGTTCATTCAAATGAAAACAATGTTCTTTCAAAGCCACAGCTGCTATTTGCAAGAGAAAGCTAAAAGATAATTGTACAGAAACCTGTATTTTGTGTTTATTATTAACAAAGCCACAGTTCTGGAAAGCTTTGTGAAACTTGGGCTGAATTTAATGTTGCTTCTGAAGCTCTCTTCCTAGAATATGTAATTATGTAAACCCAGCAAACTGAAAAAGGGGAGAATGGTGCATAATCAGATTAATTTGTGTATATTGTTGGAGTTACATTGCTTTAGATGCTCTGATCAGAGAAACAGGCTAGAGAAATACCAAGAAATTTGTACATCAGAGGTGTACAAGTACTGCTACTGCCTCTTATCTCCCCACTGCTGTGTTTCATGACTGGTATTGCAAATCACAGATTTAACCAGGAGGAAGCTCTATTCATCCCCTTGCAAACATTAATATGATTATCAGCCCCCATGCAGCATTATGTATTTGCAACTTGCATGATGAATACTTTTTATGCTGAAAATAATTATTTCCTAAATTAAATCCCAATCACTTTTGGTCTTTCTAGCTGTGGGATGTTTTATGGGTGAACTGAAATCTCCACAAACTATGGAAATAATCACTGTGTAAGGTTGAGCTACACTCCTTTGAAATGTCACCAATGTTAGAGTGACTTTAGAGTGGTTTAAAGTGTTGCACAAAAATTTGTGGTCTCTTTCCCTTTTGAAGTAACAATCTCGGCAACCTAATCAAGGCTATTAGCATGTTTTGTGTGTAACAGTCCTTTGTGCATAATTATGTTCAAGCAGAGCTTCCCTAGCCTGTAAAAGTTTTTATGCTTATTCAGAGCAACAAAACCCACATACTGCTCTTGAACATCACTGAACACATCTCTATCAGCCTCAGCTTGACTTAGCTTATCTTCTTTTTTTAAAAAAAATAATAATAAGTTAATATTCTATAGTTTTTTCTATCCCAGGCTGTTAAATACTTATCTAATAAGGGAAAAAGTTGTGCCAAATTATTACTTAATTTGTCAAATTACTCCAAACAAATAAGCAAACAAAAATCTGTTCATTTCTTCCCTGGCCTGTTATGTTACATTACACTGAAGAATTTTTTTCTGTGCTTCATTCCCTTTATTTCATGAGCAAAGGCTGGAAGAAGTCGTATATCTGAGCATGGTGAAATACACAGCCAAAGCAATATTCCCACCACTTAATGGACACAGCCAGATGCTTAAATATCTGCTTGACTGAGGTGGGAACACTGAACTTCACTTCTTGTCCCTGGGGGGGAAACATTTGGGGAGGAATCCAAAACTAGATTAATTAAATAGCAAGTCTCCTGTGAGGAGGCTCTTGGTGTTTAAAGACAGAATTCTGTTGACAGTAACAAAATAATGTTTTGATTTTTTCTCTTTTTGAACAGAGAAGTTTTCACATTTAATTGGTTCTTTTGCCAGATAAAGTTCAATTGCAGTGAGACATTTTGTTAATGCAGATGTTGTTGCATGTTTTGTAAATCCGTGTCCTTGAAGTGTGGTTGTTATAGCAACAGGCTTAACTATTAAACAGGTTTTAGTCTTATATCTGCTTCACAGAAATAAGGTAATTAGCTTTTTGCAACATTTTTAAATATCATGCTAGCTAGTAAAAGAGATGAGCATCACTTATCTCCCTTAGTAAATTAGCTATAGGGTATTAATTTTTTTTACCCAAAGGTATCATCTCTGAAATGGGCGTGTTATTAGTCTGCCTAATTTCTTTCTGCCTGAGAGAGAATGTAGGAAAATAATATTTAACCTACATATGCAGTGTTAAAATGTGCAAAAATGGTTACATTTCAAAGAGCTCACAACCTGGATAATTCCAAAAACCAAATTCCAACTGTAGTATTTTAGCAATGAAAGCCTTAGCCAAACTTTGCATCTGCACTTCATAATTCCCTGCTCAGTGCTAGCTATCACTGCCATCACATTGCTCCAAGCCTGTCCTGCAGACTATTCTCAGCAAGGACAGAGTCAGACAAACAGTCCGCTGAAATCAGTACTTCTGAGATTCCCTTTGGATCTGCTTTCCCCTTAAAATTATCTTGAAATTAAACTCTTCTCTGCTTTGTGAGCTTTCAGCTCAAAATTTACCTATTAACAGAATTATCTGTGTTGGGATCTGGTTGTGGGAGTGATCTCTAAAATGTGTTTCCCCCCTCAAGCACCAGTATACATGAAGGGGAAAGTGGGGGAGTAAGGGAGAAACTTCCAATTTCTGTTTGCATCCAGGGATGCTCCCCAGACAGGAACAATGAGCTGTGGAAAGCTTTTTACAAGGGTTCCTTGGTGCCTGCAGTGATGCTGAGCTCCCATTGCTGCCTCTGCAGGAGCTCAGATGGGGCTGGGCACGCTGTGGGCTTGGGGCACAGATAACCCTGGGGAAGGACAAGCCCTGTCCCTCTCTATCTACTGTTACAGCTTTGGGGAGGACAGGCTTAAAGCAGCTTTCCTGGATGCTGCATCCTGTGCTCCTGGGGTGGTCCCACATGCAGGTGATGGGGTGTCAGGCACAGGGATGGGGATAGGAGCTGTGGTGAAATGCAAATTCACCCATCAGAAAATGGGCACTATGAGGTGCTGAGGTCCTTTCTGCAGGCAGCACCTCCTTAGGTACTGCAGCTCCCGGGGCTTCCATCTGACATCCACCTTTCAGAGCCCTGGGCTTTCTTCTGAATTTATGGGGGTTTGTTATGTTTCGGATTGTTGGGTTTTTTTCCTATTTCTTCTTCCATTGAGACCATTGAAAAAGGAAAATGTTATTTCAACATGAAATAATTACTTGCAGGAGGAACAGAGCTTGTGCTGTACTGTGTCTAACAGCTTCTGGTGTAGGGCCTTTTGAGACAGCTTTGCTGTTATTCTGTCTCTGTGAGTGAAGCATTTAACTTCCCCAGCTGTCTGGTATTGGCAGCATCTTGATACCAAGTCTTGTGACTAAGGGTTTGTCTCTTGGAGCCTGGATCCAAAGTCTGACAAATGCAATGAGAGAAGCCCTTCACAGTCCTGGGGAGAGCTGGAGAACTGGGAGGGCAGCAGACAGGAGGGGGAGGGGGCAGACTTTGGGGGTATAATTTTTTAAATTAAGAAAGGTTTAATGATTACAATCCCTATTGCCATGATTGTATCAGCAATTTAAGCAAAGCAATGTTGCATTACAATGAGATAACTGCCAGTTCAAACAGAACAGCAAGAGTTGTAGCTGTGTGTGCATTCTAGCATCTTATTTGCCCATGGCACCATGGTAATTGAGCGTACACAAATGATCTGAAATTAAATTTGCATCATTTTGCACAATCTAAATGTGTGGGTTTTTTCTGGTACATATGGCCCAGAGCTGCACCAGATATTGATAGTCTTGTTACTAGGTAGTATTGATTGCTTAGGTAGTATTGATCTCCAAGAAATGTGAACGATATTGATGAATTTAATTAATTCTTTTTAATAAAGGAACGTTTCTTCAGTAAGTTTCTGTAGTAGTAGTAATAGGGGATCTATGTAATACTTGCAGGACTGTATGTTTACTCTCGAGGCACAGTGCCTGCAATGTATCTCAGTAACTGTGTTCCAAAATTAGCAATTTTGCAGAGTTTGAATGGCTGTAACTCAATGATTGTCATGTGCACCACCCAAATCTGTCTAGGGTTAAGTTACTGGATCTGCAGTCCAGCTTTTAATGGTAAGAAGAAAATCAGTCTTTGGAGACAATGTGTTTGGTTTGAGGGGGAAACAAATCTAGGGTGAAAGAAGCAGCTTTTTTTTTTCCTATTTTACTTGTGTTAAAAATAGAAATGGAAATCTCAGTCGTGCCTTTAATGACTGTCTGAAAATTGATATCATACATTTGTAAATAGTGTTCTGCCAGTTTAAAAAGCAGGCATTGCCAGAACTCACACAATACACTTGTGCAATATGACCTTTTATCTTTAAAAAGGCATCTTTCAGCTCAGCCTCCAAACCCTGGAGCTTCTGGTTTCCGAACTGGTTAAGATCTGTTTTGCAAATCTCTCTGCTGCTCTCTCGGCCCATTACTTCCCCGTAGCCCATTTTACAGACAGGTGTGGCTGCTGGATGTTTCTTTTTCTCCTCATTAATTGGCCCCTGGAAATCAGGGCACCCTCCGCAGCTCCGCTGCCTGCCGGGGCCAGCAGCACCGCGGTTTCCCTGCGTCACCCCTCGCTGGTGATGTGCTGCACATCTTTGCCGGAGCAGCCCAGAAATTACACACTGCAGTGCCAGCTCATGCTTTTTGAAGGGCATCCTGCTCTCGGGGTGCCCTGAGAAGCAGCACAGCCCTTCTGGTATCCAAGGCAGCCCTTGCCATCCCAACCTGGAGATGGAGGAATGCACCAAATGGAGCAGGAATCCTGCCCGGCTCCCACGTGCCCTCAGGCAGCACAGTCCATCTCCCACCGGCTGTGATGGTGATTCAGCAGGAGCTCGGGTGACTCATTGAGCTACTGAGGAGATTAAAATCAATTCCTGCTTCGGAGAATGACAAACTGCCCTTTCGTGTCACATTAATCTGCAGCCAGTGCTGGGCTGGGAAAAACCAGCCCAGAATTGTTAACGCGGCCACGAGAGGGAGCTCCCAAATCCTGGGAGTGCCACGGGGATTTATGGAAATACACCAATCTAAGTGTTCTAAACGTAGTTATTAGAAACAGCTGGTTGGTTCTTAAACCAGTTTATTTTGTCCTTTATAGAGTTTGTTTTTTCCTGAAGTTTCCAGAAGGTGTTAGCAGATTTAGCTGTCAAGTTGAGGCAACCATATTCAGGCTTCATTTGTGATCATTTATAGTGTTTTGGTTAAAATTTAACCAAATTCTGCTCTTAGACAAGAAAAAGAATCCTGCAAAAAACTGAAATGTCATTCACGGCCAATAGTTGTGCTTTGTCTCACTTAGCATAAGCATGTAACCTTCCTTTTCCTATAATTGGACTATAAACATAAACAGAGAGGAATATGTGCAAGGCTACTGCCATACCTTTTAAACTCATGTGGAGCTCCAGAGGAAGGGCAAATCCCAAAAGACACACTGTGTTTTGTAATGTGTTGCAAACAACTGTCTGGAGAGCACATGAGGAAAAGGCTCTTACCAGCAAAACCAGCCACTAATTGGTGGACAATAGAGGGATTTTGTCCCCAGCCAGCAGGAGCTGCCCATGGGGAGCTGATAGACTGGCCTCAGGTCTATGTGGCATTGCAAGCAGGACATAGCAGCAATGCAGCTTGTATCCCATGTTACATCACTCAAAGGCACTCCCGACCAACATATATTCTGTAAATTATAGCCAACATTTAATCACACCATAAGAAATTGGAAAAAAACCCAGCCAAAACCAAACACAAAACTCTCCGAACAGCAGAGAGAGATTGTCCAGCTGGCATGCTGGAGGGAATAATTTCTTGTAATTACAATTTAAAACTTGGGAGGATTTTTTGGTGTTTGTGGGGATTTTTTTCCTCCCTCTTTTGTTTTTCTTGTGCAAGTTAACTTAATGTTTCTCCAACATCATATACAATTCTTGGGGGATCTTAGATAGAAAAAACACTTGAAGGAAAAGAGTGTAGTAATCCTTAACGTTTCACATATGCATGAAACTCTGGAGCATTTTCAAAGGCGCTTTTTTTTTCCAATTTCAGTCTCTAAAATCTCTAATTTGCTTCACCCTGAGATTATTCCCATCTTTGAGTCTGATGTATTTCCCTCTGTGGCATTCCCAGTTTGCTCCTTGTTTACAGCACAGCTGAGGAGCTGGCTGGCTTTTGAGTGATTCCCAGCATGATGATGTTCCTCTAACGTCCTGTAAAGAAGGAACCCTCTTTAGGATCTCTGCTATAGGCCTATTAATTGAACTATCAGGAAGATGCCTTAAAAGCCTTGATTTCTTCTGGCTGCAGCTTCCACACAAGTCAGCAGGCTCATTAAATAACCATTTGAATGATATGCACTTGGGTGGTGTATTTCCCCCTATGCTGCCAAGCCAAAAGCTTCTAAACATGCTTTAGTTCAATGTGGCTGGAGGTTCTGAAATGGCATAGAAGAGGGCACAGTTCCCACTGGCTGGCAGTGAAGGAAGAGAGGGTGGGTGTTCTGAGAGCTTACCAAAGCTAGAGAAAGCTGCAGCTAAAAGAGTCCTGAGGTTCATCCAGTACCCTCACGTCCCAATGCCTTGACCAATTCTTGTGCCCAGACAGAAATCTGGGTTGGTCTTACAGCATGGTGCCCGTGAGGTGTGGTAACACTCACTAGAAATGGGATGTCCCAGTGTCTAGGGACCAGAATAGTCCTTCCTTTTCCATACCTCGTGTTGCCTTAGTGAAATCATGGATGCAGCTTTCTACAGCCAGTTCCTGGGGCCCAAACCACTTCTCCTATGCCTACATGGTGGCTTCACGTGTGTGATCCTTTAGCTGCATCTCTGAATTCATCCCTCCACGGAGGAGATCCCCATGCAGTTTTCCCAGTCAGATCTGAGGTCTGTACAGGCTGTGTTGGATTTCCTTTCTGCTGTGTAATCTGTACTCCCCTTTGCATGAACATTCTGATGAGACTGGATGACATGATGTGGAGGATCCAGGTTGTCATTTCTTTGTCACTCAGGATTGACTCCTGCTGACTAATACCTAAGAAATTACACAAAGTTTTTACCAAGAAAAATGTGCCATATTGATGGAATTTTCAATCTTGTTCAAATGTCAGGCAATCTGCTTGCAGAAATTAGCGTTTTCATCTCTTGACTCCTTGACCTTAATAACCAACATAAATATTGAACCAACCTTTTAAAATCGAGATTACTCATTTAAGTCCAATTGGAAAACACAGTGATGGTAAGGACAAAAATGTCAAGGAAGCTGGGGGGCTGAGTTGTGTTTGTCAGACACGTTAGGCTTTGAAATCTGATCATTTCCTGCCAATTCCGAGCTCGGAGCTGTTTGTGAAGATCAGTTGTGCTGGCCTAGATGTTATAGGTTGATATGAGCTTTTGTATTTCCTTGTGAAATGTGCCATTAGGATGGAACATGTTGTGCTCCTCTGTTTCTGGTTGCTAAGTACCCATTCTTCACAGCTGTACCTTGAGGTGGAAATTTAATAACCTGGTGATGTTTACTGTCTTTCCTACAGAGCTGTAAGATTTCTAGTAATAGGAAGGAATATGCAACTTTACAGTCAAACAGTGCTTTAACCAGTCAGATAGAGGCATATTATGGACAGATTTTCCAGCTGGAGAGATGTGTATGTGTAGAAATTGACTCAAGTTGGCCAGTTTATGTGTTGTTCAAGTATTAGTGTGACCCCTTGGGAAGTGCACTTTTGCAGACAAATACTGTACTGGAAAGAAAGGGTACAATAGAGGAAAAGGAAGTAATTTAAAATTCAAAATTGCTATCTTTCCTGAGCTAATACCTTATATCTCTGAAGATAACTTGCCTTGAAGCTTAAGACCTAGGCAAATATCAATGCTGTTATGTAGTAATATTTAAAAAAAACCAACCCAGTCATCTCTGAAAGAAAAAGTCATACAATTCCTATTACAATGAATGCAGGGGATCCATGCTGTTGGATCTGAGGAAAGCCTAAAAGCCAACTACAACTTATGTTCACTTTCCTATTATGAATGTATTATGAATTCTGTTTACCACAGCTGTGGTGTTGTGGAATTTAGAGCTTTTACACTGATGGGGATTTGGCATGTCAGAGCAGAAGGTATCTGCTGGTTGCTTAGGGAGATACTGATCTGTGATACTGATTGCTGATCTGTGTGCTAGACAAGGCAGAAGCATGTCACACAAGGTTCCTATTTGTTGGATGAAATCTTTTCCCTGCTTAAAAAGATGTTGATGACTTTGATACCTTTTTCTGCCCATGGCAGGAAGGTTGGAAGGAGACAATTTTTAGGGTCGCTTCAAACCCAAATCATTCTATATTTCTATGATTCAGTGATTTCCTGGCTAGAAAATTATATATTTCTATGATTCAGTGATTTCCTGGCTAGAAAATTAAAGGGTTTGCCTCTCCTTTGGACCTTCATGCCTTGTCCTTGTGTTTCTAGTGAGCTTAGCCAAGAAGACCACTTGCAAAACTGTTGGAAATCCAGACATATTCACATCTGGAGCTGTCCAAGGACATTCTAGTTTGAGCTTGCCTTTCCCTAGATTCTCATGTGTGAAAAAGCTGCAGTTTATTTCTCCCCCACAATTTTGCTGGAACAGCTATTGCTAACCTGCCAATTAAATTAGAGCAAATTTGCACATTTTGGTTTGCCTCAAAATCAGCATGACAAAATAAATCCCTAAAGGAAACAAGAGGGTTTTTTTTGGTTTGTTTCTTAAGATGAAACAAGGGAACAAAGGACTGTCTTACAATGCAGGGATCTGTAATGGAAGAAGCCCTCATTGCCAGAAGGAAGGAGGAAAACACAGTGTTCCAAAGAGAATGAGACAATTGTGCTTGATGAGCTGTGCATTAAACATGACTGTCTTCAAGCAGAATCAGAAACCACGTGTGATGTTTGAATTTCAGCGGAGTACTCTTCCATGGTTTACCTGTGTTTAATTTTTCCTCTCAGGCCCTTCTCTCTCATCTGAAGGATTTGGGATTGTTTTTTTAGAAATCTAATCATGAGTTCCCATTGCAGTTGTTGTTGAGCACCTCAGAATTATGGGAAACAACATAGGAGCATTATGTTCCTTCACTTTTTGTGGATAATTAACAGCCTCAGTTATATTTGGACTTCTTTCAAACAGCAGAATTATTTAAAAGAATGATAGATGATCAGGTATTTTCAGAGAAAGCTTAATAATAATGTACATCTACTGGTAGCAATTGAATTCTTAATTTCCTGGCTGGGTTGGCCCCAGTGTAGGAGCAAATTTTGCTATCCAAAGCAGGATATTGCAGTGAGCATGCAGCTTGTCATCAGTCCTCCATGAAGGGGCTGTGTTCAATATTCAATATATTTTCTAAGAACCCCATCCTAGGGAAGGTTATCAAAGCCTTTTGCAGGGCTGTCCTGTGTCTCAGAGGATGGGAAATTCACAGTGTCTTTCCTCTCACTGAGCAATTCTTAATATTAATAAATATTTGCAAGAATTTATGATAACTTGAAATGGCCCTATTTTGGGTGATTTGATATGTTTTATATCTCAAAATAGGTTCAGCAATTTCTTCCCCCTGAAACAGTGTCTAAGCTTTAGTTGGAGACAAGAAAATAATTAAGGTGATATTTCCCACTCCAGCAATCAAAGCAGGATTTCAAGCCCCTCTTTAAAGTACTGTTTATAAAGCTCACAAAAACTCATAAACACATCAAAGAGTTAAAAATAACTACTGTTGTTTCCTTATTGCTTTTTCTCTAGTGCTTTGCATCCTCTAATCTCCTGAATCTCTGCTCACAAGCCCTTCCCACAAATGTCCCTTGCACTCCTTCAGAAACAAAATCTGAAAACACAATCTGCACTCTGTTTAAAACATCCTCACACCTTGCTGTATATCTTCATTACAATGCATCTTCATTACAATATCTTTAACTGGAATTTGCAGCTGATCTTTGAGGCTTCCCAGTGGAATTAATGTCTTTTTTCTATCAAAATAAATTTTTTTCCCAAAAGCTTCCTTCCCTTGCTGGGAATTCAATGCCACTGCAAGTGAAACTGATTTATTAATTAATTTCTTTGCATTTTGTTGGTGGGTTTTTTTCAATGTGATCTCTGTTGCTTAACTTACAGATGTAAATGGCAGGCAGGCTGGACCTATGCTTTGTTTATTCTCTGGGTGTGTACATCTGCAGCTGGGAAGAATGAACAGAGCCTGGGTCCTGAGAAGCTCACATTTCCTTAGGCCCCACCTGATTTTCAGCATAGGGCTGGGCCAGGGGTTAGAAACTGAAAAGGGAGAAGCAATTACAGCTGAATAAGTGTTTTATATTCTCTCTGTTTACCTAACTACTGAGCAAAAGCCAGACAAATCTACCATATAATCCTCTCTTGAGAGAGATGCAAAGAATAAAGATGGGTGTCAGGTTGTGAAGAAAAAGAGCAGTGACTTGGAACAATCCAGAAGTGTTTACCTACTCCAAACAGCAGAGATAAGAACAAAAGTGATAACAAAACCTAAATCCCACATCAACAGCACAATATTAGAAGGGTGATGAAGATTATGGATCTGAGGGAATGTACTGAAGCCTTGATGGGGCTACCTAAATAGAGGCTGTACAAAATTGAGAGAATAAAAGGGGGTACATTTATTGAAGGGCCTTCAAGGTACACTTTGGGCAGTCAGAGCCCTAGGGCTACACGCAAAATGGGTCACGGGTTTCCACATTTTATTAGTTTTATTTGCATATTGGGGTTAATCCTCCAATTACAACTTCAGGTAATGGAGTTATTTACCCCCAGTTTGCTTCTCCTTAATCCACTTTGTTTACATATTTTGGGGCCTGAGCCAGTAGGGTGTCCTTGAAGTTCAGGCCCAGGGTGGATTTGTTTTGTCTGACTGGAATGGGATGACAGTAGCTAAGAGGCTATATGGAGTCTTAGAGTTACACACTAAAGCACTACAGGATATGAAAAATATAGAATCTAAAATCCTAAGGCATCAGTAGGTTGCAATAATGAAAGTGGAATACCTGAGTTTTAGGCTGCCTAGGAAAAGGGGCAGGTTGGACTGAGCTGTGCAGGCACTGGAGAAGCAAAGAAGCACAGACTGATGGCCATGGGTGCTGGGATGCTATGCAGGTGCCTTGCCTGCAGCTGGATGGAACACAGGCTTGCCTGGCATCATCAATTTGCCTGATGGGTAGCAGGGCAGATCTGTGACAAGCAGCCAAGCAATGGCAGCAAAAGGACACTGCTTTGGAGCCAAGTAAGCTTGGATTTAAATTTTGGCTCTTGGTTTGTCTTTTCCATAAATTCTACCCCACATCTGCAGAAAGTTTTGTGTTTAATGAACCTGTGCTAATTCCAGTGCCCATTGCTGTTCATCAGATTCTTGGATCCTATATACAGATGTACACATGCTGTATCCTGATCAGTTCTATTTTTAACTGAATACTGTGATTTGTACTTCAATGCTCGTATATGGCCAACTACAATTAACTAATTCATTAATTAACCAGGGAATTTTTCCCTCTGGAGACATGCTTTAGCTTTGCTGTTCAAAGAAGGAGCAACAGAAAACTATTAAGATTTCTAGGGAGGCTGGAGTAAAACCATTCTGAAAATCTACTTTACAGCATTTACTATGCCCTTGCAGGATCAATTGAGGCCAGTTGGCAGGCTTTTCTCCACAGAGATGACAAAATTTATAACATTTTATAAGCTCCCACTCCCTATTTCTGTTTCTTGTGACTATTCTCAGAAAGCAGAGTTTTTAGGGGTGCTAATTATACCATTAAAATGCCAACTATTCATGTCTTCTCTAAGAATTTTGCTGTAATACAGACACTCACTAAGGTTTCTTTGGATCCCAGTGATGTGCTGGTGGGTGGGTGTGACCGTAGTGAGTGAACTCTTGCATCCTCTCTAAATCAAGGAGCGCAGATTAAAGCAAAGATGATGCAAGAAGCACAGCACACTCTCCTCCCTCACCTGGCTAGTCAGGCTTGAGTAAATTCTCAACGTCAAGAGGACCCTGAATGCCCAGTTGTGTCCTGCCATGGACAGGTTAGAGGTCTCTTGTGCTATAGAGCATGAGTACAGGATAGGGCCACAGCTTGAATGGAGATACTGAGGTTTGTGCTTTCCTCTACTTTGGAAGAGATTATGCAAGCAAATTTCTTGTTCTTTGCACCGCCCCTAGAGTCTGGTGCAAATAACTTCCCAGCATCACCAGAAAGGTAGGACATGCTCCCAGTTCTTAGGATTGTCTCAAATAAGGCATGACATTTGGTGTCTCTAACCTAAAGGGTGTTAGATCCTCAGAGTCAACTCATAGTCACCTACTCTTCAGTCCCTGACTTACTTGGATGTTAATAATTACAGATTTTTCTGCAGACCTGTCAAGTAAAATGGGTCATGAAACAACGTCAGATAAGTACCTTAATATGGGTCTTTGAGGTGTTTCAGTTATTTTGACAGGCTTATGACTGAAGCATTGATTTACAGCCCTCTTTGTGACACAGATATCCCCTTCAGACATGACACAACCCTTCAGACATGGTTTTTCTGTTCCTTATGTAGCTCTCCTGTTTTTGTTGTGCCTGCAGATGGTATCCCTCATTTGAGGGGATGGAAACGCACATGAACAAATGTTGTGTAGTGATGTAATGAGGCTGTTCAAAATAAAGCTATCACCTTCACAAGCCTGGAAGATGATTTGGATTGAGATGATGGACTCAGATGCCAGTGAGCTCCATCTTTCAAAACAAATAGAAGTCTGTACAAGGTCTCAGGAGTGAAGAGCCTGAAGGTAAGCTCATTACTGACTACAGAGAGGCCGCAAGACCCCAGCAAGGGGTCAGGGAACAGCCTGTTAATGGCAGTATCTGAATCTCTGGAGAGTGTTCTTGAAACAGTCTTGAAAGAATAAAGTATGAAAAATTACAATTTGTTCTTATTAAACGTGTACACATAATGGTTACACGTACTCAGTGACCTGCTGTCTCCTCCCACGCCATGCCTAGAGCAAACAGCAGGTCACAGCGGCTGGAGAGGGATGGAGGAGGACAAGTGAGCACCCGTGTGCTGTGCCAAAGTGGGAGTCAGGCTGCCCTGGGTCTGTCTGCTGGAACAGCAGCCAGCTTATCCTCCCAAACCTGACCCTGCTTTACAGCTAGCCTGCTCTGTGGTTCCTGCTGCACTTGCTGCTGCTGCACCAGCACACTGTGTCTTGTATCAGGCACAGAACAAAGCATCTGCTGTGAGAGAAACATCGAGAAAGAGCAGCATTTTGAAACCTTGTGTTGTTAAAAACTGCTCAGTTGCTATCTAGAAAGGTGCAAAGGGACCCTGTTCCTTAGGATGAAAAGCACAAGGCAACACAAGGCACAAGGGCAGCCTGGAGAGCAGAAATATTATCTTTCATTGACGTTTCTGGGTTAGTCATTCCCCCTCGGTCTGACTCAGCACCGAGCGCTGCCACACTCCCCAGAACTTCTCCCCGCTGACAGCAGCCACTGCCCCAGAGGAAGAAGCCCTGCTGGGTCTGCAGGGCACCCTGGTGGCTCCATGTGGTGACCTGGCCAAGTAGCTGTGCCAGGGCGTGTGGGGGCACTGGGTCTGACCCTGACCTCCTTCTGCAGCCGAGTGCTTGGCAAAGTCTTCCTGACATCTGGCTGCAGCCAGGGTTTTCTAGAATTTACATTAAAAGCTTAACAGCAAAATGCCCAAATGAGACAGGAAAACCTTTTTGTGATGTGTAAACGTGTTGCTGCTCATTCCAAGTGCCGATCTAGATCTTTCCCATTTGCTGGGAGAGGCTGTCTGCACCGTGCTGCAAACCCCTGCCCATCTCCTGAGCAGCAGGAGCAGCTCCAGCTCTTCGGCTCTGCTGTTGCCATGGCTTTGCCCCAGTGTAAGTGAGATCACAAGCTGGCTACCTGCCACTGTATATGGGTTTTTGTGAGAGCAGAATTATGCTTGTCATTGTTTGCTTGGGTGTTTTTATCCCCGGCAAGATTAACCATAGCACTGCTCACAAAATCCTCACCTTGAGATAGATGTCATGTTGGTGTTTCCTTTAAAAGGGAAAACTAAAGGGACTAAAATTAGAGAACCAAAAAGTCCCTAAATTTGGACACTGTGTCAGAGGGTGTGTTTTCAGTGGTTTTGTCTTCAGTGACATGTCTAATAATTTCTGTTAGCACTTGGCTAAACAGGGGGCTGGGAGGCACAAGGTCCAAGATCAGCTCTCCAGTAATTCTGGATAGATGGGGATGAATGTTTTTCCTATCCCTTATCCCCCTGTCTGGTGTGGCTGGGAATAATTTTTGGAACAGGACTTATCATTTCCCTTTTGTTTTGTATAGCACTTACATACTGAATGTAGAACGTATCATACATGCACAGTATTCCAAACTTGTATACTAGGAACTAAATTATTGGACTGTCTGAACAAAAGCTACTCCTTTTAAAATGTTGTATTGTCTTCTGAAAAAGTTAAAATTCAAACATATTTGTAAGTGTTGCACCTCTAGAAATCTTTATGTGAGGACGTGTCTTCCTGAAAGAGAGTTGTTTTTTTATTTTCACTATCTTTTTATGGAGGTTTAAATTATCTTGAGTTATTCAATAAAACCCACAAAACTGCTCTTTACACAATTACTCAGAGAGAGTGTTCCATTATGTGACACTCACACAGCAACATAATGTCCCTTTCATCTATAACTTTCTGCTACTTTTTCCCACTAAGTGTCTGAGAAGGTAAGACAAGTTCAAAATATTCCTACAGACTCCTGCTGGCCTGAGTGATGCTTGTGCCAAGGGAGAAAGTCTGGGGATTTCTGCATGGTCCAGAGCGGCCTATTTATTAGGATAAATAATGTGGATGTGCCTCACTGCCCTAACCAGGATTCTCTGATCTGACTTGCTTTTTCCTTTCTATCCTGAGCACTGACTTTCTGAGGAGTGGTGTTCCCAGCATTCTCACATGAAAAATGTGGTGGTGGTGATGACGCCAACATTTGAGACAGGCTTTTGTCTAAGGACCTGATGGGTTTTGAGGAGCACTTACAGATGTGAGCTTGAGGGACTCAGGTTTGGAGTCTAGTCCTTATGGATCTTGTAATTCTTGGATCAGACTTAGGTCTCTCTATGTCTCAGTTTCCAGCATAGAAAAGGAAGGAATTTCTCCATTGCAGTGGGATACTGGGAGCATAAATATGTTAAAAGTCATGAAGCACTCCAATACTATGGTAATGGAGGCTCTATAAAAAGGATGGGCAGAGAAAGATTTTTACAAAATTTTTACAAATTTAGTTTTTGGAATCTAATGAAGTGGAGCCAAGTCCTCGATGATAAAAACCAGAGGTTTCACTGATTCATTGAGAATCAGGCTGGTTGAAAATTTTGCAGATATTTCTGTAATTTCTATGAGCTTCCTAGGCATGAGAAGACTTTCCTGTGTGAGGCTGTGCACGGTGCACCAGCAGTAGGAGGATTTCAGAGCCAGTCTCCTCCTGGATTCCAGCGAGATGCTCCAACATATGCACCTGCTGTGCCTGATCAATAAGGGCTCAGAGTTTTATTAGGTCTTGAAAATCCCATACGAAGGGAAAAAAGGTTGAATATGTATCTGCCTCTGAGATAAAGGGTATTTTAAGATACATCAAAGGTTTCTTCATGGAAGATTATGGTTTTACTTTCTATGTTTGCAGGCTGAACTCTTTTCAGCCAAAGATCCATTATAAGGTTTGTTGTGGTGATCTGGCTGAATGAATAGTTTGATGATAAACAGTCAAACATGTCAAGGGAACATGAAAAGCTGCAGGTACAGGTCCCCCAGCAGGGCTCTTTGAAGTCAGACTTGGTTTTGAAGTGCTCTTTAGGTTTTACTTTCACCTTCCAGGAAGCTTCCTAGCTAGCTGGGAAGGAAGCTTTTCTCTCTCAGAGCTGCCTGCAGCCTGGTTAAGGCCTGGCAGGTGGGTGAGGAGGGGATCTGCTCCTCCTTAGCTGCATCCATGGACCCTGTTTGCTTTCTAATTCCTTTCTGCTACTCAGGTTTCCTCTGGAATCCCTGTTAAATTGTTTATTTGGTACCCAGGCTGCGGAGAAAGTGTCAGCCACACGCATGGAAGATGTAGGTTGCTGTGAATTTTCCCCACACTAATGGGGAAACTAATGGAAATTCAGTGCTTGAACCCAGTTGTGAAAGCTAATTTGGTTTCATAATTTTGGCAGAAAATAATGTGTTAAGAGAGCCAAGGTCATCTTGCCTTGTGATTAAAAAGCGTGTGAGGTCTGAAGAGGCAGTGGGAGGTCTCTCCTCTCTTGCATGGAGACTTTCAGCCATCTGCTTGTGAGAGTTTGTCCTCTGCAACAGGGCATAGGCAATGTGAATGGGAATGCAGAGAAATGCACCTTGTACAAAGATGCAGCTCCTTACAGCTGCCTACTGGAGCAGAAATGCCACTGCTGAAACCCTGGGTACCTCTAAGTTCAGAGACTTTAACAGTTAACGGAGAAGAAAAAAACAACATAAAAGGAAAAGTTAGAACTCAGAGAAGGGAAGATGATTTTCTCCTGAAAATTTACATGCAAAGGAGGAATTACTCCTTGTTTGAGCCAAAAATATGAAGAACAAAGTTGTAACATGGGGATTTTTTCTCAGACTAGAAAATATTTCCAAATGCTCTTATAAAGAATGACACTTTTATTTTTTATTTATGTTTCTTGGAAGAAAAAGAGAGCAAAATCTTTTCAGGAGGCTGTGATCGGAATAAAGCAGTAAAGGTGGGCTTTATGCTGGGCCACATTTCCAGGTTTTTTCATTCTGTAGATAAGCCAGGTGTTTGGAGCTTTCCTGCCTGCAGAAAACCAATCTCTCTGCTGTCTGTGCCCTGGGCTGCCTGTGGCTGGCACAGGTGGCTCTGCAGAGCTCCCTCCTCTCCAGGAACAAAGGCCTGCTGGGGTTCCCTGCTCTACAGGGGAGACCCAGAGGGTAAACCAGGCTTGAAGGCAGCTCTGTCTTCTCGAATTACTTGCACCTGAATGGAGTTACCTGAGCATGTGCCAGTAACCCATTCCTGGGAATTAGGCACTGCCCAGACCTTACACCTTACCCTTATTGGTTAGGCGGTGTCCATTTCTTAGGAACAATGTTTGCTTTTGGCTTTGTGTTAAGAACGTTCTAAGTCCTGAAACTTTTCCTCTTTTATGGTGAAAGATATGTTATAGTTAGCCTTTAGAAAGTTTGATTTTTCCATGAACTTTTTATGTGTTATTATTACTCATAGCAGTGTGTGAGAATATTTTCATGCATAGTGAAAGACATTCAGTTCCTTTATTTAATCCAATAAGCATTCATCTAAGAATTAAGATTTTTGTCTCTATATCTGAGAAACAGACTTCATAAATAGCAGCCTTTGATATAATCAAGTTTTCCTATGTCTTCAAAATAAAACATATCAAATAAATCATATAAGCCAAGCCTCTTGTTCCCCACTTGGTCATTGAATGAATGTGCTAAATCTAAGCCCTCTCAGGGCCAGAGTTTTGGTCAGAGGCATAAATAAATGCTTCCTCATCTAAGGGCAGAAATGTTTGTCACTAGGTAAAGGTTAGAAAATATTAAAATGGGAAATCAAACTATCAAACAAAAACAGAAAAGTGTTTTTCTGTATATGTAATGAGAGCTCTGCAGATTCTGCAACCCTTAAAGATGAAAGTATTTTCTCCCACTGCATAGGACAAGCAGGACAAATTGGTTGTTCCCAATTCCCTACAAGCCGGGCTGTGAATTCAGGTCAGCTGCCTGCTAATTGTGTCCTGTGCTGACAGGTGAGCAGGGGAAAGGGGTTTGGAGGTGCAGACCACCTGGGCTCTCCCCAGAGATGATTGTCCCACAGGCAGCAGAGCAGATAATGAAAAAACCTGGCAGGGAGGATTGGAAGTGAGAGCAGTGCAGGTTTCCCAGTGAGTCATGGTGTAATGCTGGTAGCAGCAGGGTGCTTGCGTGGTGTGTTTGTGACAGGATGAGTCAGGGAATGGAAGGATAAAGGTACAGGTTCCTGAGTCTGGAAGTGGTGGTTGGTGCCTGTCCCAATACTTGAAACAGATCTTGTGCTGGCTCTCCAGAGAGGAGGCAGCTGGGGAAGCTTTGGTTAGGACACTTGGTTTCCAAGGTGACTGGACACAAGCAGGCTCCACAAGGAAACTGGTGTCACTGGCTTTAGATTGACCCTTGGACCTGGGCTGAGATGTTTCTCCTTGGCGAGATGTTTCCACTTCAGACTTGCTGTGCAGCACAGGGAGAGCTGACTTGCTCCTGTCTGCAGAGCCAAAGTCAGCCATTTCCCTGAAAGATGTGGAAAATTCAGAGCAACATGCATACTGCTTTGTCTGCCAGCCAAAATAAAGTTATTGGGAACAGAAAGGCACAGGCCTGGAGGAAGGATGATACAGAAGCAATAACAATGACATCTCTGATCCTTCACCACTTCTTTTACAGCCTGGATGCTGCTTGATTGGGAATTTGAAGGTCCAGCTTTCCTTGCCTGCATTTCTGTTTGCCATTTCTCCTGTGCTGGTATAGGACTGAGGCATGACCCTTGTCTCATGAAGCTACTTTCTCTTTACAGCATGCCTCCCACCAGAGAGGCAAATACTGATTTTGCTAACCAGTAAATAAAATGTCAGTCGAGATACAGAAGAAATGTGTGGCAGGAGTAACTCTAGGACATCTCAGAGACCAGTACTCCCCATAGGCTCAGATACACCAAAAACCATTGCCTGCTGGCCAGTGAGGGTCACAAATGATTATGCAGGATGTGATTTTGCTCAGGACTTTCTTTCTCCATGGAGCTCACAAGGCTCTTTTCAGTGCCCTGAGCAATTTTACATGTTCCACTTCAGCAGAGTGACTCCTGAGCCCCTGTTGAACTGCTCCAGCTCTCACCCCCTCCCCACTTTTCTCTTGGTTCCTCTTGTCAGTGCCTGCACCCAAGGCCACAAACATCAAAAATCATCCTCGTCACTCCGGCGCAGTGTGGGTGCAAACTCTTTCCCTTGGGTGAGATGTCTTCATACACCAGGCCAAGGGAACTTAATTATTAAGGGTGATTTTGAAGTGGTCTCAGTTTCCCAGTGCAGCCATTTGCCTCCTGCCCCACAGCCTGATTCTGCTGGAAAGGTAAGCTGGGGAGACAGGGCATGAGATGCCACACAGAGGGTCCAGGGCTGCTTCATGAATATCTCTGGCTGGACCTGCTGCTACTCTGCCTCCCTGTTGCTAAGGAAGGTTTCTATGGCAAAGGCCCACCAAGAAAGTGAGAATTAGAGAGTTAATGTTCAAAACAGATGAGCTTGATAACGTTGGCAGCTGGCTCCTACAGGGGAAATAATCTGCTGGAAGGGAAGAGTGGCCGTCTCGGATGCTGTGCAGAGTAGGAGGTGCAGCTGGTGTGTTTGTCAGTTCATCTCATTTTAATGTTGGTAGTTTGTGGCAAATGCAAACTGCTAAATGAAATGTTGGTTGTGAGATATCCTCATTATAGGAGTGTTCTTGTAGGATGATAAGATGCAAGCTTCAGTCACACCTCAAGATCTCTTTTGTTTGTCCCTTAGGAGTGTCCCCATCAGCTGGTGTAGAGAGTGGGGAGGAACTGAGGGTTGAATTCTCAGAGTAAAAATGCTCCAGTCAAAGTGGGACTGTCTACACACAAACCATCAAAAGATCCTGGCATCCCTGAGGCCTGCCAATACCTCAGAGCATCTTCCCTGGCAGGCTGGAACAGTCCCACAGTGGTGCTCTCTGTCTCCTGTGTGTGCTGCAGAAGGACTTATGTCTCATCCCTTGTCCTCTGGGGTATCAGTGGTACCATCAGTGATGCCTCTGGGCACTGAGTCTGGTATTTGGAGCACTCCACAGGAGACTGACTCTCCCAGCCTGCACTGGTTTGAACACACAGTATCTCTTCTCCAGACAGCATTTCATCCTTGTGCCAGGTGGAGGTAATCTGGGAGGCACAGAGCTCCTGCATGTGGGACCATGCCCTGTCAGTAGAGGCAGGGCACTGGGAAAAGGTTACAGAGAACAAAAGGACACTTCACCCCCTCAGTGGTGGGCATCACATTCACCAGGGGTTTGGTTCATCTGAGGGTGGACTGGACTACTGCATTTGTAATTCAGTGCAAGCACAGGGTGGCTGATTGATGGATGGGGTCCTGTGAAGTGGCTGCCAGAGCTGCATGAGAGATCAGGCCCCAGGGAGCGTGGTGAGCCCCAACAATGTCAACATGCTGGATTGAGAGCTGGCAGAATTGCTGATCTGTTTATCAGATGTTATGTATGGAAAATGAGCAGATCTGGGTTCAGAAACAGGTTTCATGCAGCTGGATGGCCCTTGCAGCCTGGAGTTAAGCCTGTGTAAATGAACCATCCCTTACAGTTCCACACTGAAGTGGGACTTCTGAAATTAGTGATTGCTTCTTGACAGAAGGTATGTGAACTCCCATGCTACTGAAACAAGTTTTTCTTCCTCAGCTGGTTCTCAGTGCTGTTGGTCTCCCACCTTTAACAAACTTTACATTTGCTATGGGGAAAATGCATTATAAAATGGTATCTGCTATGTCCCATGAGTTCTGTGCTCACCTGAGAGAGAATTCTGCCTGCCCTTCCAGAAAGCTTGGGAATAAGCCAACAGAAGTTCCTTTCCTTGTGTCATACTGCTCTGATTTTCTTTCCTTCTCCAAGCCTATGGATGGTGCTGCTAATTCACTTATGACATTAACCTGGCCAGAGGCTGTCCCACTCCTTGCTCATGGAGGCAGAGTCAGAAGATTAAACTCTTGAGGTTACACGAGTGACCTGGCAGCTCTGCTCAGTATTTCTGGCTTGCTCTGTGGTGAATGGATGTTGGTTGGCTTTTATGCAGCTGATTAGAAGAAAGTGGTCAGAGAAAAAGCCTACATTAAGGCCAGCTGCTATTTTTGGGGTGTGTGATGAGAGAAATACTGGCTCAGCCACTATGCCTGCCCTTCCAGGCTGGAGGATGGAGGAAGGCAGGGGCAAGCAGAGCCACGGTGGTTTTCCCACCCACCCCCAGAGCCTGCAAGTCCCACAGATTCTCTGTGATCCCTGCTGTTGAGCCCCTGGTCCTGCAGCATTGTGCTGGTGTCCCTGGCCTGGGGTGCCAGATTGCACAATTAGGTTTGGAAGCCTTGAATCCCTCCAGTGACTCACCCCAGTGCTCTCAGCACCATCCTGCAGACCCAGCTCAGCCCTCACCCTGCCGTGCTGGGGAAGCATCTCCCTGCCCCTGGCCTTTATCTCGCTCAGAGCTGAGAGGTTTGCACTGCAGTGAGCAGTGGCTGGAGGCTGTCTCTGCCCAGGGAGCCTCCATCTCCCCGAGCTCAGGGGGAGAGAAGCTGCACCAGCATAAACTTGGGCAAAAGGAGGCACCTGGTTCTGCTCTTACTAAAATTTAGGGGCATACATGCTGTAACTTTAATACTGGCTTTATCAATGTAAGGGTTGTTTGCACCTTAACTTGTAAGCTAAATACATTTCAAAGCTAAACTACTTGACTTCAAGTAAACTTTTACTTACCCTGGTACTGCTCAGAGGCTTTCTTTCACACACTTCTTGCACTGCTGCAGAAATAACCACACAGACATGAGTGTGGTCTCAGGGACACAGACCAAGGGCTTCCTCTTTGCTCTGGGGACAGGAAAGAGATGTCACATTCATCTTGAACTGCCTCAACATTATCTTGCTACAAGATAAATAAATCTTTGTTTAGAGGGAATAGTTTTCTTAATGTTGCAAAAGACTTCCTTAAAATGTGCATCCTACTGATTTCTCATGCTCTTGGATGCTCAGACCTGGAAGGGCTTAACTCCAATGCAGAGTGGGAGGATTGTTGGTGGGAAGCACTTTGTAGTGTGTTGGTTTTAAGAGGTGCAATAAACCACTATAATGGTGTGCCAATCCTCCAAACTGTTCCATGGGATGAGGATAGACACCGCATCTGTGATCTGGGCTCTAATCTTTCTGACAGCACCTTACCCAGACATGCTACCATAACTAAGAGTTATGATTTTTTAACAGGCATTGTTAATAATTTAAAGATGTAGCTTGAAGACATTACAGACTGCTGCCAGAGTTGTGATGTAAGATCTGCAGAGGTTTACCCCCCATTAGAAATTACTGCAGAAGTGACTTAAATCTCCTCCCTCAGTTAAACAGTTCTCTAAATGTCATCACTGTTTACAGTATTAGCAGAGCATTCAGCAGTGATGATCTGTGCTCTGACAGCCTGGGAGCCCCTACAAGCAGCCAGCAGATTTACACTTTGCTGAAAACTGGCTCATTATCTCCAGCTGCAAAATTCCTCTCATAAATAGTCTGGTGTGCTCAAGCTGCAAATGGAGTTTGTACAGACTGTAGTAAAATCTGTTTCCTGAACTATCTCCTAGGTGCTTTAACACTGATCAGGTGTGTGGTGCAGGCTGGAGAGCTGCAGTGGGATGGGCTCAGGGCCACTGGTGTGCCCACAGGTATAACGGGAGTGCCACAGAGAAGAGGGCACAGGGTTGCCACTGCAAACCAGGGCCACTGTCATCTGCCTAAGTGTGTCTGCAGCAAGTGGGGTGCTCCAGGCACCTCCCAGCAGCCTTGCTTTCAGCTGTTATGGCCAGCCTGCATTTCTAACAGGGTTTCTCCTGATCCTGGCTGGATTCAGCTGGGAAATATGCCATGCTACATCGTCTCCACAGGCACAAGGTTGTTAACTGCTAAAGCTGATATTCTCATTACACAAATAATTGTTCAAATTTCGCTATGTCCTTCCCTGGATGTCCATCTGCAGCACTGAGTTCTTTGGTCTAATTATGTGTTAGTTGAAACAGCTCTTCCTTCCACCAGTTCTGTGTTTGTTGCTTTTCTTTTCATTGATTGCTTGTGTGCTCTGACACAGGAAGGACAGGAGCTCCTGATCTGCCTTCTCTCTGTTCTCCCTGACCTGCCGTGCTTAGGGTTTGTTCTTTCTCTGCTGTTGTTTGTCTTCCTTTTCTTCTTCTTTTTTTCCTCAAGTTCCTGAGCTGGAAAAAACACAGGCAGCAGAAAATGTAAGGGGGGAAGACCACTGCTGTTTACAAGAAGAGCTAAAACCTGTCTAGCATCAGCCACAGAATGGTTTCCTGTGTAATTAAGGTGAACAAAATTCAGTTGGGAGGTTTTTTTTTCATGTGAGATCCATTGCTTCTGGTTAGGCCTGGCCTCTTCCAGTCCCCAGATGCTGAAACACCCTCCACTCCCTTCTGTCCCAGAGCCTGAGGATCAGCTCCCATGTCTTGTCCTGCTGGGACAAGAAGATGGCAGACAGCACTGTGGCAGTGAGGCTGGCAGTACAGCAGGAGAAGCCCACGAGACATGCTGGGATGTGTGGGGCAGTAGGGGTGTGATAAGCCCTTTTTCCTGCCCCTCTTCCAAAATGACTGCTAGACATGGCACTGCCTCTGCCCAGCCTAGAGCTGTGTTGATGTTCCTCCAGCTCTGGTGGCAGGGGGAATGCTTGGCTCCTGCTAGGTTGGTCAGTGCTCCTGCTGAGGGGTTTTTGTGTGTGGAGAAGACACAGGTCCCTGCAATGATTGCTTGGCTGAGTACCACAGGCAGGCCCAAAAGCTCTCAGAGAGCCCCAGGGTGGGAAAACTGTCACCCAAGCAATTCAGAGAGTGGCATGAGTAGCTCTTGGAAAACAGCTCCAAAAGTCTGAGGGCAGCTAGAAATACCTCTGTCTTTCCATTAGCACCATGAAACAGTCACTGATGGTTGCAGAGTTTGGGTGCATTACAGATGAAGCTCCCTTTGGCTGGTGTGCTGTGCTGGGGAGAGCCGTGCCCTGAGCCCGAAACAAAGCAGTGCTGCACTGTGAATGACTGGGAATTTGTCCTTGTCCTTTTTTCTGTGTGCATGTGAGTGTATAGCACCGGGACCTTAGAGCAGCTATCCATTTACCAGCAAGGAGCTACTGATAAGGCCAGAATAGATGGAGCAATGTTGGATTCTTACAGAGAAGGGCTGGCCCTTGCCTCTGCTGTTTGTAGCACAATGCTTTTCATTCAACAAGGAAGGCACAAACCACTTATAGTTCAGCTAATCTTTCTAATCTTCTTTTAATTAATCTATTTCAATGGAATTTCATTTCAACTTGCACAATCAGCCTGGCAAAGGCAGATACTCCTGCAGAAAGAAATCACCCCAGAAAAAAAATCGGTCTTGAGATCAAGCCTGGGAAACATGAGACAAACAAGAAAATCAGAAGTACAGAGATAACAAAATAGGAAATTGAAGAACAATTTATGCTGCTCTCTCTCCCAAATCTGCTGAGTTGTTTTGCAGGTGTGACTAATGTTGCAGAGGCAGCTGCTGCTGCCAGCAAGAGCCAACATCTCCTCAGGACTGGTGCAGGACCAGCCTGGCTCTGCACGTGTTGGAAAACAGCAGGAGATGGAGATGGCTGCTGGGAGTTTCTGGAGGTGGCCACAGAGGTCAAGTGCTTTCAGTTCTGTTGCTTTCCAGTGAGTGTCCTTTAGGCTGCACCCTCCCTAGCTGCATTTGGAGCCAGTCCCAGGACTGTCTGTGTCATCTGATCAACTCCCACTGGGCAGCTGTAAGTGTCCTGCAACAGCTACCTTGTTTTTACTAAAAACTCGAGCAATGTTTCTATTTTCAATGTAGGAACATAACAAAATCCTCTCCAGGTTTGTGGAAAGGGTTTGGAGCTTAATGCCTAGTTAGGGCGATTTTACCACAAGATTTAAAAGCTTAGAAACGGGATTAGAAAAAGGAGGGAGGTTTAGAGCTTTGCCTTAGGGACAAGACATATTTCACAGATGAGGTCTCTAAAGACCAGTACAAAGTCTGGGAGATACCGACAGCAGTGGTGGACTCCCACTGAGCTCAGTGCAGTCAGATTTTTACCATTAATTTCTCTGTAGGCATTTAGAGAGCACAGCTAGGAAAGTGATAATGGACTCTTCTACAGCTCTGCAAAGGGTGAAACCAGAGTCTAGTAAAGTTAAGTATTTCTCAATAACAGCAAATAATTTGAATTGTAAAGGTGCTATAGGTATTGCAGAAACATTTGGTAACTAATTGGCCAGAGTACTTGTGGATACTTTTAGCGTTTCCTCTCCTAGAAATTGAACTGAAAAGGCCAAGGCCAATGCAGTTATAATCCCATTTTTCTATTTACTGTGATATATGACCTCAGGCAAGGGCTGATCAGCCAATTCCTGACTGTGGGTACATTGCAGAGCATCATCTCTTGCTCAGCCTGTGCTTCTTAGACATTTCCCGGGGTCGGTGTGGACTGCAGCACTTTGTTCAGGCAGACCAGCAACAGGCCTGTGTACCTCCTGGACTGCTGTGTACCCTTTGCAGTAGTCCCCAGACTCCCAGATGCCATTTCCTAATTACCACCCTGGCAGATGGAATGTGGCTGGTGTGGGTGGGATGCAAGGAGCCCTTGCTGAAACGGGGAGCAGCATTGGGGGTCCAAAGGCATGGCTGAGGAGAGCTTTTTCTCCTGGGGCACATGGGGGAGCATGGCTGGGAGAGCTGGCTTGGCAGTGCAGAAAGCTCACCCTGTGGATTTGGTTTCATCTTGGGTGTCATAAATAAATCAGCACTGGAAAAACCTCCAGATTCTTCTGGAAAGCCTCCAGCTATTTGTCTTTAAAGATAACACAGCCTGTTTCCTCTTTGCTGGCTCATGTTTGCTACACTGCAAACTTGGCTTTCCAAAGGCAGGCAAGGAACGTGGGGCTAGTAAATGAACTGGTCTGACAGAGCAGGAACAGGCATAAAACCTCCCAGGTCAGGGTCCCTCTGGTAGCACTGGCACACTCACCACCAAACTGCTCCTCTCCAGTGAGATGGGGGTCAGCTCTGGGCTTGGAGGAGCTGATGAAGTGCCCAAGAAAAGGTGAACTCACCTAAAGGAGAGAACTCACCTAAAGGGGCCTTGGACAGGAGCAGAGAAGGGGAGGAATGCATTCCCCTCTGGTGGACCCCAAAACTCTAGGAGCAGCGTGGGAGATGTTTCACCAGAAAGTCCCTCTGGAATTGCTCCATCTGTATGGTACCTGCACACACACACACACAGATATCCTGCGAGTAGCATCGGGTTAGACTCAAGAACATTCTTTGCAGATGCAGTAACCTGACTCTGTGATTCATTTATCTCATGACTCGGTGTTAGCATCAGAGCTGCAGCAATTTCAGGTTTGAGGAAGAACCGCCCTATAAGTAAAAGAATAATTTGCATTTAAGTAGCTAATTGGCATCTCAGCTCTTTAATATATCTCCTTACAATGGCATT
This sequence comes from Erpornis zantholeuca, assembly GCA_013400515.1. Lineage (NCBI taxonomy): Eukaryota > Metazoa > Chordata > Aves > Passeriformes > Timaliidae > Erpornis > Erpornis zantholeuca. The sequence continues at coordinate 83,035 of VZTN01025479.1, read as the reverse complement.
TTGTGTTAGAGAGGATTATGTGGGGTCGCTAATGACATCTTCCTTTCCCTTTGAGCTTTCTGCAATGGGCAGAAAACCATGCTGCAATCACAGGGCTGGTCTCTGCAAATTACTTGCTAAATTGAACTGTATTTTTGAAATTAACTTTGGAAGTCAGTTGAACAGCTCTCCCAGCACTGCAAAGTTGAAAATTATATCAAATTTTAAATTACATATGAAGAAAGAAAACTGGCTAGTTCTGGGGGATAAAACTATGGTTTTATATGCTATTTTCAGTAATGGTCCCTGACAGACTTTTTTGGAATAACAATACTTCCCTGGATGGGAGGATACCTTATTCTTGATGCAGAATATTTTGCATCAGACTGTAGTTGTGTCTCAACACATTTATATCATATTTAATTCTCCACTAATTCTCTTCCCAGAAGAAATGCAGAAAGCCTCTTACTGATGCTATCAGCCACAGAACACTGAAAGGAAGATCCTATTTTCTGTTTTCTAGCTTAAAAGATGAGAATGATATTTTCTTTTCTTTTCTTGAAAAAGATATTATTTTTCCTGAAAAATTAAGGTGCCTTTCAAGTAAAGCAGTCTGCAGATTCCTGAACACATAGAAAACCCTTAGAAGCTAAACAGAAAAGGAATTTTCAGAAAAGAATACAGTTCATTTTATGTTCAGATGATTCTTACCTTCAGTTTATACTTCGCTTTTATAGGAGAGCTGTAAAAACAACTTCAACAACTGTATAAAAATTTGTGTTGTGTGAAATGAAGTGTTTGGGGTTTGATAATGTTTGGATTCATTTAAGTGTTGGATACATTGTAGCATGAATAGATTATAAGCATGTCTGTCCTTACATGGCCCCAGCCACCACCCCTTCTGTTCCCCAGGTTTGAGGATCAGGCTGATGAAGAAAAAACCTTTCAGAGCCTGCCCAAAGACCGTGGCCTGTGGCAGGGGAGGGCAGGGGGACTCTGCCCAGCATAGCTGGGAGCAGAGGTCCAGGCTTGTCCCTAGGTAGCCCAGCCCCTGGGGGCTGCAGGGATGGCACAGGGCCTGCAGGACACTGCAGAGTTGTGCCCTGCCCATGTACAGAAGCTGATAAATGCTCAGTGGGTGGGTTTCAAGGAGGCACATGAGCATGTTCTTGTGGGGCCCCTGTGAAATGTGCATCTGTGTCCTCACAGAGACCCTGGACATTTTCTCCTTTGGCTCTGCTCTTCTTTGGGCTGGGGAAGGTGGTCCTGTCACAGCTGTGTTCCCATACTCTGTCAGTCACCTACTGCCTGCTGCTCTCTGGGGCACGGGGCAGAGGAGAGGCTCTGCTGGGCAGGGACTGCTGCTCTCCAGAGGTGCTGGGTGCACATGGAATTGTCACACACTCAAACAGGACAGAGACATGGGAGATCATTTGTCCCCATGGGTCAAGATGGCCAAGCCCTTGTACTCAATGAAGTCAGCAGAGCTGCAGCAAGTTACCCTGGTACACAATAGGGCTATTTATAAGGAAAAGCCAACCCAAATGTTTTCTTAGCTTTGTCATGGCACAGCAGCTTGAGGTTGAGTTGATGATGATGATGAGCTGTTTTGATGTAGATGCCCAGTTTTAGGCAGCCAAATTGTTTCACAGTTGCAAAGGTCATAATATTTTTAGGAGAACAGCATCCCTGGCTTTGGTTTCTTTTGCCAGAAACATGGGTAAGTAACAGAAGCACTGATTAGCCAAGGCTGGTGTCTTCCTTGTGAGAGAGTCAAGCTGAAGACCTGTCTCCTGCTGCCCAAGTCAGATCTGGTGGCAGAAATGGTCCCACACACCTCATTCCTAACTTGTGAATGTCAAGCAGGGACTTGCTTGCTCTCCTTCCATACTTTCCTGTCTGCAGCAATAGCTGCACTAAAGCACTTGCTGCTTTGTACATCCCAATAGTCTTTGTTATGAGGGGGGTATATCACTGCAACACCTGTGCTCACCCATCAAAGCTTAGAAAAAAAAAATAAAGTAGTACACTCCTTGTTCTTTGGCTTTTGAAAGATGTAAAGTAAAAAGGTCAAGATATAAATCCAACTTTGTACTCATAGGATATGTAGGAGGACAAATAAGCATATCTTGTCAGGAAAATGCCTAAATTATTTCTGTCTCCACACGTAGAAAGTCACAGCTACTGAAATGTACAGCTCAATAGGTAAAATGTGCATCTAGCCTAGAATTGCAGTACATCTATTTTCAGGTGGCACACAACACATGTTCGTCAAGAAGACTATTAAAAAACTCATTTCCTAAGGACATCGGCACTAGGCTATCGAGGAGATCAAGTACTGGGTAATGAATTTCACAGGCTGAAAAGTGTTCACTATAAAAGGTGAGCTACGAGGCAAAGTCATTTCCTTAGGAAAAAGGCAAATGTCTCAATGGTCTTGGCATAGGATAACTATATTCTACTTTATCTTTTCAGTTTGATATGTAAAGTATGTATTTTTGAAAGGTCACTTCATATTTATAGAACAGTCTGCTGCTGCTTTTGGCTGCTTCTTCTGAGAGGTGTTATAGGGCAGGAGTTAATTTTAAAATTACCTAAGCCAAAGGTGAAGTCTTACTTTTTTTTTCTATTCTGGATATTTAAGCTGTAGGAGCCGGTCAGCAAGAACTTTATCCACAATGAAATAGAATTTATAAAGAAGATGATTAAGCCAGGTTTACTGACTCATGCACTGAGCTAAGTCAGGAGGATGGTAAGTAGAAGAAAAGGAAATTACACAAGCTGACTAACAAATGAGTTAGCCAAGAAAGTAACCACTGAGGTGTCAGCTCTGAGATAGAAGGCTCCCAAAGCCTGAGGTTGCCCAGGGGAATGCTGATCGTCAGGCACTCTCCAGTCTCATTTTCCCTAGACAATTCCATTATTCTGCAGCACAGCCAGGCTCCCAATTATCATTTATCTTCTCCGTGGCACATGGTGGTAGCGAGTGACAGGGATGGGAGGCCTCCCCAGCCTCATTCATCACCTGGCTTTGGAGAGCACTGCAGTGAGCATCCAGTATTAAGTTAAAAATGTAAATGTTGCCTTTAGCAGGGCTAATGAAATAAAGCAAATTGCATTTTCTGGCTGCCTGCTTGTGAATCAGATGGATGGGAAGAGGTGTTTGGGCAAGTATTGATTTTACTGATTGCACTTTGAAATTTTCTTGGAAGGTTGTTGTCAAAATATTGTTCGTCAGGAATTTGACCTGCCTGCCACAATTCATCATAGCACATTTTTTAATATCCAAATCACTTCACATCCCCTTTGTTCTCATATCTGTGCCTGAAATTAGAGTTTTCTAATTTCCAGAGTTAATATTTCAGCTTGTTTGGAATGCTGGTGGGGAGAGCTGAGGGGGATCTATAAGTAGCATCCTGGTTTGGAGCCAAGAGATTTGGAGTCTGATGTGGCCATCTACACACGAAGCAGTGATCAGCTCCACAGAGGGCATATTGCTCTAACCTGCTGGAGAAAACTGGAGTTGCTCTGTGGCTTCCCCTGGGAAGTGGTTTGTTTAAGTACACAGTAAAATTTATGCTCGAATTTTACGCTTGTCACTGTGTCTCCAAGTGTTTGCACTGCTGTCCCTGACTGTCCCCACGCTGGGCAGGGGGACATGGGGCTGCCAAGGCAGTGCCAAGCACTGCTCTTTCCATGGAGGAGGATGGTGTTTCCTGCTCCACATCTTCTCTGGGCTGGGAATGAGCTTCAGCCTAAAAACAGCCTCGTTACGTGGGATATCACAAAATTTCCTGGCATGGAAGCAAATAGCACCATGCAGCACAGAGCTGTGTGAAGTTGTCAGATCCACCTGCATTGGGTCAGATATAAATAAGACTGATGCAAAAGGTGTTGCCAAAAGGGGAAGCAGGCAGTAGCTTTGAACTCTTGTGCAGCATCAGAAAAGTGCAGTGTGCTGACTCTAAACAGAGCAAAGGGGAAACAGCAGGAAATAAAACAAAATCAGGATTTTTGTAATGAGTAAAAAAGTAACAAGTAATGAAGTTTGATGATTTGGAAGCTTTCCTTTTTTTTCCTTTTTGAGTTTTTTACAGTTGTGTCATTCTCAACAGTAATTTTTCTTCCAGAATAAAAATAGCCATAAACTTTTCCCTGCAGATCAAGACCCTTTGGATGACATAGCTCCTTTGTATTGAAGGTAGCCCAGGAGTGCAGAGGACAGAACCTCTTGGCATTAGAGCAGCCACTGTGCCCCAGCCATTCCTAAGAGTTCATGCTACTGTGTTTGCACCAGATCAGACCATACCCTCTGACTGAGGAGAGGGCCAGGGGGCTGGCATTTTTTAAATAGAAATTAGAAAGTTAGAAATACATTTAAACAAAATTCAGCCTGACTATTCGTTCTAGGAAAGTAAAGTCTGAGGCATGGGTGAGACTAAAAGCTCATGAGTTTGCACAGTAATATTTCTCTTGTCTAAATTATCCAGTAGAATGTGGTGGTAGTTGCATATTTATATACAGAATAAAACTTTCCAGTCTGTTTTTTTCTTAGCCTCTTTCAGTGTGCTTGTTGCTATCAAAAACTTTCTACCTTGTTGCATTCATATTTGTAAGAAAAAAATCAATTGATAGTGTGTTGGATCTGAATAAATTTAACCTTGCAGAAAACAGTTTTCCTGTCAGATTATATTTACATCCCAAAACATACTCACAGGGATTTAACACATCTCCTGCTGTTATGCCACATGAATAACAAGGAAGGAATTTTGGGGTTTTCCCCATTTAATGATTTATCTTTGTTTTTAACTTCTTCTGTGCCTGTACATGCTGTACCTGGTCTGTCTCCTACATACTTAATAGGGGAGTATGAGTGCTGGTAGATCTAAGTAGTTTGTTGTGCTGCTATTTATTAGCACATTTATTATTTAAATTAGCTATATTTATTAGCAGGTGGCAAAACATGTAGCCATGGTAAAAATGTGTTTCTTTGCAGAAATTATATGTTGCATCTCATCCAAGCAGTCTCACACCTTCTCTTAGGTCAAAGAGGAGAGAGAAAAGTGGGGATGGGAGGTTTCTTCTTGCATTCAGGGTCAAGGTGTTTACAGTGTGAAACTAAATGGTATCTAAAATTTGAGCTAGGAAAAAAGATCCGCTGAAAGGAAGTATGCTTTTGGAAAGAGTTTTAATACACTATAAAGAATGACTATATGTTTCACCTGGAGATCTCAAAAGACAGATGCAGTGCCCCTCCTTTCTGTTTGTTGGGTGTGAGCTTAGGGCATGAGGAAAATAACAAAAAAAGGCTTTCCCAAGGTGACCCTGAGCAAAGTTCTATCAGGGAAGGACCCCACTGTCTCCAGCAGATGAGGTGTCCCAGTAGTGGACTGAAGTAAGCAGAGTAGTAAGAAAACTCCCTGATGGGGGTGACCCCCTTGAAAAATATGCTCAAATTTGCATAAACACTTAGTTCTCATTAAACATTTAAATAGAGTGGCACAAAATGCACCCCACAGCTATGCCAGAAAAGATTTACTCTAACTTAAGCAAGAAGATCAAAAAACCCAGTGGACCCAGATTTGCTGACATGATCAGGGAAACACAAACATGGTACAAAGCTCATTATTTCTTTTAGCTCCTGTCTTGGATCCTGCTCATCCAGCCCAGAGGACCTGAACATTTTGTGGCATGCACACCAGGGCATTCCATGAGAGCCTGACTTCTGTGCCAGGGTAAAGCATGGGGGTCTTCTTTCAGGCTGATGCCAGGAAGGGTTTTGGGAAGCATATCACTGAGCAGTAATTCTAGGAGCTGGGGAGTTGCCAAACAAACTCTTTTTGAGATTTTCTTCCCCAGGACCTGCCTTGCTTAGGGTTGGCAGGTTTTTGTCTTAGCAAATGAAGACAGAGTTCTGCATGTTGGACCATGTCATTACACAGCAGATCTGCTGAGTGGCTGTGGGGAACTCTTAAAATAATTGTGCCATAGTTATTCACCAGGGTACATTACATTTGGAATCAGAGGTCACTTTTCTTTCTTTACAAAGGAAAACATTGTGAGTGAACCCGTAATTTTGAGTACACTAATTCCAAGACATTTGCAGATACCAAGTGGTTTCCTGGAATAACAGCCTCTCTCAAGAGAAACGTCAAATGCATTTAATCAGCCACATTTAGAGCTCTGCTCCATCTGCAAATGAATTATTAACGATCTCAAATGTTTTTGAATGATCCAAAAGTCAGGAATAACGTGGCTCTTCAGCTAATCAGCTCTGATTCAGGGCTTCTCCTTTCCACTTTATGCACTAGAGGCTCTGCACCTGCCTGCTGCTGCTAACTGGAGTTCCTGCAGCTCACATTAACCTCTCTGGAGGCGCTTGGGTAGCTGAACAAATGCAAAGTGCAGCTGGCCCCCAGCTGTGTCGGTATGGATTTATGCATCACGTAGTAAATAGCCACTGCTCAGTGCTGTTCATGCCAGGGGGAAGGCACAGGGTGCTCCAGGGAATGCTGCTCCCACACTGCAGTCCCCACTGCACATCCCTCAGCCACAGAACTCCTCTGCTCCCGTGGTGCCGTGTCTGACCTAAACAAGGGAAGGTGGGGCTGGGTCAGGTGTGTCTGTTTGAATCGTGAGTGGATGGCAGAACGAAGCTGTGGCACAGAGCACAGCTCGGGGTGCCTGTCCTCCAGCCTTGGCTCCCCTTTGTCAGATTAAGAATGGCTTATGTTGCTTCTCCTGCAAAATGAGTGTCTTGCAAAGTGCTTTGGGAAACAGTTACAATGGTCATATTACATGCAACTCAACCCCCTTCCACTGCACTGTGGAAATACCCTTTTAGAAGGAAATAATTGTTACAATCTCATTTTTCCAGTCGAGGTAATTTGGTTACATTAATTTTTGAATCAACAAGTGTTCTCATTTAAGAGCTCCAGCTGACAAAATAATGGAACCATCAAGAGGCAGATGTAAACAAAGCACTTGCAGTAGCATATGAATTAATGAAAAAAAAAACCCAACAAAAAAAGCATTAACTCTTATGGGTACTAATGAGTGAAGTCTAGTGTATGTACAAAGAAGAACTACCTCAGGTCCTGAGGAAGGTTTTCAGTAGCTTGTTATATTCAGACCAGATGCAGAATTACTGTTCAATCTGCATGTTGGGGAGGACCTTAAATATGAGGACACAATGAAGCAAGTTTTAAGAGGAAGATCTTAGCAGAAACATTTTATTTGCTGGACAAAAGCCACTGACACGCAGAGAGTATAAACCAGCTGCATCTGGGATGCTGTCAAATCATAGCTAAAAAGAGGAATTAAAAATCTGCTCCTCAATTTGCCTGAGCAAAAATTGCAGGGTGGTCACTTTATTTTGTATATAATTATAATAATAAGCTTGATAGTGTATCTGTTATGGATTATGCATTCTGTGTGCATTATTAGCAACACGACTGTTTGTCCCACTGCACCCATAAGGAAAACACAAACCACAGACAAATGAAAGCAGAAGCAGCCGTGGCTATTAAGAGCAATTAAGCACTACACAGCCTCTCAGCAGGGGAGGCTCTGGAGTGGTTTAATGGAGCAGTTCTCGTGATGGGTGTACATTTGGATGATGCTGTCTTGCATATTCAGGTATAACTATCTGCTCTTCTGCAAGAGCCTTGGTTGCATAGCAAGAGGCAGATACAGCTACCAAGAGAGTGTTGCTTATTTAATATTTCCTCATTTCATTTAACTTCAATACAGAGTTGGAGATGAGTTTGTTGGAAATAAAGCACTTCATAGGGAGACTAGTTGTCTACTTTCTGTGGCTTGAAGAGAAAAAAACTATTGATGTCACTTTTTAGCTTGAAATCAGCTTGAAGCTTCCATATAGTTCCATTAGTAGAAGTGTAATTCTCTTATTTCAAGCACCCATTTTCTTTTTTGTCAAGATGAGCCACGAAGTCCCTAATGGCTTGCACACACTGTGAATAGGTGGTCTTCTAAAAATGTGATGTAGTTACTCATGCCAGGATTTGGATTGTCCACAGCTTATTTCCTCTTCTACACAGTATCTGACAGCATCTGTCCTTTTATGCATAGGTTTGTACTACTGGTTTCTTAGACCCAAAATCATCCTGGTATCCCAATTTTTTATTGAGGTCTCCCTGAATAAGATCCTGGAGGCAGCCAAACAGTTCCCCAGGGCTTTGGTCAGCTCAGGAGCCTGAGTAGACCAGGGCAAGGGAGTGCTACAGGCTATGGCAGGAGGGGAATGACACCAAGGAAATCCCACCCATGCTTTGCCATGTGTGACATCTCTTCCAGGTCCTACACACCCCTGGAAAATCAGATATTTCATTGTCTGGTGTATGTTCAAGGAATAATGGCTGGAACAGGGGCTGAGCTCCTGTCAGCTGCGCTTGCTCAGGTAATGGTGACACTGAAGATGAAGTTTTATTTCTGCAGCCTTTGTACTTCATTAGACATTGCCTTGCCAAAAATCATCCCCATCCCACTTAGCCCAGATGAGCTGCTGGAGAATACCACAGGGAAAAGCACTTTTAAACTATAATCCTGGAAATGAGCTGTCCCAGTGAAAACCACATCTGACTCACGGAGTTATGTAAGCACATTTCCTTCTGTAAAAGAGCCAGAACCTTTCCAGTCCATCTACTGCAGGTCATAACAGGAGCTAAAGAGACATTTCAAGTGTCCAGAGAGTGTGCTGAATAATGACGTTTTTCTGTGTATTTATGTGACATGTAATGGTCATTTCATTAAAAAGGAAACAATATTTTTATTTTATTTATTTTTATGCTGTTCTCCACAGGGGAGTTCTCTGCCTGCCCTGGCCTGGAGCCTGGCTCTTTCCTTGTGGTTGTCATTGTGAGAGATGGAGGGGGACTCGTCTGCAGAGCTCCCCAGCTACTCCAGCAGAGCTTCCCAGAGCTCACATATGAAGGTTCCATTTGGTATTTTTTCAGAGCTTCATCACAGAGTCTGTCTTAGCTGGAAGATCATTTATGTTCCTCCTGCTGCCAAGAGGTACTGATTTACCTCTTAATTATGCGAGGCCAAATTTTCAGTTGTAGGTAATGCAATTATTACACTGATTGACTTCAGCAAGCTCTTAGGTACCCCCTGCCCCCAAGGGTAATACCAGTTGATGTTCTTATGACCCAAAAAACCACAAGTTTATTCTAACAACTTAATCTGTAGGAAAAATAATATATTTCAAAGAGTCATCTGTAGAAATAAAAGCATGTTTGCATTAGTATGACTTTATCAACTGTCACAAAGAAACACAGTCGATTGTCCAGAAATAATTTATTCATCAACAATAAAACACTGAATAGAAAAAGCCTTGTAAATAAAACTATATATATATAATGCTTTATTTTTTTATTCGATACTGCACAAAAACCACTACAGACAGTAACAAAATAATCCAATTAATCTTAAAAATTTTAAATTATAATTGTCACTCTTCATTTATCATGTTTTATTAACAATGCAAAGGTCATTTGTTTACATATTATATTTTTACTTGATATCATTAAATTGTTTCTTAAAACACTTGAAGCAATTTGTTGTTTGCCCCATATTTTATAACATATATCAATAAACAATATAACAGCTCTGAGAAAGATATGCAGACTGTTCAATGGTAAATAGTCTACCACAGGTTGTTTAGTGGGAGAGCAGGAATAAATCACAACTGAATTGGGATAGAAGTCAACACACTGAAGAGAAATAGTACTTGGGGAACAATTACATGTTTTCCATTGCTCGCTTGGTAATGTGATCTCTTTCAAGCTCTGATTTCTCCTGTTTTAGATACTCCAGCACCTTTGCCAGCATATCCTCATCCAGGTACTGCCTGGCTTGTGTGTCATCACCTTCCCCGGCCATGGAGAGCCTTTTGCTGAGCGAAGCCAGCTTGGCAGCCTCCTGTGGTCCCAGCTGGCTTAGGTGCTCTCGGATGGCCTGCTCCAGGTGATCCTCTTCCTGCAGGTTGCTCTCAGGAGCTGGAGCTCGTTTCATCTGCTTCGGATTGATCACTTCAGGGTATTTTGCCAGCACCTTTGCCAAGTAATCAGCCAATTCTTCATCCTTCTCATCCAGTTTCTCATACTCCGTTTGTCGCCTTTCCAAGTCGTTCATCCAGGCAGCTTTAGGGAACAGGTGTCCTTTCAATCTTCTGGGAATGTAAGACAGTCTTGGCAAATCATTCTCTTGATTAAGATGATTTAGCAAGTAAGAGGGATTCTGATTAGCTAAGTTGTCACTTCCCAGAAGGCTGACAATATCTTCAATATTGAGGTCTTCAGGTAGATTTTCTGGAATAAGAGGCTGTTTCATGTACCCATTTTTAGAGTTTATATTATTTTTAAATATATCGCTCTGTCCTAGATTAGTTTCAGTTATCTCATCAAGGTCTTCTGGGAATTCCACTTCCTGCTCAGCTTCCAACCTTTCACTCTGAAGCTGCTTTTTTTCTCCAGCTTTCAACATATCTATCAAATCCTCAGGAGGAATTTGCAAATTCCTTGAGATTTCTATCAGCTGAGCTATAGACTGAGGATCAAGTTGTTTATCCAAAAACATGGATGCTCTTTTCTCCTCAAGTTCTCCTCCAGTCCTTAATTTCCTATTCCCACCACTACCCATCAGCCTCTTCAGGTAATAATTCATTAGTTTTGAAACATCCTCTGACATTTGATCTTTATTTTCTCTTCTTATTTCATCCTCAAGGAAGCTGAGTTTTCCCGATCTTTTCATTTCCTCGTCAATTTCCTCTTCGTGTTTATCAATTTCCTCTTTGCTGTCTTTTATCTCTTCCTGGGTTTGGCTTTCCACTTTTTCCTCTGTGGGATTCCAATCTTCTCCTCCAACCACGTCTTCGTAGGCGATGTTATTCACTTTATACACGTCGTCTTCATCATCTGTATACAATTTCTGGTCCTCATCCACCCTTTCTTTCTTGTGGTTGCTGGGTCCTGCCATCTTCCCCAGCTCCTGGAACACCGACTCCAGCGTGGCGAGGCTCTGGGGGGTGTATTGCTCTTCCACGATTTCGTTGGTACGCTTGAAGGGACTGTCTCTTGAACTGTCTTCATAGTGCCCAAGTGGCATTTTGAGGTACTTTTGCCACCTCTCAGGCCACTTGTAAGCCTCATAATCATCAGGTACTCCAGCTGGAAAGTTGTTAGCTGAACTCAGACCGTAAGGTTTATTCTCCTTTGGGCCAGCTTTGGACTCCTTCTCAGCTTGCCGCAAGGCTTCCAGCATTACCTTAACCCACTGGGACTCATCTTCAGTCAAAGAGTCCCGTACATTATCCGGGAGGTGAAGCTGATCCTTGCTTTCCTTCTGTGGCAGGAGGTACGGGAGGCTTTGATAAGAGCTGTAATCAGGGCTGCCTTCTCCCTTGTTGGTTTGCTTCCGAAGGTCTTCTATGTATTCCAGTGCTTTGATCATATCAGGATTTGGGAGCCTTTGTAAGTTTTTCATTGCATAGTCTGGATCTTTCTGAAGCAGCTGGTGCTGCTGGAAGGAGGCTGCATCAACCCAACAGATTAGGACAAAGAAAAAGGTGAGAGCACAGGCTGCTCCAGGCTGGAAGGTTTTAGTTTCTGCCATATTTAAAATATTTCCTTTAAATAAAGAAGAAGAAGAAAGAAAGAAGCTGTTAACACATGGAGAGAGGTTTAGGAAACAGAACCATGCAAGAAATTTCATATCTCTATGCTCCAATGTTAATTTTCCAAAGGCAGCACCAAAGTACAAAACACTAATCCTATATAACTCATGAAATGCCCATAGATACATCCAGATGTCATTTTGATCTTGAGAACAAAGCAGCTAAATGAAAAAATCAGTGTATCCATACATTTAAATGCTGTTCAAAATAGTAATATTAAAACTACAGGCAGAATTATTTTGTGAGTGCACCATAGGGCATCTAATTTCATGCCAGGAAAATACTGCTGAATGGTGCTAAACTGCAATAAAATTAATGTGATGAAGTGGAGAACACTGCATATAAAATTACTTGCAAGTTTATTTCTGTCAGTATTGATAGTACTGAAGCTATTACTTCCTTTATTTTGCTATTTCATTAAAAAAATTATTTGTATTACAAGTGAATATCAGTTAATGACTCTATGAGTCATCCTCCTAGGGAAATGATCCTTTATATGAGAGGAAAACTATAATTTATCCTAAAGGTACAAAATAATTTTACTGAATCCTTTAAAGCCCATCTTGGAAAGGAGCTCGAGTAGGTAGGTTCTGAGTGGTGATTTCATTCACTTGCTTATTCATTCACTTCAACAGAAATTGAATCAGGTCCCAGGACAGGCAGAAACATGACCACTGGCAAATCTGGTTAGAATAGATCAGCAAAAGCCCATGTCTGCCCAGCTTATACCAGACAAAAATAAACTCTGGAACAGAACTGGGAAAAATATGCCTCTGACAGAATTAAGATGATTACAGCATCACTGTGCATGAGGATACAGCTGCAAAAGCCCAGCCTTGCAGACAGCTGGGCACCCTCTACACAGCACAGGGGAAAATTGCCATCAGTCATTCCCTAGGACATGCTCAGGCACTGGTACACTGGGGCCATGGGACAGATCAGACTCTTTTCTGATCCAGTTACATTAACAAATAAAGTACAGTAATGAGGAAGGAATGATAAAGATAGAAGCTGCTTTGATTAATTGACCTATTTTGGTTCCTTTGGTTTTTGGCTTGGTTAAAGCATCCTGGTGGTTCATCACAGCCTGAAAGAGCTGTGCACACCAGTGTTTACCCACTGCTGGAAGTAGAAAGTGAGCATGAATGTGCTCATTTCAGCTCACTTGTAGATTTTTCTGCTCAGTTTTAATCCATAACATAATGTGACTTCACTAAATAATTAAAGCACTATCCATTCAGAGAGTTGCTTATTTTTCCCCTCGGTATGCATGAGCAGGCTAACAGGCATAATAGCAAACAATTTCCCCAAACATTTCTGACTTCAAGTCTGGATACATTTGAGCATTGATTTCACAAAGGGTTAGTTCAACAGCTGATTAGAAGGTCCCACCCTCCAGGTCTGAGTTTGCCCTGAGACAAAGCCAAGACATTGCTTCATTTTCTGTCACAGAAATGGCACTAGCCCTGTACATAAATGTATATCTNCAAAAAAACCCCAAACACCCAAGCAACCAAACCCACCGAATTTGCTATTTCTGTAGAAAACAAGTGAAATTAAGACTTTCTTTTTCAGCAGAGACTGGTTATTAACAGAGTTAATTTGATTAGCACATGAAAAACTGTCCTTTCCAAGGGATGGGGGAAGGGAGAGTCATTCTATAATCATCTGCCAAGCACCTCCCACTCAAAAAGACCAGGAACTCACCCTCCTTCCCTGCACACAATTTGGATTGTTACAGGCTTTGCAAGAGCTGTCAGCATCCCACTAAAATCAAAATGTGTGCAGCCAGGCAAAGTTTAGTTTAGTGTTCCACAAGGATGTCGCTCAACTGGATATTTCCTTTGCAGGAATAACAGATCATTGGCTCCTCTCTATATATTTTGTGTGCATTTGCCTCTAGGTCAATTTTTACTTTTAATTTATTGGTAGATAATAATTGAATTAAGCCTTGTCAAACAGATTTGGGAATGATTTCTTTTAAAAGCTTTGAGTTCAGGTCATAAATCTTGTCATTAAATATAATGCACTATCCAAGGTAAGAGGACCCCTCCCCAGTCTTTCAGAATTTAATTCCATATTTGTTTTTAAAACAGGACATTTTAGCCTATCTTTAGGAAATATTGTAACCATTCTCTCCTGTGCCTCTCAAAGGGCAATGTGCTAAAACAGCTCTTTTGTCCCCAGATTGAGAACTGTGGAGACAATCTAGATGGAGAGCATATTTTCTCCTCTATTAGCACCTAACAAACAGGAAAATCATATTTTAGCAAACAAATGAAGATGAAGAAGCTCCTCTTCACAAAATGAAGCAATCATGATCACAATTTAACATGTACAAAGACAATACAGACTGAAAAAAGTTCCCTAAAAAACAGACACAGAAAATATCTCCTTTCTGGGATGTTTCCATGGTAGCAGTAATTTCCTCTCTCGTTCTCTTAGCAGTTGTTTCTGATGTGACTCTACTGTTTCTAGTGAAATTGTGCTATGAAAACTCATAGGTTTTTCTTATAGATGTGTCCTTGCCCTGAGAGTCTTAGGCGAAACCTAACAGCAGTTTTCCACAAGGAAAATAAATATATCATGCACTCTTCCTCCTCCCATTTCCTTTTTGCAATAAATGACACGACTGCAGTAAATTCACCTTGTTTAAAAGCATCTCTAACCCTTTACCCTGTGGAAGGGACTGCAAACCCAAACAAAACAGCAACGAAGGCTAAAAGCCCAAACCCACTGCAGTTCTGGTGAATTTATCGACTGTTTGCATATGGGTACATCTGGGGAGTAACTCGGAGGGTGTTTGCATCCGAGGGAACCCCCCCGCCCATCCGCTGAAGTGCCCACCCGGCATGGCTGAGTGCCATCGCTCCCGGGAGCGCTCTGCTTCCCGCCTGAGCCACGGGCGGTGCTGGCAGCACCTACACGGAACATCTGTAGCGACAGCGCTACATTTTATAGAGATGCGCTCCCTCGCTAGCCCCAGCCCCGGCACCAGCAGCTCTCGGCGCGACTTCACCTGGATCTAATGAAACATCCCTGCATCCCAGCATCCCAACACCTCTACATCCCTGCAGCCCTACATCCCTGCAGCCTTACCTGCGCTGCNAACACCGGAGCGCCGACCGCGGCCCAAAGGAGGAGAAAATACGGGGAGAAAAGGGAAAATGACAGAGGGGGAAAAGCCGAGAGGAAAAACGAGAAGAGAAAAGGAAGGCAAGGAAGAAATGAGGAAAGGGGAAAAAGGTTTAAAAAGAAAAAAAAAAAGGAAAAGAAAGACAGACGTGATACAGCCAGTGCCTTCTGCTTCTCAGCTCCCACAGGCTGGGAGGAGGGACTTGATGAGCCCAACCTATACCTCGGGAGGGTGGCTGAAGATGACCCACACCCCGGGTGGGTGGATAAAGCTGACCCACACCTCGGAGAGAGGGTGCCAGCCAAACCAGCAACAGGGACACACGCCCAGGGCTGTGGGGCAGGAACAAAGCTCGGGACACGCAGGGGCTGCAGGCGGGTGTGAGCCCAGCTATGAGGAAGACCTCGCACCCCAGGGTCAGTGTGAGTGTGTGTGTGTGTGGCTGGCTGTGCCCGTGCCTTGGCAGGAGATGGCCTTTCAACAGCTATGGCCAGCAGGGGTTTTTATTTCTTTCCTTTAGTTCATTGACTGAGCTACTGTGGCACATTTCTGGCTTTGTCACAGGGCAGGGATAATTCATGGCATCTGTGGCCTTGTCATCAGGTGTAGGAGGCCCTGGAGCTCTGGACCAACTAGAGATGGGTGCTCCTGAGGCAGGGGGCTGAGGGGGGAGTGACACCCCTCTACTGTTTGCCTGAGATAGATGGAAAAACTGAAATATGTTGGGGAAAGATAAGGCAGAACGTTCCTCCTGCCCCAGCCTGTGTGCTCTGCCAGTGGCTGTGGCATGGGCCAGGGGCCAGGCTGGTGCTCCTCTGCATGGGGATGGAGCCAGAGAGGGACTACCCATCCCTGGCACCACTGCCAGGTACTGCTGAAAAGGCCCTTGCAGTTTTACCTCCATTCTTAGCACTCAAAAAGGGCAGTGCTTGCATGCCCTGATCAGTGGGGTGAGTAAATACCACCATGCCATAAATCACAAAATGTAACATATGGCTTCAGCTCATGCTCAGAATTTTAGCTTGTTCCTTCTGCTTCCTTTCTATTACAGAAAGGATGTTTTACTTTGACATTTAAATAAGGATTCCTTTTCCCCAAAAATAAATCTTTCCTGACAATTTTGACCTTTTACAGCACAAAATGCAAACAGAAACCTAGGATGAATGTACCTTCCAAGCCAATAAACATTACAAAATTAGATTGTTATAAGAACAGTAATCTAGAAATAATTGTAGCCATGAACACAGACAACAAGACAATCCTGGCTGCATTTGCTGTAGTTGACATGGAGATCTGGAAATAGAGATCTTCTTTCATCTCACATAGTTTTATGAGTAAAATAGAGTATCAGTTTTTGTGCTGAAACTCTTCAGCAGCTGCTTTATTCTGGTCCCAAATTCCATCCAACATGCTTGATTTCATTATCAGACCCAGGAAGAAAAGAGCCAAACAAAATATTGCATTAGGGCCCGAGATAGCAACCCTGAAGAAGGGAAACAGGGCTTTGCTGCAGTAAGCAGAGGGCAAGGTCCAAGTGCCCTCTGAGCAGCTGGGAACTGTATTGCTGGACACCACATCCCCCTCAGCAAAGCCCTGGATGCCCACAAAACACAGCTCTGCAGACATGGCTATCACTAATACACTTCAGTCAGGCAAAAGAATTCTCAATGTAATCAAAACCAACAAACAAAACAATAACAAAAAACACCCAGAAGAAAATTACTCAATTCAGACTTTCAGGAATTTTCTTGTGCCTCTGCAGGTATTTCCAACAGGGTCTTGTGCATTCTGTCACCACATGGCTAATACTTATGGAGCAAATTCTTTCCCAGGAAATCATCCTGCTGAACCCCATCCATCTATCCCTGATCTTCCGCATTAGAGCACATTTCAGACCACACAAATTCTTTGGCACATAAGCAAGATTCCATCCTCCTTAACCACTCACCTGAGATTTACAGCATATAAAGTCAGGCAGAATAGCCACGCTGTGGCTATTCTGGGCTCAGTGGATAAAATTTTCCAAAGGCTCTCTACAATCCATCTGTCAATTTTACTCCATATCAAAAATTGTTGCCTGGACTTGGTGCTTACGATTGATTGCATCCACACAGCCCTATAAGGAGGGCTTTACTGAATGTACTTTTTTTGGTCATATTGAATGTACAGCATTCTTTTCCTCAGAATGAGTCATGCAACAGAAAATTGGATCTGTTCTGTCATCAGAAGTTCCGTGGCATTTTATAAAAGAGTAAGATCACATCACAGCATCTCTGAATTTTAGGAAATTGCATTAGAATTAGCTCAATATCAACTGCTTAAGCAAAGGAGCTTGGTAATCTTGTTTTTCCGAGTGAATTTTGACCACGTTGCATCCTTTTGTGGATCCTGGGAACAGCCCAGCTCTATCTGCAGTGATTTCTCTGAACAGCTTGCCTTGTCACATGCTCTACCTTACCTAGTCATGCATCATGAGAAGATAAAAGTTAATCAGTCAACCCTGCACCTTTCAGCAAAAGGCTTTTACTTCATTTCATGCTAGAAAGAGGGCATTGGGTTGGGAAGGGAACTTCACTGCAGCAAACAGAGGTAAGAGGGTTCCAGCCCACTCTGTTTTGTCATTCCCCAGCTGGAATATCATCATCCCTAAAGTCAGTGGGAAAAGTCAGGAAACTTGTTTTGAGGAGGAAGCATGGTCAGCAAGAGCCTTGGGGTCACTGTCCTTGTGCCCAGGCCCTGGGACACACCAGTACCTGAGGGGTGATGGTAGCCAGAACCACCACTGTTCACAGACCTTGGCCTCCCACCACACCTGCCCAGCTCCCAGGAGAGGATGGAATTATGATCTCACTGCAATGATCACCCCAGCAGCTCCCAACACAGAGGCAGCACATTTGTCTGGCTGCCATGGCCCTTTTCTAAACAGCAGAATGGTTTGCAGTTTGTGCACTTCTCTTCAGCTCTAGCTCTCTCCTCCTCTAATTGGTGCCACCAAAGATCAGCACTGCTTAAAAATAAAGCAGGGTTTTGTCAATATTGATTACTTCCCCCTTCTTCTGTTTCTAGTAGCAACTAAAAATAATTTACAACTCATTACAGACATGACATCTCCTGCAGAATAAATGCCATTGTCACATTTAAAATTCAACCCATATCTGACTTGAATATCTTCATTTACTCTGTATATAATGAGAAAGAGGAGGTTTTCTTTCCTCAGAAAAAGCTCATCCACCATCATAGATACAGATTCTTTAAAATTATTTTAATTTTAAAATACTTGAGTTCTGCTTGTGTCCAACATCAAACTCATCATTTTCTGCTCATTTTGCATGCTTGAAAGATCAATCATATTCGTATGCAAATATTTTTGGCCTCCCTAAATTTAGCACATAATAAATGTCTCAAATTTCATTTCCAAAGCCATAAGGGGTGGGATAAATACAGCATTGAAAGGAAAAATAAGGGCTTTGCAATTTGTAACCACAGTCCTTTAAAAGGAGGGATGTCAAGGCAAGCATCCACTGGCTGTAGATCACTGGGCTTTATTCAACACTGCAACGAGATTAAGAAGGTTTAACACCAGCCTGCCCTACACACTTCCCTGAGGGGACATTTCAAGAACAGCTTTTGCTGGGGAAAAATAAAAAAAACCAATCCAGACTTTTATCCACCATTTACAAGTTCAGGATTTAAGGCTGCCTGCCTATAAAAAAAAAACAACTCTGAAGAGAAATCTCAGGCAAGGTGTGTCTGCCACCCCTGACACATGGGGGTGTGTCCCGGCGCTGGGCACTGGAAACCACCACTCAGCAGCCCAGGGCTGGGGTCACCTCTAAGCAATGCCTGCTTAGAGACCTTCCCCAGGCCTTTATCACCCCTCAAGTGCCTCTCATTTTCTTCAGTGAAAGCTGGAGGAGCCCAGCCCTGCTGCCTCACTGCTGCTACCTGCCCAGTGACCTACACTTACTATAGGATGCCTCAAGCTTGGGATGATCAGGCTCCAGCCCATAGGAGAGACTCCCTGCCTAGGAGGATGGGATCTATCAGCTCAGCCAGGGCCAGAGGGGCAGAGAAGCCTGTGCTGGAAGGAGCTGCAAAAGCAGCAGATGAATCAACAGGGAAAGAGTTTACTGCTATACTTGTTCCAGTATAGCAGCCTCCAGTTTGAGTACCCTGCACAGGAATAGCAAAACACCGACGGATTAAGGAATAGAATATATGCCTTCTCATAGAACCACCAAATTATTTTTATCTCCAGGCCTCCCACACACATACTCGCATATTTTCTCCTGTGGAGTTTCAAGGCTTTTCACAAGCCTGTGACATCTGCTTACCAACATTTGGTGTAAAAATATCGATATCTACTCTGCATAGCTGTTCTGAGTGCTACATTTACCAGCCAGTAAAGATCAAGAGTCTCCTGGGAGCTGGCTGGATCAAACTGTCATGATTTCAGCACTGCTTTGCGTCAGACATCAGAATTTAAAGTCAAAACACAGATAGTTCAGGGAGGAAGACAATGTGAAGCCCTGAGTCATACCCTGCTGAGGGTGAGGAGAACAGATTAATAGACAGCAAACATGAATGAAACCGAAGGGCTCATTTAGTCATGAGGCTGCTTCTGAAACTCAAAATAGGATTTATTTTTAGTCGTTGGGCATGAAAAGAGGATTTCTTTGCACTTTGCCAAGGAAAAGTTGAGAAAATAGTTTTAATTAGCATGGGGCAGGCTCCCCTTTGCCTTGACACCCCGAGGGCTCAGCTGCAGCAGCGCTGGCTGTGCTCAGGCAGGGCTCGCTGCTCACAGGCTGCTCTAACAACTCATCATCCACAGCATGCTGCACGACCCAGCAACTTTCAGAATCATCCAGATATGGAAGAGGCAGCCTTTACTCCAGCCCCAGCCAACTCTTCTTGGCTAAATTTGAGTCAAAATAGCCTGCTTGTAGCCAGGTAGGGTTTTTTTGAGGAGTTGCGGCATTCCCTACTGCTGGCCCATGGGGAAAGGAGACAAAGCAACCATGTCTTGGCAGTTGGAGAAACTGCATAGGTTCACCCCAAATCATTGGAGATTACATAACCAAAACCTCCAAGCCCTTCAGACCAGCTGTGGCAGCAACCAGTTCCAGTTTGCCTCTGCCTTCCCTGTGCCTGCTGCCTGCTTGTGGCAAAGTCCTCAGGTGGTCTGAGGGTCCAGCCTGGGGTACTGGCCACCTTGGGGTGTCTGGGTCAGCCAGGATTGCCCTTCAGTGACAATATTTTTGTGAGAGAACACAGAAGTTTTACATGGGAGAGAAAAACGTTTGCACAAGAGCGATCTGTACACACATTTATGTGAGTTTTCATTTTAAAGAAACAGAGGGAAGTGCTTTCAGAGCTATGCATAAGATTAGTTCCATTATTTAGTCCTCTGCTAAATCATTCAGCAATTCTGCTCTGCAGAAACTTCATGATCTTGGAGCTAAGTCATTTCTATCCCTTACTTACATTAAAGCCTCATTAATTTTCACATTAATCACTCATAAACATGAAGAAGCTCAGTGGTTTTGGAGCTCCATGCCTCTGGCAGAAAAGTGTCCATTTTGTTATCTGCTGCCTTGTCTGAGTCTGACAACACAGGATAGGGTTTAGAATAGCAAAACTCCCACTCCAAATTAACCCTTCTGTGCTTTCTCTTTTTTTTTTTTTTTTGACAGTCCAACCATTCCCAAAGCATGAGCCAGCATGCTGGCATTACTACACAAAGGTTCTTCCATCCCCAAGCCATTAGGGCAACAGGTGACTTAGCAATGGAGCATATGAGAATTTATGGGTTAAAGCTAGGAGGGCAAAAAGCCATGCTCTGCTCTGTGCCATAAAACATTATCACAATTTTCTCGTGCATTGTCCTTGTCGGGGTCATTCATTTCACTGGCTTCATTAAAGCCCTTTTTGTGGCCATAGGTTTGTCCTTTGCTCAGTATTTATGTGCATGAATTCCAACCCTACTGCTATGGTAATTTATACAGATCTAGGTCAAAATAAAATCTAGTATTTGGTCAAGAATGTGACAAAAATAGACAAAAGAGACTCAGTGCAAGGCACAGCACAGAGACTGTTATAGAATTTCCTCCTGGAGACAACTTCTACAACAAGCGAGCAAAAAATTTGATTTGTTAGCTTGTGTGGACAAGGCAGAACCACGTCATGCCATGCCCTTTTTAAAACATGCATGCTAAATTAAAAGTTTAGTCAACATAATTATGAGTGATTGCATCAAAAAGAGAGCACAAATTCATGCCCTCCAACATGGTTATGGCTATTAGCATTTGCCATATCAGCATCAAAGCAGAAATCTCATAGTTTTAGGGTTCAGCTGTGCTGATCAAATTTCAGAGTATAGACTCAGGGAGAGCTGGCTGGTTTCAATGGCAGTTCCCTAGTGGGACGAAGGCAAGTGCAGAGCCTGGGTACAAAAAGCAGAACAGATGCAGGTTAATCATTTACCCCCCAGTCACTGCAGGCTGCACTCAGGTGTGAGCGCAGAACCAGCATGGCACACTGACCTACTGACACCCACTCCTCGGTGGGGAGGATTCAATGGCATCAAACAGATGTGCAGGAGGCAGACAGACAGAGAACTCAAGCAGTGTCATCTGGGAGCTGCACACTTCCCCAGTGTGTACACAGAAAGCCACCGTGCTCCATCCAGCATGGGATGGGGTGGGAGCCAGAGGCTGGGCACAGCTGGGTACATGGCACAACATGGCACCCACCCACTGCAAAGATTAAAACCTCTGTTTTAGCATCTGTAATTTGATTTCTCTTATCACTCAGTCATGAAGAGGTCTCTTGGCGCAGGAAAAAGGTGATAGGCATGCTGCTTCCTTCTCTGGCAAAAGTCAAAATGCCAGTGGTGACATTGTTTCTCCAAACAGGCTCGATCTACAGGACAACTACTAACCTTCTGCAAGATGGAAAGAACATCTGTTTGGATGTCTAAATTGTTTCAAACAGCAGGCTCACATCTCTCTAACCTATCAGAACCTTGACTGGCAAGTAAAATCCATATAATCAGGTGAAAATGCTGTGATTTTCCCCTAAGGTGAATACTTTCTCTCTTACATACCTTACTGCTAAGTGCCTGATATGGGCTGAGTGCCCTTCCCAGCCCTGAGGCTCCTGCCTGAGAGGATACATTTTTCACCAAACCTGTAGCTAGTTCCTTTAACTTGAAGTACTTCTGCTGCTGTCACTGTGCTGCAAAACATCACCCCGGATCCATTGCTCCAGGAGCAGGGCTGCACACCCCAGAAAGCACAGCCCAGGAGCTGCTCACAGATGCTACCTGCATCCCCAAGGACTCAGTGGTCATCTCCCAAAAAATGCCAGGTATCCTGTCATCTGCTCCTACTGCATTCACCATGATACTGCATCTCATACAAGAGTTCTGCTCTCCTGAAATAAAGGGTTTGAGATTCAAGGTGAAAGCATTTCATTGCAGCTGTTTAAAATCAGGTCACAAAGCCCTCAAAGAATTGCTGTCAGATCACCCCGAGGGCAGCTCGCTCCTGTGTGGACGTGGGTCACAGGGAGCTCTTTGGCTGGCTGTGGGTTTCCACTGCTGAACCTCAAAGATGGACCAAAAGGCCAGATGGGATGCCTGGCACTGGAGATGTTGTCTGAAGAGCTAAATGGATTACTTGTCTGTGCCAGGAGGTTTTCACCATCTGTTGCAGATGTAATATTGATGAGGTTCTCAATTGTACATAACCATTTCATGATGCTATTATATGAAAAACAAACAAACCAAACCAAACCCAGCCATTCTGGGTTGCTGATGCTTGCTTTTGAGCAGGGAGACATGACCAATCTGTCAGTGGAGGTGGATTCCCCTCGGTTTCCCCAATGTGCTGGTGCCTGTTGTGGCAGGTGTGTGTCCCCATGGTGCTGGGCTGTGGCTCCATGCCTCTCTGACCAAAACTGTCTTTGTGAAGCCCCTGCTGGCTGGTTCTCACCCTGACACATGAAGGTCCTTTCTCACTCCTCATCCTCTCTTCTGCAAGGACCTGGCAGAGCATGGCAGGTACAGACTTGGTCCCGTGTAGAAGCAGAGCTCCCTGAGCTCCTGGGAAGGACATCAATCCCGTTTTATGACACTTTTTGAGGAATGGAGGTGCTTTTTACGGGACAGGAAGAAATGGGAAGCAAGAACTGTAGCGTGAGGAGACACAGCAGGAGTTGGTAAGCGAGGAAAGCAGCCAGCTGCCAGGGATGCAGCTGCAGTGCGTGAGGCAGCAGAGCACAGGGATGGAAACCACGGACACAGGCTCCCAACTGGAAACACCAGATGGTGCAGGAGCTGAGGCAGGAATGCTGGGTCTCTTTGAGGGTCTGTGCCAAGGAGGTGGGACTAAAGGGTAATTAGGCTGATGAAGAGCAATATTAAATGTATGAAATGAAGCTTACAATGTAAGAGAAATCTTTGGAAAAATTCATTGAAGGAAGAAGCATAACAGAGCAAATCCCAGCACAATTAACCTGCAGGGAAGCAGAAATACAGAACCTGCTCCCAAAAGTAAATCCATGTAAAAACTCCAGTTATATTTCCTGATTTTTACCCATCAAGCACATATATGAATTCCAGCCATTTATTTGCTTTTAAAAAGCAGTAAACCCATAGGATTCAAAGTATATGCTTCAGCTGTAATGAAACAAAATAAATTTAGAATACTCACAAAATTAAAAACATATCTAAGTGCTTTGAGCAGCCATAAATGTTTGCTGAATGAGAGCCCTTAACCATGATTTTTAATTAGTACTGACAAAAACCTTAATACTAAGTTTATGTTGTTGCTCCTCACAGCTGCAGACACCCAGGGCTCAGAGACCATCTATCGACAGCAACACCCAGACAGCATTAACTTGGAAACCAAACACAACTGCAGACACTTCTCTGTGCCAGTGGCATCAGACCAAACCAAACCAAACCAAACCTCTTTTTGTAATTATTATAACCAAGTCCAACCAGTCCTTTTACCAAAGAATGACACATCAGGAGAAGAGATCCAAAAAACCCCCAAGCAAACAAGCAAAAACTTTTCAGGCAGACAGATTGTAAAACAAGCAAATTTGATTGCTCTGTTGATCATCGAAAGCAACATCTACAAAGTTGCCTACAATCCACTGATAAATGTGATATCTTCCCATGGCTATACTGTCTATTAGATGAAGACTACTCTGACCTACATAATAGCTGTTGAATTCATACATTGCATTGTGCTGAAGTCTTAAATTCATAAAGCAACATGAATTTTAATAGTGCTGAGCAAGTCTTGCCTGACACATCAGCTGCATTAGCTTAAAAAAGATGGATCACCAAACACAGTAGTATATAACCACATGTGCAGAAAATTATACACACCCCAAAGGAGTGGATGGATCAGAGCTTTTAGGCAGAAAAGCAATGCAAAGCAAAGCAATTCAGGCTATGTAGTTTTCTAACTCCCTGAATCCTTACACAGCACAGACAAAAGTTCTGAGATGACCCTGTGCCTTAATGAGGTCCCTAAGTACTTTGGGTGCTGTAAATAATTCCTCTCCAAAACTTATTTTCAATTGTCTTGTGAGTGTAGAGGCCTTGCAGAGTTGTAGCCATTCCTACATATTTCTTTCTGCTTCATTTAGAGGCTACCAAGTTACTTTAAAATAACCAGGAACAGCTGTGATACACAAACAAATCCAGCTGCAAAACAGCATCCTAGAAAGAACCAGGAGTCCTTGTTTTGATTGGTGATAGCAAAACGCTTGGTGACCAAGCAATATCCACTCTTTTGGACAGGCAGAGAAGGCAGACATGACTGTAATTAAGAGCAAGTGTAGCACCTGCAGGGGACAGGAGTGGAGGATGGTTAAATTAACCTTTCACAGACCACTTCAGTGCTGACACATTCTAACATATGGGTTTTTTTCTGCAATTTTGCCTCTCTTCGTCACCTTTCTGAGTATTCTCTACTGTGTCTAACCCAATGAAACCCTGTCTGGGACCAGCAGAATCTGCTCTGAATAGTTTATATTCCAGTAGAGCTGTTTGTGCAAGGATTAAGTAGTTATACCAGTCTGGGGAAACACACAGCATTTTCTTCTGGTCTAACTTGGTTCAGGTTAAAGACCCCTTATGTGTAAACAGGAATCTGTCCCTCTGTTTCTTTCATCCTAATTTGCAGTATTTAACAGCATCCTACTACAACAGGGTGTAACTCCTCCTACAGAACAACTGGCAGTGCAGAAAAAAGAGCACCTTCCATTGCACTTTTCTTACCAAGCTTTCCAAGACCTTCCTGTAGACTTCCTTGCTTCCTTAACAGTCCAGGCCAGTTAAAGCCTTTGTGGCCTCACTGCTGAGTAACAGTAACTCTGTGACCATTCCATTAATGTTGTAAGAACAAGAGTTCTATAAGTTTTTTCCCAATATTTGTTAACTAGAGGCATTTTGAACAGCCACCTTCACAGAAAAGTCCTATCACAGAGACAAGAATGTTTCCTTGACCAATTGTTTGCTACTCTCTGATGCAACTCTGATATATTTTTAAGTGGTTTGCTTATGACCCAAGAAAGGAAAAATAAGTAAATAAAAAAGGAAGTATCAGAATCAAAGGTTTTGCAGTTGATGCAGGCAGCTGACATTCATGACCTCTTGTACTATTTTAAACCTAGACTGAAGGTGCACAAGGCAGAGTGGCAGATGACTTGCAAGACTGATGAGGGAAACAGAAGTTTTTGAAACTGCAGTGCACACTTTTGCACTGACAGACTGGCAGTAGAGCATTAGCCAGGCAGCCAGAGAGCTTTCATCTAAAGTAGCAATGTTAGCATGCAGTGCCTGACTACATTTTCATTTGAAGCTGAGCAAAACAGGCTCATTCTCCCCAGCAAGTCAGACTGATGCATTCTCCCAAGAATCATGCCTTACAGAAAAATAATCATGAAATATTAATCATTTCCTATTTAGAGCTACAACTGTCACAAGTGATGTAACTCTCTCACGTACAACACTGAAATACTGAAACACTGCATAAGGAGCACATCAAACGTCGCCTGCTTGCCAGGCGGAGAAAAGGCCTGGGCTGTGCCAGCAGCAGCAGGGACAGTGCCCAGCCCCACTGCTGAACTGGCTCCTGTGACAGCCAAACCCAAACCAGACCATCCCCTGCCCACTGCCAGTTCACCCCTGCCTCCCTGCACCAGGTTGTGGTGCCACAGCCAAGGAAATGCTGCCAAAAGGTGCTCACAGAGCTCCATACAAAGTGAGGTAAGAGATTGCCCCCCACGCCAGGCAACGCTCCCATCCTTCTCCAGCAATAAACACTGCACGAGAACACGAGGAAAGCACAGCACATCTCTTTGCATGAGGGTTTATTCTCAGAGCATGCATTTGGCCCTACTGGAAGATCATCCTGGAAGCTCCACTAGAGTTTGGAAGCTGTTCATTCAGGCTCAGCCTCAGTGCCCCGTGACTTGCAAGGACTGCCATCCAGCCGAAACAGCAAATAATGAGAAATAATGTCTCTGAATAGCTGACAGGCAATCCAGAGCATGGGACCATTTGCATAAAACCATCATTGTCATTTCACACACGCAGATCTCTGGCAGTCAAAACCTCAGAGTAGATCATTCAGGGACCAAGGGAAAGACATTACATCAGCTGTTTGCTACAAATAACTCATCCAGTTGTATCTGACATGACAGTGCCTCATTACTAGACACTGTCAATGCTCCGAGCTATGACCTGTGACCAGGATCTCAGGGCATCAAACTCTGTGTGACATCTGAAGACACAAGCTTGGCTGTTACATGCTGCTGCAAATGGGCCAGGAAGATCAAATTTTTCACATGGGTCAGGGGGAAAAAGCACTCCCAAAATAAAGGTGATGCTTATCAGACAGAATTAGGTGATCCAGACCACAAGAAATGGTCTGTAACTGTGTGTTTCTAACTGGGACACTTTTGGGTTTGATGATAATTTTTGTCTACTATCAAATACACTTTCAGTCACATATTTCATGGGTGTCTTCTGATCTTTCTCAACCACAATTATATCTTTTTTTGTCTGCAATAGTGCCTCCTTCTCACAATATAGCATTTGTTCTATATGCAATTCTTGAAACTATGTGATTCTGTAGAATTTTTCCCTCTTGATACAATGGAAATTAGTTTTTAGACAGAATCAAGACATACACCTATTACCTCTGTTACCAGGAACTTCTTGGAGACAGAGAGGGAAGCCATTTTAATGGAGCTGGCTTCA
Source organism: Erpornis zantholeuca (assembly GCA_013400515.1). Lineage (NCBI taxonomy): Eukaryota > Metazoa > Chordata > Aves > Passeriformes > Timaliidae > Erpornis > Erpornis zantholeuca. The sequence continues at coordinate 55,939 of VZTN01025479.1, read as the reverse complement.
GTATCCATAAAAGGTCACCTAATTTTCAGTTCCAGTAATGGCTGCAAAACGCTTTCTTCAGCCATTGCAGTGTGGTGCCATCCAAGTTTATCGGGCTAGTAAACCTTGAAACACTTGCTAGAACAATTAGCAGCTGCTCTCTAATGCCTGAAGGTAAATCAGAGTTGTTGTGCATCAACACTCACCCACTCCCCAGCCAAGGGACTGGGACTGGATGGAGGTGATCAGCGCCTTTCTGCCTGCACATGGTGTCCCTGAGGGTAAGGTTTGCCTCAAATACTCGCAGCCATCCTTCCCCAGCTATCTCCATCTCAGTGGAAGCTGCTACGAGTTGCTTTTGCTCTGCCTTCACTAGCAATGGGCAAGAGGATTGTTGTGCAATCCTCAGGAAGCACTGCAAGAGGAAGAGCTGAGAGAGAAAGACAGTTCCCCTTTGTAACACGAACTACGACCGTGTGTTTTCCCAATCACTGAAAATAAAACAGCTGAAGGAGTTTTCCAGCCACATGGATGGATTGCTGTCTCCAGAGGGAGGCAGTGATGGGGCTCCAGGTTGTGGTCCCCCTTCAGGCTGGCTGCAGAGCCATGTCTGTACTGCTGGGACTCCATCAGCCTCCCTGTTCCCACTTTCTCTCCCTGCAGATTTCCCCTGCATGTCGCAGCTTGAGCATTAAGTGTTCAAGACTGAGAGGCCCCTTTACTATAAAAAAAATTCATAAAATTTTCAGCAGATTTTGAATGGGGTAAGAAGGCAAACCACTCACCACATGGAGAACTGCTCAAAATAAACCACAAGGAAAGAGAAATGTGACATAACAGCCCCTTGTATTGTGACTGAAATCAGCTGTCTATGGCTTTGTACAGAAGTGACCTGCAAAAATTTCTGTGTTCTATAGCATTGTGGTATTAGGGTGGGCTCTAGCTCTGAAGCAAAATGAATTTAATACAATTTAAAATATAGTTGTTTACAGCCTAACCAAAGAACTTCTAATAATCCTATATTGCAGGCTTTACATTTTAAGCTACACCACTAAAATCCAGGGGTGAGAACAAAAAGGCTGGGTTCAGCTATTCAGAGCACTGAATCTTTTTTCTCCTGATGTGCCATGCAGTGAAAGGCATTGACACTGTAACAAATATTAAGAAATCTGTCACTTGCTATCATCCAGCTGGAAAGAACAAACTCCCCAGGGCTCACTGTTGACAACGCTGAAAGAAAGAGCCTCACCTGGAATCACACATTATTTCATCATGGGGAATGCTTCAGCGTGCAGCCCTTCCCCTTCAGATATGGGAGACAGGCTACATTCTGCACTAATTTAAGGATGTTAAAATGAAATCAGCCACTTCTTATTGCCTGCCTCACATTTGGTGTTCGCAAGTGTGTTCAGGCACAGCTAGGGGTGGCTAAATATTAAACGTGAACAAGTGGAAAAAGAAAATCAATAATTTCTAGATTAGTTGCCTTTTATTTCCCCATTCTAGTGATCAGAATTTCAAATGCCATTTTCTTATTTACAATTCACATGGCTGAAGCACCCCTGAAACTAATGAATAACCACATATCCAGATTTTCCCCCTAAACTACAGAATTTGTGGGAAATGGAGCACTGGATCCCCGTGGGCAGGTACACATGTGTTTGCTGACAGCAAATCCATCCTGCAGCTAGCACAGCTCTGGGGATGCCGGAGCAGGGCTGACCTGGGCTCACCCCAGCAGGGTGCACAGGCAGGCAGGCAGGGCAGGTCCCAGCACTGGCTCAGGTGTCAGTGTCCCCGTCACTCACTGAGGGGTGTTTGAGCTTTCTCTCTGCCACAGTGCTCCTTTCCTGGTGCAGCAGGGAAGGGAGGGAGTGGACAGGACCATGCTTTACAAACAGCCATGGCTTCACTCCGAGCCCAAGCCCCAGGTACCCTGTGTGCTCACACACTGTGGGGGACCCAGAGCCCATTCAAGGCTGTCCAAGCCCCCAAAAGTATCTCAGCACCTGCACCACCCTCACCCTGAAACCCACACAGCCCCAGGACACTCGATGTGCAGTTGCATTTCAGCATCAAAGTACATCACAGTCTTTCCATAGACCAGGCTCTCCTACAGAGACAAAACCACACCAAATCTGAATCAGAACAGCTACAAGAAATGCCAAGAATTTCCCCAATGGCAACCAGATTCATCCACACATATTGCTTAGCCCTACTGCCCACACAAATCCCAGCTTAAGTTTGTTCCTCCCAAAAGCATATTATGAAATTCCAGTGCCTCAGATCTGTGAACCCCCAAGAAACAGAGACGAGAGCACAGAAACGTTCAGGGTGCAGCCGGGGCAGAGCCCATGGTGGGAGCACTCGCTGCCTCCTGCCATGCTCATCAGCACTGAGCAATGCCAGGGAGGTAGAGACAGGAGCAGATAATGCAATGTTGCCTCTCTCAGGGCTCAGCAGAGAGCTCAGGGCTCTGATGCTTTTGCCCTGTCTCTCCCCAGCCCCAGGAGAGCACTTATGTGCTTGTTCCTCCTCTGGAGCACACAGTGGACTGCTGGACTTCTCTGTACACAAGCACTGATGTTAAGGTTTCCCAATCTGGTCTCTGCCCAGGAACAACTGGAAGCCCCAGTGCAGGATCACTTGCTCAGAACCAAACCACCACAGCTGGCATGATTAAGGGCTGCCAGGAGAGGGAGAGAGCAGGATAATAATACATGCTGTCCCCACTGCATGACACACCAGCCAGCGCAGTGTGAGACAAATGGCTGCTGCTTCTGGCAGGCGCCAGCAGAAATCGTATTTCAGACAAGTCAAATCCATCCATTCTAGCGAAACATCCCAGTGTGGAAGCTCCATCTCCTTACTGACAACAGCGAGAGAAAACAGCTCAGATGTCAGTCACACAAGTTTCTTTTTGCTGTTGGCAAGTTAAGAAAGCGTGTTCAAAACAACAGTAAATAATCTGCCTAGCAATTCAGAAATATCTGCATTGTTTTGTGCCTCTGCTACAGCATTAATCTCCCAGGAGATCTCTCAGTGGCATGGATTCATTCAAAAAGCAGTAGTGCAAAACCCCACATGGCATACAGTCAGCTTGTTTGTCACATGGGCTGGCTGCTCTCTGGAGCCTAAAGGCTGAAATGCATGAGGATAAGACATTTGGGAAACAAGATCACCAGCAGCCTCTGTATCTGCCTGATAGCAGCACACAGAATAAGGACAAATTAAGAAACACAGGGCCTGCATTTGAATATGTCATATTCAAGGGTTATCTTCGTGCCAAGTTGTCACCTGGATTGATTCTAATGGCTTCTAAGTCTCTGCTAAGGTCACAGAGTTACCCATCTGCAAACAAGAGAGAACACAATCTCAACACTACCAAGTACAAAATGTTTCCAGCTCAGGTGGCTTTCCCTGTTGATGAAGCAGAGCCACACAGGTGCTGGGAGCGCACACAGGCCCATGTCCACGGCAGCTGCTCTCAGCCCCCACCTTCTCTCAAGCTACCAGAACTGAGGGTCAATAGTTACAGAAACTTATTGCTGCTGCTGGAACTCCTCAGGGGGTGAGAGGTGAAACCAAGAGTGTTTCTTGCTCCAGGGGAATTCTTGCCTTTATCACCAACTAAAATCACAGAGAGTGACCACTGCAATTTAAAATCCTCTATGGTTTAACCTCTGTTCCCACGGGGGGATTTTTCCACCGCTGCAATGGAACACCATGTTGCTCTGGCACTGTTGCTCAGCAGCACACTGAACACAGTGAAGCCATTCTTGTGAAGGTAACACACCTCAGGACATCCCTCCAGACAGAGGGCTGGGCTCCTCTCACCCAGCACTGTCCGTGGGCCAGAGTCCAATGGTCTTTCCAGGCTGCTTCAAGAGGGCAAAGCTGGGCAGCCCAGCCCAACCCA
>VZTN01025479.1:965-52019 GCA_013400515.1 Erpornis zantholeuca | reverse complement strand
AGCCCAGCCCAGCCCAGCCCATTCCAGTCCAACCCAGCCCAGCCCAGCCCAGCCCAGCCCAGCCCAGCCCAGCCCAGGGGCTGTTTGAGAGGTGAGAATTGCTCGTCTTGCTCTGGCTGTCCACAGATAGACTGACTCCCCATCTCACATTAGAAGAGCTGAAGCTGCACGAGATGAACACCATCCAAAGTGATCACGTTTTGAAAAAAACCAGCCCAAGTGCTGGAACACATTAGCGACGCTGTGCTAAATTTCTGCTTTGTACTATCTGCAAAAGGCAACACCAGGTGAAACCAAACCCACCCACCACACCCACACATTCCTGCTTATCAGCTCATCCTGAATTTCAGGCACCTTTCAAGCAAGAGAACAGAATTTTTTCAGCTCACCAACATCAAAGATTAATTATAATTTTAATTAAAATTACTGTTTTCAGACTGAAAGAACCTTTATAAGGTCTCTGTTGCAGTGGAAAGGGATGAGAGGTGAGGAACTTCCCTAACTCCTGCTGGTACTGAACTCTGCTTCAAGGTACCCCATGCAAAAGCAATGTCAACTCATGGGCTCAGTCTTTAAATTCAGCTGAAATTCTAGAAATACCTGAGTTCATATGAAGAAATAGCAGCAGTGGAATTAACCACCATCAATCCCAAAATGGTTTTAATCACTTCTTACTCCACCTTTACTGTAATTATATGAGCCTTCCTTCACAATAATTACACGTCATGCTATGGACAAATGACTTTTGATTTAGTGATCTCCTTCAGTACCTAATGGTAAGATACAGACAGTCCTTCATCAAACATTAATGATTAATAAATCAATACATCTAGTAGCTAAAGATATTAGAGTAATTTCTTCACATTCTATTATTGTCCACAATGATGGCTCAGGAGGGCTTCCATAGGAATATTGGGAGTTCTGGGAAAGGGTTAATCATCTTTCACGAGTCGCTAAGCAACAGTGTCCTGCTCTTATGGCATGTTTTGCCAGCCAGAGCCTTGCAGTGATGCAACACTTCTGCATCTTACCCAGAGAGTTGGCTGAAAACTTGCCTGCCCAAATAACCCCTGGGCTGCTCACATATTTAAATTTAGCTTCTGGTAGCTATTAGTTTTCAGATTGATTTATAGCATTTAATTTTGTGTTTTAAAACATACACTGTATTTTAATATGGCTTAAATGATGGAAAAGAGGATTAACTAAAATGCAGCTGTAGAACTAAGAACAAAGAAGCCCTAAAATTCAGCAATATTCAATACTCCACTAATAAGTCACTTCATGAGACATGTCAAATTTAACAAACAAAAGCAAACTTGAAAGACTGCAGAAATTCAGGAGCCAGGTTCAGGCTTCAGGAATGGTCTCTTCCCCCTCCCAGAGGGGAAAGAGAGCCACAAGGAGGGTACAGACAGCTTCAAGCAGCTGCACTGGAGGTGCAACCCAAACCACACCAAGACTGCATCAATCATCAAGAATTACTGAGGGCTGGTATCTCATAAATCAGTCTCATTTATTTGTGTTTATCTGGCAATACACAGCTCATAAACACCTTAATCAGAGGGAAGGATGCATCCTGTAATGAGCAAAGCAAAAAACCAGGCATTTAAATATCTATGGGCCCAGGGAAATACATTTCCAGCTTTTGAAAGTTAATTTTCAGGAACTCACTTCTGCACAGACTTGGGGAACATTTAAACTCACACATGAGCATCAAGATTGTTTTGGACACAGCACATGTAAACCCAGCACTCCTTGCTCAGCTTCAGTCATTCACTCTCAGCCAACCTCTGTGAAACAACACAAATAAAATCTTTGTGCTGCCAGCACTTGCTAGCAAAAACTACTAATCAAATTTAATGGAGCCGGGTTTTGCTTTGTTTCCTGCTAATTTCTTAGCTGCCTGATATAATAGACCTACTTACAGTAATATTCTGGTCTGTGTTTATTACAGGGGATGTATCAACTTAACTGGGACAAGGCAGGTCTTGGCCCAAGCTCCCTGTTGCTGGCGCTGGGGCTGTGCAGGAGTCAGACACAACCACCAGGAGCACAGGGCTGGGAAGGCAGACAGCAGCTCTGCAGCTGCTCTGGCCCTCCTCTGCTCACTTTGCCTGATCACTAGGTCTTAACAAAGTAAAAACCCCAAAGCTGCTCCTCTGGACTAGCAGTTGGGTCGATAAATACAACTATCTGGAGAGGGTCAACAACTCTTATGACCAGGAACACTTTTACTTGGGAGCAGAAAGGATATCTATGTAAAGCAGGCCTCTGAACAATGACTTTGCCTTCTAGAAGCAGGCTTTGACTGCTCCAAGCAGGCTGGGAGGTCTCCTTTGGAAATACTGAAACTAAAGACAAGGCCTGTGTGAAGGAATGTTACATCATATTACCTTGCTATGTAATTAGTGCCTTAGGCAACCAAATCACAAGAAAAAGCATGAAAACCTATTGATCTGGGGAGTTGGGTAGCCTAACTTTATTGAGAAATAGATGATGCATTTAGCTGTACTCCAGTCTCAGTGCTGATGCTGGTATTTATTCCCTAGGATTTGTAAAGACATTTAAACAAGTGAGCATTTTTTATAAGAATGCTAGGGTATACTGTGTTAAGGTAGTTTCCATCTAAATTTCTTAAAACAGGATGACTTCAATATGGGTGAAGAACAAAAAATCCTTTGAGTGAAGAAAGACAAAAAATATCCTTTAAATACACACAAATGTTTGTTTCAGAAAATTCTCTATTTTGTAATGAACTGGGTTTGCTCCTCACATACCTTGATCTCTTGCCATGTGTGGACAGAGTACGTGAGGAGATGCTGAGCAGATTCACACCTAAGACCACATCCATTTCTGGGCTTGCAGCTGGACATGGGAGACTTGTGGGATGCAGTCACCATGGGCACTGGTAAACCTGACAGGAAAAACAAATGTGTGGGGAGCTCGTGGCATTTCTGGAAACAGAACCAGAAGACAAACAAAAGAGGACGAAGGCCCAGAAGGAAACCCAGGGAGAGGAAATCTGAGGGTCTCCCATAGGGGCAGGGTGGAGGTGCTCCTGGTGGTTATTCCCCCCTGTTCAGAGGCATGTAACTATGGCTGGGCACTCGGGCAAGGTCCCCCCTTCACTGCACACTTGAACTCGGTGCTTGACTTGCAAGGCTTTATTTAAAATCCATATCCAAGTTTGCTTCTGCTCTGGAAACTTGCCAAGCTGCAAAAGAGAAATGCAGCTCTAGATCAGATGTGAACTCCTGTGAAGTCCTTGTGGCTGTTTCGGTCCTTTTTCAGCAATGACCTACCAGCCAAAGGAAACTTGTACATTTTTAAGCCAGGCTTTCAAACACACTTGCTAAATCTCTATAGTTCATGGTGTTTTGGGTGGGACAACAAGCTCCCACATCTTTAAGTGAACTCCCTCCACACCTGGAGTTAGGTAAGACTCCAAGTGCCCAGGAATGTAGTCAGACTTTCAGGTAGTTCTAGCAGCAGGGATGGACAGTGACTCAGTGAAGACAAGTGGAAGTGAGTCATGAAACAGTATTTCCCCTCACTGAGCCAGAGTGTCCTACCCTGAGCCAGAGCCTCTGAAAGTGATTACATTAGATTTCTGCTGCCTTTTCTGAAAAGAGCTAATGAGATAAAGCTGGAGGGGAGAGATGTGAATGCCCCTCTTGGAAAGGCAGAGCTCCCCACACGCCACCAAGGCCACTCTTTCACACAGGAGTAAAACACCCTGCAGCAGGGACCTTCACTGCAGGGGCTGCCTACTTTTCTGGCAATAGGAGAACAGAGCTGGAATGGGCCTCTGAAGCCTCCCTCCTGCACAATAGTATTAGAAAGAATGAATTAACATTATCTAAATTACTTCTATAGGACCAGGAAAAGCATACAGACATCCTGAAAAAACAGGAAATCTCAAGTAATGCATGAATAAGACATGCAGGTCACTCCTCCTACCCCTCCACAGGCATGCTGTAATACAGTCAGACAAGAATCTGGGGCACAATCATTCCCTGTATTTTGAAAAAAACAAGCAAAACTGACAGCAGCATGCATTTAATTGGGAACAGCAAGGTAGTTTCTGTGTGCCATTAATTCACCTCCCGTTTTTCTAGCCCCATAACCCATGCTTCCCCATCAATCTCCTGGTTCAGTCCCCAGATCAGATCTGGTTTAGCTCACATTTCTGCAGAACTCAACAAACCCTTGCTCCGCTGGGACAGATGGCTCAGAATATATCAAGCTCTTCTTGTGCAGTTGCTCCCAGCCATCTTTCACTTGAAACCTTCCCCAGGAGGGACTGGGCTAACCTGGCACCTGTCAGCCTAACTTATGTCAAGGATGACTATTGAAGATAAAAAAAACTGGTTACTTATAGTGCTGACTGATTTTTTGGGAAAAAAAATAGTTTCTTCAGCAGCTTTAAATTCTCCTAACCCTACAATTCATTGCTATACTTATAGATCCACATAGAGCTACATTTGATATTTATGTCTAGTCAGGCTCCATTGAGCCAGGGAAGTGCCACTACATGGAAGGAAGCCATCTGTTCCAAAACAATAAGGTTGACCTTGTTTTCCAGTGGGCTGAGATCTAAATGAAGGGCATGCCTTTGTCTGTCTTAGGAGACAAGGTGTGCCACGCTCTCAAAATGCAGAGCAGCTTCACAGGGACACTCAGAATCCTGCCACAATGCCCAGAAGGGTGCAACGGGCAAGACCAGGCTGCCAGAGCAGGGGTGCAACAGATATTCCATCTTCACGAGCATGGGCTGAAGGCATGATGGATCCTGAGGATTCTGCTTGGCTCTCCTGAGAAGCAGGGAGCAGTTAATCACTGCTCCAACGTCAGAACTACTTGTCTGCCCTGGTACCTGTGAGAACAGCTTGTAGCTGACGCATTGGAGTCATCTGATGTGCAGCCTTACCTGGGACACAGAGCCCTCTGGAAATCCCACAGTGCCTGATCAAGGGTGGAAGATGGAAGAGGAACTTATTTCTGACCTTAGAAGAAAAGAAATGCATCCCCTCGGGCATGGGAGAATAGGCACCTCTGTAAAGTTTTAAACTTTTCAAATTTAAATTTAGAAGCTATTATTTTTCTCCTAGAAGAAACGAAGAACAGAACTATCACAATCCCATCCCTGAGTGCTCTATCAATAATTAATGATGACACACGTGACATAACCAGCTCTGGCACCACAAGAACTCCCTAAAGCTTTGCTGTGTAAGGCACTGACTGCAGCCCCGGTGAGCTGGCAGGTCTGGGGAGCCCTGATGAGCTCTCCCGAGCACAAATTGAGAAGTGAGCGAAGAAATCTGATGATTTGACCAGCAAATGGTTGTGCCTTTTCCTACACAACACTGTGACCACTAATGAGCACCAAGGCAGGCAGCAGGCAGGCCTGTGCTCAGATGAGAGTGTCTAAAGGAAGGAACACCCACCCTCCAACGCCACAGGGCTCAGACTTACCCCAGGACACTGGCCCAAGACCACATTTATGCCAAAACCTACTGGACAATTTCTGAGTACTATTGGCCTGGGCTGGGGAAAGATACCTGAACCCACCCTTTAATCACAGTTTGTTTTGGTCCTTTGTGTTAATCTTTCTCCAATTATTGTTTTTCCAGACAAACTCATATTTTTGCTGAGTACAGAGAGCAAAAGATTAAATGGCTGGCTGAATAAGTCATTAAAAAAAAAAAGCCAAAAAAGCCTATACTTGCTTTGCAATTAAGAGAAAAAAAGGTGTCTGGAGACTAGGGGAAATTTTCAAACTTGTTTTTAAAGCTTCCAGCCCTTCCCACAGAGAATGCTTCCAGTAATGGAAATGTCAGAGCAAAGGCCATCAGCTGTCCTCATCCACAAGGCAAGGCCTCTAGGGCAGGGAGCTCAGATGTTCCCAGGTGCTCAGGATTACGTGCAGATCCTGACTTTGGTGTCACAGAGGATTTCTTGTTGCTGACTGCTTCTCAGTGTTGTAATACACCTCACATGGCAAATTTCTCTGGGTGGCTTTTAACAACCTCTTCAGAATTTATTGCTTTCTTGCATCCATATCTTTCCAGAAATCTTTCTCTATTTTTAATATGATATTTGACTACACAATGCATCTAATTTCCCAGGGGACAATAGCTCTCCAGTAGGGCCCTTTTTAATGAGCACCGAAAAAAAAGCACCTTCTGTAGAATCAACATTTGAGATGAGGTCTCAGAAACAGTATTTGGTTTAGATTTTAACTGGTTTTCTCCTTTTGATTTTGTTTCATTCCCACACTTTGTAAGTTCCTGTTTGATTTCCCCTATTTTCAATATTCCTCAATTTTTGCTGGCAGCTCTGCTCTGAGACCTTCATTACTACTGCATGCCATACAACACATGCTCCATGTGCAAGTGACGTGATTTGCTTTGCTGATACCTTTTCCCCTGCTGTATAAATAACCACCCTAAGCTCTGACATCCAAACTGGGCCCAGGCTCAGTGGCTCGTGATGCTGAAGAATTCAAATCTCACAATTTTAGCAGCTATTGAAGCCAGGTATACTTATAATGTCATTTATTTATTAGAATCACATCTTTCAATATATAAGTCTCTCCAGGGCCTAAAATTAATAGGAACTTGAACACAGGAATCTCAAAGGTTCAGAAGAAAACCATGAAATGTTCCAGAAGGGTCGTGCCACAGGACCAAAGTTACAAACCACTCATCCTTGGTCACCTTTTTTCTCAGGCTCTGATTCTGTGGGGAGCACAGTCACTCAGTGCATGATCTCCAGTTTGCTTGTGAGAGGGGATGTACAGAACCCCTCACTGCTGACATCTGTAAATTGAGCTCCAGCACTGCCAAAATCAATGCAAACCTCACTTCCTCCTGATCACACCTTCCATGGGTTTGACAGTGCTACCTGCTCACTACAGCATGGCAAAGATTTGGGAAGCTATAACCCTCAGAACTACTCTCCCCATCCTTCTGGCTCTGGTTTCCCAGTCCGAGGCAGTCAAATTTTGCTGGCATCCCATCCCAGATCTCGCCATTCCAATGAACCCCCCTGCTCCCCTCTATAAGATTGCATGTATCATCTCTGCTGGGCCTTTGCTGTTACCCTTAAATATCTAAATGACCACCCCACCAGGAGGCCTGGCCCTGCCCAAGGAGCGAGGCCAGCTCTTCTGAAAGGGTCCAGACTGGCCATGGTATCTGCAGACTGAGAAGTGGGCTCTGGAGATCATCTCATTACAGAAATGGCAAATCATCAGCTGTTCCAGGACAGCTCTGTCTTCCACAGTGATGTTATCTGGTTTCATCTGTCAGGATTTTTTTCATCTATCAAGAATAACTCAGCCCATTGAATAAGCACATTTTTGTGATAGGAAGCTGTAGGATTTGGGGCCAATGTGGGTATGGAGGAGCTGATATGATCAGTTAAACTTTGTACGAATCAATTCAAGAAAGCAAACCCACAGTAAATTGGCTGCAGTGCTGAAAGATGAAAAACATAGTCAGTTTTCAACAAACATTTTCTGAACTTTCTCTTTCAACAGCTGTAGTTAATTAGGTTCTGCCTACACATCAGTGGGCTTTCACAAGTCCATGAAAACAAAGCCCAAAGACAGAAAGGTTCATCAGACTCAAATGGTTTCGTTGTGTAGGCTTTCTTTCTTGTTATTTGTCTGACAGGCAGAACAACAACTTTCTACTCACATTGTATAGGTAATTAAAGTCAGTATTTGTAAGCAATCCTATGCTCCCTGTGGTCCCAGCACTCCAACTGTGTAGGCAAAGCTAAACCTAACATTTTGTGAAGTCCAAGCATCATCCTTCTGTTCTAAGGCAGCTTCAACTGACCACTTAGATGTTGGGATAGCTTTGATATAATAAGCTGCCCTTATTATACCTCTGGGTAAAAGGCAGCAGCTCTTGTCTAAGACATTTAAAACTACAGAGGAAGAGTTCAGCAGTGAATAATTCACCATTTAGGAATTTATCCAGTTTTGACCTTGTCTGAAATAAAGGTCCTACTCACCCAAAACAGAATCTAATGAACTCTTTGATCATGGCATGTTGGCAGCTGAAGTTTAAAGCTTATCACAATGAGTGCAACATCTCTTGTCATGGTACCAATTCAGCAGCAGCTCTAAATTATCCAGTCACTCCCAGAAGATGTTTATGAACAGGAGAACTGTCAGTGAACAAACCTGGACAACTCTGTTTTGAGAATACACAACTTCAAGCAATGATATATACCAGAAACCCAGCCTTCCAATAAAATCCAGGTCTTGCCCTATCAAGGGCATTTGCTCTCCCAAGAACTCACTCCTAGAAAACATAAATATGGTTGAAGTTGTTGTGGCAAGTGAGATATAGATGATATAGGTGATCACAGATGTAGGTGAGAGCTATATTACATAAGCTTTACATGAAATTGTTAAATCATATCTATGCTTGACTGACACCAATGACTACCCAAAAGCTATTTACAGTGGTATCAACAAATCAGTGAGATCATTGTCCTCTTCCCTCACTTCCCGATACCTGGATTCTAACGGATCCAGGTAAATCAACTGCGTCTTCATAATGAAAACAGAAATTTAATTATTCACAACCATTCCCCTTGAGCTTTCTCTGGGCTTTTTGTGAATGATTAACAGAGCAGCTGCTCCAGACAGCACTCTCAATCCCTGCTTGCTGGCCTGTTAACAGCAGTGACTCATCAGCACATGACGTCAAAGCCTCCTCTCCTCTGAAATGGCAGGAAGGAGGTTTCATTAAAAAGATAAAAAAAGATATCAACATAACAGCCTGAACTTCCTCCCAAACACAGGGGTTTGGTCAGGGGTCATCTCTGCTGCTGCCTGAGGAGCTACACCCTGCATACGCACCCACAGCACCTTCAAAAGGTAAACTTTTCTGTTGACTACCAAAACCATAAACATACTTCTTCTGGCACGCTGATTTATCAGATGCTGACTGGAAAATGAAAACAAACCCCCCTGCTTTAGGCCTTCTGGTAAGCCCTGCCTGTGCATCCCTCAGGAACCTCCCTGCTCAGCAGAGCTGGGCAGGGCAGTGAGCACACACCCTGTCCTGGCTCTCCCCATGCTCCCGGCAAGGTGGGAGGGCTTCTACGAGATGCTGACACAACCCAAAGCAGTTCATCAGTCCTTGAAACTGCCCAAATGCTGCCTGGTAACACCTGATAAGGGTACCCAAACAGACAGCAGTGAAGCATTAATAAGGCTGGTGCTACCAAACTCCAGATCCCCTCTCCTCCGTGCCTTGCTAAGGTTGTGTGAAATGTGAAGACATGAAAAAATCATACATGAACACAGCCCTGAATTTGTGAAACAAACTAGGGCTGAGAGCAATAAAAACTAAAAGCAGAAGTAACGTAGAAGGGACTATTTCTATGCAGTTAAAACTCAATATTTTTACCTGAGATTGCAAGTCCTGTTAGATGGACCATGGCATCTTACCCAGAAAACCTGCACAGTGATGGAGAGGGGAACAAGCTGGGTAACTTGAAATTTAGCCCTTACATGGGATTAATTACTGTCATCTGCCATACATATTTTCTCTGCTAGCCTTAGGCAGCACAACCAGGCCCCAGCCTCCTCTGAGCCCAGGCAGCAGCTCTCACTCCTCAGCTGGGAATGGCAGGGGCAGGGGATATATTTAGCTCCAATCCCTGGAGGGCAGCATCACTTACAGCTCCCGAAGCAGAAATACTGCTGTTAGCTCCATCTCTTCACCAAAGTCAGTCAATTAGGGAGCAAAGTGGAGGCTTGCAAAGTGCATGTGGCAACGTGGGGCCATCCACACACACAGGGTTTGTGCCAGACATGAAAAATGCTGCCAGAGTATGGCTGTGCTCCCACCTGAGCTCCTTTCTCCCAGGCCTGCTCAGGCTACAGCCACGGTATGAAAGGCAAGAATGACTGAAATGACAGACCAAACACATAAAACAGAAAAGGTTCAGAAAAAACTGCTACACACAGGCCAGGGGTTGCCATGACACCGGCCTCTGCCCAACACACTTTTCTATTTAAAAATAATCAATGAAATCAACACCATCATTCTGTCATTTTGGTGTGAAATGGGTTTCCTCCCTGACCTTCTGGCCCTGTTAACATTCTTAGCCTTGGCTTGGTTTAAATGCTTGCTTTTCTGGGGGTCTCTGCATTTCAAATTAGTTTTTTCAAATAGATCTGTAGCAGAGATGAAAAGTTCACAGCAAAATGCCCTCTGGACAACAAACATGCTAAAATGTGAGTGAAAAGACTCTTGCTTATCTTTCTAGCATTGATTAGCAATGAAGTCTTAACAGGCTTGAGTTTTCCATATGTATCTTAATGTCACAGTTGGACTCCAAATAACATTGCAGTTTGGGAAAGCACTGAGCTGCCACCTGATCTAGTATCAGAAACAATGCTGTGCAAAGCATCACACACTGCAAAATTCACCTGAGCTAGACCAAGCTCTGCACTTACTTAGGGAGGAGAAAGGGGAAGTACAACACCAGAAATGTGTCATTCCTCAAACAAGGCCTTCCAACAGACTTTGCATTCTTGGCAGAAACACACACACAAAGGAGAAAGGTGGTGGAAGTGCCATCAGCAGGAGTCGAGGGCTGAGCAGAACGTGGCTCCTGGGCTCCACTGCTCTGCCATCCCTGGAGAGACAAGGCCTGCCTTCCCTCTGTGGAAAGTCAGTTAAAAATGAGTAGAGAGAGAAAGAGACAGGAGGTGAAGAGGAGTTTATGCAAGAATAGACATCAGGAAGAGGGAAGGAAGGAAAACAAGGCTGGTGAAAACAGGGAAGGTTTACAAAAAAGCGGCAAAGAGTATGGGGGCAGCAGCCATGCAGAAATAGAGAGCACAATGAGTGAAAGCTGTGGGTAACACCACTGAAAATATTCCTCTCCAAATGGTGTGGAGACTGCATCTGAAGGCCTCCTTCTCAATCTTCCCTCTTGCAAAAGTCTCTCCTTCCCATGGGGGGTGCCCACCCTCCTTGCCCTGCTCCTGCAGGGATGCTGGAAGCAGGGGAGTCTGCCTCCGCTCCCTCCAGCTGGTACCGGGGACTTCTCTAATGCTCTTGGCTGCCATCCCTGGCCAAGAGATTTCCTGCTTCCCCAACCCATGCCAAGGGGAAGCTGTGTGCCAGAGACCTGGAGGACCTCCCTCCTGCTCCTGGCCAGGATCACCTTGGCGCAGAAGGGGAGCAGTAGGCACTTTCACTCCTGTTTACTCGTGCCACACTGTCACTGCTTGGCCTCACACAGACACAGCCTTTGGTAGCTAAACGAAGTCATTACTTAAAAAAACAGCAGAAACCCCTCAACAACCATCAGTACCTTCTTAGAAACAAATTTTGTATTTTCATTACAGACCAGAAGGAAAACAGAGGTTCTCTCTCTAAGAATCCATTTGCTTTTCTGCTAGTTTTTCCTTTTACTAGAGTAATCTGCAAATATTTCGGGTCCCAGAATTTTCCGCTTTAGGAGAGAACTGGATGCTCCAACATGGCTATTATGACAGCCTGGCACGTGACACACAGGTTTCTCTGCCTGTTAATGCATGGCAAGACAAGCCAACCAACACCAAACCCTCGTGTCTCGCTGCCAGCCCCTCAATTCCTTCTACTGTCCCAAAGGATTTCATTTCCCATCTCTCCTGCAAGCCAACGCATCTGGGGATACTGTTAGGGCTCTTACCTGCTGAACAGGACTAACCTGGCCACCACAACGTCAGAGAACAGCTGTCCATGTGTGCTCTTAGCCCTCCCCTCCACAGGCACTGGGCTGCAGCTGAGCCCAGCTGTGCTCCAGCACCCCACAGGAGAAGCCAAACAGCCAGAAATCATCCCTTTTGTAATGCCTTCCTTCACTGTCTGCCTTCAAACCATATCCCATTTCATATTTCAAGTTTCCTGCCCTCCAAAAGACTCCTGCTCGTTAGGGGTGAGCCCTTCCGCTGCTTTGCAGCTGGAAAATTACATGTGGGCACTTTACACGCCCAGCCAGAACCTGTTGGAATTTAAATAAGCTTTATTTCTCATTAATTTTATCTTAAAGCATGACTCCAGAGTTGTAACAGTGAAAAGAACTCCCCTTTCCCTACACCTGGAAAGAAATAGCTGTTTCCTCAGTGCTGAGCCAGGCAGGGGGTAATTTTAACTCAAAAATGCAGGTACCCCATTAAAGCAGTCTGAGCTTTCTCCCATGTTTGTAACAGGGGACACCCCAAAGTATTTGCTGAATCCAGCCCTCATGCACAGCTGTTTTGAGCAGTTACAGAGTGTAAAAACACAGGAGAAAGGAATTGTGCTTCTGCTTTTCATCAGTTTAGTTGCTATTTACATTTTCTGACCAGCTACTCATCACCACACCTGAATACAATTCACACAAGAGAATCAAGGTTAAAACCACTCAAGAGCCCATACTGAAGGCACAGCCAGCCTTGTATTCCACTGCTCCTGAGCATTACCTGGGAGCTGGGCAGCAAAACATAGAACCCCTTAAAGGGCTGCTGCAGAGAAATGTATGAAGAGTTTTTTCTTTATCTGTCCTTGATATCAAGCCTAATACTGGGCTTATGCTGCAATAAAGGAGCTGGCATTAGGAAAAGTATTTTATCTCAGAGACCGAGTTTAGTTTCAAGGCAGACTCTTCAGGAAGGTTTTGAAATGTCCACCACAGGCTGATTTGAACAAGTTACAAAAACATCACTCAGAATTTAAGTGCAGCTGATCCTGCCTGGGACTGAAGGATGAGGTCTTAGGATTTCCACTCTTGTGCCAGACTTAAACATAAATATTGGAATATACGTTACAACATAACCTTTACGACAATTAATTATTTTCATCATCATTCAGACAGAACTGTCATGCTACATGTTGATGTTTCCTCATATTAACCTAACCAGAATGAATCAACGTTTTACTACTGTATTTTAAAATAACTTACGATATTTCATTGCCCTCTGCAGTACCTTTTTGCCAGAACATTCTTGTCATTGCCAACATAACACTCTGTGTCAGCCTTTGCCAAGCAATAACTCATTATCCGAGCCAGTTTTCCCTCTGAGAACAGGCAAGGACCACCTTGTCCTTGGCAAAAGATACCAGAAAAACCTTCCTTCACCCCACTGTAGCTACCAGCTTACAAATCCAGGCAGCTCTTTGTACATTTTCCCAGAACATTTCCCTTTTGCTACATTGTCAGATTGTGCCTTTAGAGCTGTTATTTAGCATGATTCTCACCTAGAACCACATCCTAAGCCATCTCAAGAAATAAAAAGAGAAGATTCTTTCACCTGAAACTTCTCTGAAGACGTTCCCCCATGACTTGTCATTGTTGGCTCATCCCAGCTAATGCTGACTGTGAGCTTGGAAGAGGGCCCTGAAGTGTGAACTCCCCAAGGCAGGGAGACTTAGAGCTGCTGGTAATTTATTCAAGATCCTGGCCCAGAGGGCAGCTGAAATTCTCAGTACGCTGTGAATGAATTTGTCACCCTGTGTAACTAGGGATTCTACATTCAGCATTGTTTTTTACAACAGGCACACAAAATTCACCTCTGCAGGAGAAAAACATTCTGCTCCCCATTACAGACTCTGGTGTGTAATGATGCATACTGGGTTTGGAGCAGGAACTCCGGAAGAGAGAATTCTCAGTGGGAATTCTAAAAGAAGATGGCAGAAGGGGGACATCAACTTTAAAACACCTTTTGCATGTTCCCCTCCCCAAGTTTCCTTTCCTTTCCCCTTTTCCTTTCTCCTATTAGAGAATAGCAATCTTACCACATCAATACACAGGAGTAACCAGATTTTTCTATATGGGTAAGTCCACAGAAATGTTCCCTAGCTCATACTCCTGTATCCTCTGAAACGTACAACTACAGTCAAAAGGCAAAAACCTCAGCTAAACTGCTACCATCCCCTGGCCTATAGGAGCATTCCAGACCAGCCACAAGTTTGTCTTCACTGTGTGCTTTCCACAAAAGTTGAACAAATTTTGTAGTGTACTGGGAGTGCAAGTAACATGCTATATATTTCTAGTCAGCCAAAGGATTAGCTTTGAACTATTTTCTTTGCACAAAAATGTGGTTATAAGAACTGTTGAGTAAGTAAATAAAAAGACAAAGTTAAGTGAACTAGACAACAGAATTTGAAATAACTAAAAGTCATGGTATTGTACTGCTGGTCTTGCTTAGGGTTTGCTGAACACTAATTTCAAGAAAAGCTTCTTCCTTTCCCTTAGCCTGTCTCATTAATCATGTTCCAAGGCAACAGGTTTCCATGACAGCAAACATTAACTCTCTTGCAGCACAGCCAGTTATTTCTGCTACAAACACTAAGCTTCCACTACTATACTGTAATCCAGCCGAGCTATCTTCATGAAAAAAGATCCCTGAAATATCCTAACAGACATTTAAATTAACAGCTATATTTCGTTTGTACCGTGACCTTGCCAAGGAACACGCACGCTACTGAATTCAGCAGGAATGGCGTCAGCTCCCCCAGAAGGACGCTGCTACCTGGTCTGAGCTTACGAGCTCTGGCAGCCCTCTAGATCAGAAATACCATGATGCAGGATGATGATGCAGACTCCATGCTCAGAAAGACACTGGATAAAGTTAATGAAAACCCCACCGTAGGGATGAGCTGCAGAACTGAGACCTTTGGGTTTAGTCATCTCAGGCAGAGTGAGAGCAGCATCCCCCTCACACAGGAGCTGGGCTGAGAGAAATAATTTCAAACGCCTTTTCAGTGGAATAAAACATCATGAACAGGCAGGGATGGGAGATCCCTCTCTGAACTGCACTGAGCCTTGTTATTTTGAGGGGATTGTGGACTGAACATCCCTGGGTGTCTTTGAAAGCCCCACTCACACTGTTTTATTCTGATCCTCCCTTATAAGCCAGCCCCTCCTGACACCTCATGTATTGGTTCTGCATGCTCCATTACTCCAATGCGGTGCTAAGCAGAGGATAAAAAATGTGTTCTCCATTGAAAAGACTGTGAAATAAAGGAAAAAATAGTAGTTCATTCTTTTATAAGTACACCATTATTCTGTCCAAGGAAAATTGAGACACAGAATCACACTGAAACTTTACCTTGAGTTTCCCACCAGAGTTTCTGAAAGCACTCGTGAGCTGCAGGAGCAGCTGGGAAGGTGTTGAAGATTTTCAGTGGCTCTTGGTTAAACAAAAGCTGATAGGAGGCAACCTAAACATCGGTTTTCTTAAGTTATTTGTAGGAATTGACACCTTTTAATGAACACTCAGAAATTCACAATGAAAAAAATTATAAAAATTCATGAATCCTGTAGGATCCTGCTGCTCTTGCCTCTCAGTCACAATGATTTGTCACATTTCTAATATTACTTTCGACATTATTACACTTATTTTTATGCCTGTCTAATGATTGTCTCTTCTGCCATGGTATGTTCGGAGATGTTTCAAATCATGACTTGCAAATAGTTGTAGGACAGAGAAGCAGCTCTGTCCCAACCACTCAGGACCAAGATCACACTAAGGATCCTCTAGGCAGAGATGCTCACATGAAAATCAAGCAGCTTTTTGTTACGTGCAGCTGGTGAAAGCAAGGAAGGGCATCTAGGCTAGCAACATGACCATGATTAATGGTTATTTTAGTAAATGCAATTTTGCAAACTAGGACATGTGTGCTGGAAGCTTATCAGCAAGGTGAGAGTTTAGGTAACTGCAAAAAATGACATGAGATGGGGAAAACTTAAGGAGCCTGCTAATACTTTTTTGGATAATTATTTCATGAAGTTACCTCAGAAAACTTTACATTGAGCATTGCCTAGAATAGTCAGTTAAGTTGGAAAGAGAAACATCAACAGCAAATATAAATAGCAATGCTTCAGAGATTAGTGGATATGTACAAAGATACACGTACCTCCTGTTCTAGGAAAAGCAAGGAACTAAGACATCAAGAGACATAAATCTCCTGATGAGCTATGCACTGCAGTGCACTAATCCTTGTAGGGTCCTGTTAGTGGCAATGAAGTTCAGAAAGACAGGGACATGTGCAGTCTAACAGCAACCTAAAGGTAACCCAACAATAACTGGGTTTCATTTGGGCTTCTTCCCTTTGGAGAAAGACCTGAGTTGAACTGAATTCCATTACAACACCACTTAGCTGAGTGATCCCTTTCTTATTGAAGGTTGTATAAAGTTTAAATACAGGTTTTATGTTTCAAACCCATCTGTTTTTAAATATCCAGGCTGACACTTGCAAAAGTCACATCAACTAAGGCTCACCTGCTTGCTTTGTGGAGCTCTTCTACATGCAGAAGCAACAGGAGCCTAGATGTTTCTTAAAGCATGAACATAATTCAGCAGCTCTTTCAGAGTACTTAACATGCTTTCCATTCATCTTTGGAGCACAGAGGCGGGTGGCACAACAGGCACACCATATTCCAATGAATTTTTGCATGAGGGTAAGGAAACCAGACTAACTCCTTCACACTTCTCAAGCTGACACTGGATACATCAGTTTGGCAATGCTATTTATTTCAGATGCTACACTGATATAGTTGGCATAAGTACCTCTACATAGTCCACTACATTTTCTATCAGGAATTCTCTCCAACTTGAAACGGTATAGAAAAAAGGCCTTCTGGCTCTTCTTAAAATGACTGAAAAGACAGGCTTATGATACCCTTACTCATACCAAAAATCTTTTTGGCACTCCTATTTTGATATAATTCAGAATTCAACCAACGCGACAGTTTTAAGAGTAAGAGAATTACAGCATGGCTCCAAAAGGGAGTAAAACCAAACTACTGATGATTTCACTTAGTAGAAGTCACTTATAAAGGCAAAGAGCAGAAGGAGCCTCTCTGCACATTCTGAAGTGATTTCTTAATGATTTCTTAATCAATTAAACACTATACTTTAAAAAACTTCATTTCAAAATATGAGAAAATAATACACCAATCACACCATTTCATTAATTTACTATTAAATTGAATGTCTTCAGAGCTATTAAAAGCCCTTCAGCAATTTCACTGTCTTTTCCAGGCTGAAAGCATGCCTCTGACATCAATACAAAGAAAACAGATGGATAAAGTAATTATAAAAAAGAGCAACATGATGCTATGAACCAGTTTGTCACAGTTTTACTAACAGACTTGGAAAGCACAGGCAGAAGAGTGGGCTGACAATCAGCAAAGTTGTGTTGTGTCCAAGGGCCCCCACCCTCCAACCAACCCCTCAGTTCCCCTCCTGTAGGAAGATACAAACAGACAAGGAATGAAGGAGCAGTAACAAAAGCAGAGTAAGAATGCAGGACATTTAAAAATTAGAAAGACCCTGAAAGAAAATACTGACTGTACACGCCAGAAATCAGGGGAAATACATCTTAAAAGGAAATGCAAATCAACGGTTGGATCATTCTGGCATGTTTGTCTGATAACTTCCCTTATTTTTGTATAGAATAATTTCATGATTTGACAGAGACAAAACATCTAGCTGAGAGTTATGGGCTCAGATAAACAGAATTTCTCTGAGCTTTGGGTTCTGTTAAAGGAGGACAATCTCTCTAAGGAAGCCAGTTCCATCAGTTTATAGTCTAAACTGCACTGAAAGGCGAGTTAACACACCTGGCTCCACACACACTCGGCTACAGAGGTTTGTAACACACAGGAGGGCACACAGCCCAGCTGACTCCTCTCTACTATTTTATCCTTTTTGCAGCTTGCAAAGTTATAAAAAGTTGATTAAATAGTCCAACCTTCACAAAAACAGACCATCTTCAACTACTAGAAAGCTGATCATCCCAACCAGTGTGTGAATTTGAAACTGGAAAACTCTACTGGGAAATATAGGTTTGGGATACTAAAAGATGTATGATATTATCTTCCAGTGGCTGATTTTTTTCTCTTCAGGTTTTCTCCTGCACTCATGCCGCTCAATTCCAAAGTTTGGAGCCTTTGCAGAGGTCCAGGGGATCTAGGAAGGGGATAAGAAAATGAGGAGAAAGACAGAAACAGGTGATGTGCATGCAACAGCAATAAAAAGGATTCATTAAATCTAGGAGACGCCTATCTTCAGTCAAACAGTCTTCCAGATTACATGGAGGCATGGAGTGCCTTCTAGGAGAGAGCAGTCTTATCAGCAG
Source organism: Erpornis zantholeuca (assembly GCA_013400515.1). NCBI lineage: Eukaryota > Metazoa > Chordata > Aves > Passeriformes > Timaliidae > Erpornis > Erpornis zantholeuca. The sequence goes on along the minus strand of VZTN01025479.1, from coordinate 33,870 downwards.
ACTAAAGCAGAAAAGACAAGGAAGACAGTGAAAGAAAGGGGGTGTCCCAAAGAGACACATATTTCCTCATATACTTCAAGGGTTAATCTTGTCACAACAAGTTTGTGAAATCAGAGCCCACAACAATTTGGCTTTTAGAAAAAAATTATTATTACAGCAGAATAACCATTACATTCAAAATAATGGACATTTGTACAAAAGTAGAGTCATACAGTCAGCAGTGAAAAAAACTAGTAAAAATACCTCTGCAAAGTACTGTCAGAGGAGCATTTTGTGATGACAAACCTGTAGCTAAAAGATCTGGTACAAAACAAGAGTCCAGCAAGGAAAAGAGAAACTAGATTGGGGTAATAACAACTCTGAGAAACTCATGCAGAGTAATGCAAAGTCCAGAATTGTTAAACCCTTTGCTACATTAGCTGACCTTCATCTTCACCATTATACAAACACACCCCTTCAGTTATTGGTTTTTGATATTTCTCTGAGGATCTGGCACATTGGGAAGCAATTTCAGGAAGTGCACTTTAGAGGTGCATACAGCAGTTTTCTCTCCAGGTAGTTTAATGTTAAAATGCAGGTTTGTTCATGTACTCTTCCACTGTCTAGGAAACAAAAAAAAAAAAACAACTGATGCATTATGGAGTGGTACAGTAATGTTCATAGAAACACTCTTGTCCTCTTTAAGGACAGTTGAAGTTTTGCATGAAATTAGATCAGATTAATTAAAATGCACAAATAATTCTGCTTTAAAAACATGTAACAGGTTTAAAATCTGCCATTTAAATCATGCCATAGCACAGTTGTGGCTAAATTCATCGTGCCAGTGGCCTTTGCACACAATGGCTGAGTTTCATGTGCACAGGGCAGACCTGTTCAACTCCCACAGCATGTCCCAAGCCAGCTCCACCACTGTGCTGCTCCCTTCAAGATTGTGATGGATCCTTCACTATTGAGGAAAAAATGAATGAAACCCATCACAGTCAACAGGTTTTGTAATTCCTGGCTCAGTGGTACCAGCTACATTCCAAGTTACAACAAGAGAATTCCTGCAGGGTTCTGAATAAGGGTCACATATCTGTGCCCCACAGAAAAACTACACAGATGCTTCTGAATGAAAGCAGAGTTTGACAGCATATACTCTTTCCAATTTTAAATGTTAATAGTAGGTCATGTTTCCAATCAGTGAAACAGAAGAGATTTTTCTGTATTTACATATACATAAAATATAACCTTAGATTATGTTCTTATATTAAAGAAATATCTTAGACACGTCTTAAACTATTTCCTAATAAACTCTAGCAGTTGAACTGCAAGAGAGCAACAGCTTTATATAAAGAGCCCCCAGATAATTCCAAGAGGGTTGAATTGAAAGCTTATGTAAGTGCACTGTTGTACCTGTTGAAACTGAACATAAGATACACTTGGGTAATTAAGCACCAGAAGTGCTTAGCTGTGTTTTCATCTTCTGTCAAATAAGGAAGATGTAGGAAGATGAGGTGTTTGCCTTTTGTCCTCCTCTGCCTTACCTCCTGCAACATGTCAGAGTCTTCTATGGCTTTTACTGCAGTCTTCTTTGAAGTTTCTTGTACTTCTCCACCAATTATAAACTCATCAAGAATAAAGTAAGCTTTTTCAAAATTAAAGATAATATCCAGCTCGCACACCTGCCAGAACAAAAGGCCACAACCACATTTAAATCAATTTTACAGTATTATAAGCACCACTGGGCCAAAGGCTGTTGTGATGATCAAATATACTCAGCATATGAACCCCTGTGGCAGGTAGCAGGGTGAAGAAACAAACTGGATGTTATATAATATTGGAGCTTCTGCACATATTCTCTCCACGTATACAGATGTACAGCGAAGATACTCCACTTATTATTAAGTTCATGCTGGTTTTCAGAGATCAAAGGTGACTTCCTGGCCCACTAACGTTATCACAGGTCCTGTATTGCCCTTGTAATGTGGGTTACACATGTTCATAGTTTCACAGAGTAAGACAATTCCCTGCCCAGCAACAGTCACCAACTGCTTCTTAGTTTCGAGGCAGTACAGATGTGAGTCATGGCACACTGATTTAAGGAAGACATGAAGTAAGGTAGGCAGGATAATTTCAAAACTATTCATAGAAAAGATGGGTCTCTTGTAGTCTCTAAACACTTACTTGAAGACTTATTTGGAGCTTCCTAAAGTCTTTTCTTTAAAAACATACTGACTTTTCTTTTGCCTCTATGTCCTTAATTGTTACGCAGTACTAGCAGACAAACAAAACACATCTTCAGTATATCTTCAGTATATCTGAAGATGTCAGGATAGAGAATTAAAGTACTTTAACCCATGCTGGTTTTTTTTAATAATTTTTCCTGAAGCCTTCCCTTCAAATTCTATCCCAAGACAGACATACAAAGCATCAAGATTAATTCTGGGTGAGTGGAAAAATGATGGAAAAACAATCTTATGATCATTTCAGCACTATTTTATAAAATACTCTAATCATTAATTTCATTCTGGATTGAGAGCACCTGCAGGGCAAGTAGAGCAGATGGAACACAAAGCAAATCAGCTGCACATAATTTTGTTTATCACACAGAGAGGAATGAGTTCATGGGAGAAAATGAAACCTACATTTCCAAAGTATCTGTCCAGGAGCTCCACGTACCGATGAACGACCTCTAGTGTCAGGAGCTCATTGTCCTGGTCTTCTATTGCACAGCAGAAATACAAACTAGCATACCTGGGGAAACAGGCAAAAACATGGGTGTGAACACCTGGGACCTCAGTGCTCTGCTCATCTCTTAGGAATTAACTGTCTTACGAATGACCTCTATCTAGTCTCTAAAATAAACATTTTCTTTCATTCTCATAGTGTCCCAGAGAACACTTTAAAAGATCAGGTAATTTAAACTAAGTATTATTTTAATTCGAAGAACCAACTCCACCCTTGGTAAAGTGGAACACCTATAACACTGCACATAATAAAACAAGCAATAAATCAGTAGTAAGTAGTACTTTCAGGTCTCCTCCACCTGCTGCAATAGCACTGTAGTAAGTGAGGTTAATTAAACTGTAGGACAAGCTATCCTCTCTAGTTAAAAAATAAAAATAAGGCAAAAATAAAGGTGAAAGGAGTCACATCTCAGCAAGCCTGCAGTCAAATGACAGTGTTTTATATAGGGCCAGAATACATGAAACTGCTTAGACCAAACAAGCTTTGTAACTAACTTGCACTGAAACTTTATGTGTAAACCAACCCAAGATCTATTCAGCTTGCTGATGCTGTTGGCTAGAGGCCAACTTGTCACAGCTTCTGATTAGATGTTTATATCCCTATCTTCACAGCATGGAACTCTATTTTTGCTAAATGGGAGATGTTTAATTTACCCAGTGTGCTACACCTTAAGGCTACTTTTGTTTGCTACTACTTTAGGAGAATAAACAGGCAGTTAACATTAGGCATCCCATAACTGGGGACCAATGATTTCTTTGGAAAAGGAAATGGGAATTAATACTTTCCAGAGCAACAAATATTTCAAAAACAAAATCTGACAAAATTATGAAAGAGCTATGGAAAAGTTCCTGCAACCTCCACAGCTGATAAAACCCAGCACATACATCTCAGCCAGGCTACCCTGGGGAATTTGAAGGAGCAGTGAAGTCTAAAGCCTTCTAAACACTAATATTTATTAGGTTACTCCTGTTTTTCTCATTTGACAGACTCTGTACAAGTATTTTGCACCCCACAATTACCCCACTGGTTTGTCCAGGGATACTGCCTTGTTATACCCACACTGCCAATGGCAGGCTCCTAACTCAGCCCAGCACCATGAGTGTTGTTTGCTGCTTTTCTTCAAGTAAGCCTTTATTTTGACTCTTCTAGCATGTATTATTCATATGAATAGTGATTATATGTTCTTACAAAATTACTCACACCTTTTGTAAACAAGCTTGAGGTCTTTCCAGTCAACAAAACTACTTGTTTTTTGATTGCGAGACAAAATAATCTGAACAATTTCTCGAATGATCTTTTTCTTCTCTTTATCAGGTAGCGTCGTGTACCATTTCTGAAGCCTTAACTTCCCCTGCCGACTGAACAGCAGTATAAAGTGTATCTAGAGTAAACAAAGCAACATGGTTAACACCAGGGCCACAGCCAGGGAAGAGCATTCCTCTGCCTGGCACTGGAAATCCACGTCCTGGTGTCTCCAGCCCTGGCATGATGGTTGGATGTGGTGTCAGTGAGGTCTGGGGGAGGCTCATAGTGGGAAAGATCCCTCCTCTTTCCTGTTCCTTTCCCAGACAGCTCTCCCCTCCCTGTAGCACCTCTTCTCTAGGCAAACCCTTTACATCCTCTCCTACCCATCCTCCTTACCTTGTGCAAACAGCAGCTTTGCTTCCTTTTCTGCCCCTGGGAACAGGAGGAGCATCACCACTTTGCAGTGGTGAAAAGAGGGCACCACCCCCTCCTCCAGCAAAATCAGATACCTCAGCGAAGGGAATAAACACTTATACACAATGGGAGTAGGGAAATCAAGATCAGTGTGGCAGAAGACTAGAAATATGAATACTGAGATGGTAATTATAATCACTAACAACTCTGATACGGCACTATTTCAAATCACAAAGCAGCACATTCCCAGAAGAGGCAATAAGGGGCAGAAGAAACCCACTTTGGAAAGGAAGATTGACTGGTATTACTGAAGAAATCAGGATATTATGAAATTCAGACAACTGTAATGACAAAGGACAGACCTCAGTGAGTGATACTGTGTTAAATGAAGGACGTTATCTACCCTGTTCTAAAATTTCAAATTTAAAGCTAGTTCTAATTTTACAAGGTTTGACCTAAGATTTTTTAATGCTTAGCATAAGCAGTATTACAGAAATACACAAGAGCCAGCTTTTAAATGCCAGTGGGGCTTTGGGACAAAAGTATCAATTCACATTTATACAAATACTACTATTAGCAGGTTAAAATAACTGACCATAGTGTATATTAGCACTACAGTAACCCAGTCACCCAGAGCATGGAAATGGCTTTAAGAATGCAGGACATCTGTTTGAGGACAACATCCTTCTCCAACAGGACATCTTCTGCTAAACGGAAAAAACCCCTACGAACTCACCTGGGGGGGAAGAGATGTTTTTAATGGTTGAAGACACCTGAACTGCCCTGCTCTTGCCAGACATCCTGATTACTGTTCTCACCAGTACCAATACCAGGACCTAGGGATTTGCAGGGAGGATGTCTAAGCATAGTCACATCCATGTGTATGGTGACAGGTACACTGCCAGTTGTCCACACAGTGACTGGTGCCGTACCCTGATCCTGGGAGGACCAGGGAGAAGTGCAGGAGCCTCACTTTCCTCACTTGCTCCCAATCCTTGCAAAGCCCTGATCCAGCAGGTCTCTTACCCCATCCCTCACCATTAGCCTAACTTTATCCTTCCCTAGAGCTTTTCAATCTACACCCTAATCCCTTCTGCTCCTTGTTTCCTGTTTCAGTTTATTGCTGTACCTATAACTTCATCACTACATTTCCACAGTGAGGATTATAAAGTTAATGTTCACAATCACTATCAAGATTACAGTGCAGATTTCTGTGAAGATAAAATCATTCCACGCTCTGGTAAAGTCCAAGCAGAGAAGCTTCTACATTAAAAAAAAAAAAAAAAGAAAAACTACTGGATTTTAAACAAAGCATTCATTCATAATTCAGAACCATTCTCTAGCTATTGAGTTGCATAGTTGTTGAGTAGTCTGGAGATAAGAGTTCTGACTGTACTGAGAAAGACTTCAAATGTGGGATCATTTTAGGGAAAGGAGGAGTGTTTTAGTCATATGTGTCTGTGGCAGGATCTACTGCTGGAACTAAGGCTCTTGCCATCTAATGTGCCTGATAAAATTACAAGGATTTTGTAGCTGCCTTGTGTTGATAACACTCTTCAGTTGAGCTCGCTAAATAAAAACAAGTATGCTGCTGGCAGGACACATGGTCTGATTACAGTGAAGAGCAAAGCACCATGGTTTTGCCTTTCTCTGTTCATATTACCAGCAGGGTTTTGACATGGGAATCTTCCAGCTGCCAGGGTCACCCATTCCCGGGTGATGTAGGGACAGCACTTGTTCATACACTTGCCCCCTGAGAGGAGCTGGCCGAATCAAAGGCTATTTTGCTCACTGCACAGCACATTAACTCCACAGCTCTTGTAAAGATGAGGGTGTTTTGAAAAGCAGAGCATAGGTTTCACAGATAAGAGCAGCAAGTCAGCAGGAATCCACCTAAAAGTCATTGGGTACAGGTAGCAGCTATTTGATAAACAAATTTCTAAAAACATGGTGAATTGTCAGATAGGAGAGGATGATCAGATTTGACTGGAAATGCAGGGAATGAGTCAATGAATCTCTATCAAAAGCTGACAGTGTGTTCAGCATAAGGCTGTGAGTTTTGAGGCATCCTTTGCCTGCAGTGCTTCAATAGGAAAAGAAAATGAAAAGATATTCTGGTTTAGGGTCAGCTGTTGGACCCAAGAGACCTTAAACCTGAGTGCCTGCAAATAATACACATATCTCCAGAAGTGCAACCTTATGCCTCTAAAAGGATAAATACCAATTCACCGGGGAATCATTGTGAATATTACCACCACTTTGTGATGATTAGTTACTTCAGGATGTTATGCTTCACCCATAGGAAAGTCAGCTGCTCTCCACTTAAAACTGCTTTGAGAACTCCAGTTTCTTCTACACATGCAGTTGATGTCTCACCACCACTTTCATGAGCTGAGGCATGTTCTTTGCAACCAGAAAATATCCATTAATGCTCCTAAATGCATAAACATTCATACAGAAGCTCCAAAAACCTCCTTGTTTTGGTCTCCTGTCCCACAGTGTTTCATATGAAGACTATAACTACGTGACTCACATGGCAATTTTATTATTACAGAAATATCTACAGCTAGAAAATACATAGAGCCTTTACTGTAGCACAATTCTAATTTTACAGTCTGCAGAAAAATAGTGCACACTCAAGCCTAGGTACATATCACTGGCCAGCTAAGAACTACTGTAACAAAACAACATATTAGAATGCTGCAGGTAGTTAGAAGCAAAAAAAAAATGTGGGGGGGGTTTCTCCTCTTTTGGTTGTTCTTCCTTTTTCTAATTTCTGAAGCCCCTTCAATCTGGAGAACTCTATAAGAGGTAAATAATACATTCTTAAAAGGTTAAATGGCTTTCAGCATTTTCAGTTTCAACATCCAATGCTGTTCCATTCAGTTCAGCTTTGCCCTGCCCAGCCCCACTGTTGTCACAAAACATTCCTCACACTCATGGCTCTGTTCATTACATCCCACTGGCAATGTAACGTTTCCCACTGGAAATGTAACGTTTCCCACTGGAAAGACTCTGATGCATCAATAAACCTGGAAATGTTGAAGTACTGCACAAACACAAGTCTAACAGCTCATCTGTTCCTTGCTCCTTGACTGTGAAAACATATTTGCTTTCCTATACTGCTGATGACAAGACAGATGTTGATTAAGAAATTTTTCGTTGGTTTTCAGCAGCCAAACTGCAAATAGAGGTAGATTATCCTGCAATTCTTTACTCATCATTAAAAGTTCTAATTCCAGAGGAAAACAAAGGCAAATGACTTGCTAAAGGCAGAATACTTTAGAAAGCTTGGTTCCCTTTCTTACTATCCCAGGGCAAGCTGGCTGTGACTAACAATCACTATACCTAGGGTGATGCCAGAGGGAAATTTTAGGTCTGAGACTGAGTAGTTTGGGATGAAGAGTACAGTTCCTAGGAGAGCATCAAATTCTCACACATGTGGAGTCTGTGGAGACAAGCTTTGGTCTGGGAGCTCAGAGTAGTTTTACCAGCTTGTTTAGTGAATCAGACCCAACCACCCACAGCACCATGCACAATGACCTCCATAAACGTCAGTAAGAAAATGCAGTCATTTGGTTACTATTTGTAGGCTATTTGAAAAATAGTTTGATGGGGTATTTTTTAAATCAAACATTTAAACCAGATCTCTAAACTTGGATCTATCCCCTTCTCATGCATCTCTGCAGCAGTAAGTTACATAACAGGTTGGAAAGTTATGGGGTCTTCTGTTCTATCAAGATCTACAAAACTCTACTGGGAAAAAAACCTACATCCTTAGTTTCAGGGCTAGAAAAAAATCAAATGCTAGACTTTGGTACGAAATAATTTACCAATAAATAGAATGGATATCAAAAATGCAAAATACGGAGGGTGTGCATATTCATGAACAGCAAATATAAAAGAGATATGTAAAACTAAGACACATTGTGATTTCTTTCCACCTTCCTTGGAAGACCTTTCCCTCCTTTAACTAATGGGCTGTAATAATCTGATAAGCAGCTCACTCGAGCTTGTCTTCTGGACTGTTCCCTGCCAGGACTGCAAGTCCCCTTTGGTGCAGCCTTCCCCAGTATTTGGCCATTATATACTTCAGACAGATCAAACACATTACAATTGGCTCAATGGTTTCAAACTTGGATCATTTTTGCCTTTACAGAGAGTTTAAAATTTAACCTAATCTGCAACAATTAGTACAACTGTCTAAAGGGCTGTATTCCACCACATACACAACAAACCACCTGCAGGGGTAGTAGATAAAAATGAATACACAGGAAAGGTGCTTTCTTGTCTTTCCTTTCCCAAAGTAGTTTCTCCAGTTTACTGTTCAACACTAACATGTACAAAGATGTCCCTTTCTTCCTGCAAGGTGAACTCCAGGGGTGTGCAAGAGGCTGTAATTCACCCCACTGTGAGAAAGAAGAATGTGCATACAACTGCTTCTCCTCCTGTAATTCAACCTGCATAACATTTGCTGACTGGTTTCAAACCTGTTCTGTGGCATCTGGCTGCTCTGTGTCCTTGGGGGAGGAGAGGAGCCTCGGGGAGGGGAGGCAGAAGAGGAAGACTGCAGAAATACCAGCAAGAATCTTTCCTATCTGGGTATTTGGTTGGGCATGGATTTGCTGGGTGAGCCAGCTCTAGCACTCCAGCAGCTCTGGGCTTGCACTCTCCTTCAGCTGTTACCTCTCCAAATTTGGTTAAGAGCCCTCCAACATCAAAGCCACCTTTATAAAACAGACACCTGAAACTCACATGCAAGTAAAATTTGCAAATTAGGAATTGCTATCCTTAAACAGACATCTTGGCAGACTGTGGACAACTTTCAGCTTTTCCTTAAAAACTTTCTGTAGGGCAACAGACAGTACAGGACATGTTAATCAATGAAAATTCCCAGACAACATAAAATGGGAAGGCAGATGAAAATCAAGACCTCCAGCTGCCAACAGAAGCCTGGAGAAAACCAGACTGATTGGCTGTACCTGGTGGAGAAGAAGCAATTGCTATGATAAGGTTCTTTTAAAACTTATTCTGATTCCCCTGAAGTCTGCTTGATCTGCTGACACTGCTTTAGTATAGTTGAGTTCATATTCTACTTCTCTTTTACTATTTTTCATTCATTTTCATCCTATTTTTCATTTCATTACTATTTTTCATTCCTTCCTCTGATATGAAAGAATCTATTTCCCAACATAGACGGCTGTCCAGATTTTTTATCAGTATTTATTTTTACATCACAACTGAAAATGAACAAAACCTGCTTTCAATAATTTTTTTTCCTTTAAAAAATATGAACATTCACATTATTCCAGTCATTAACTTTTTTTTTAATCTCCAAAACATTTCAAGAATAAAAAAATTCCTTTTAGTTTTTGCTTTGTTTAGTGGATTTTTTGTTATGTTTTGGAGGAGGGGAGGAAAGTAAATACTGTAATTTAAAAAAAAATCCAGCTATACTGTGAGCACACAGTTGGTTTGGAATGCCAGGTGTTTAGGGTGAAATGAAAAAGATGTACTGAACAGACAACAATTGACCTGTTAACAACCTACCAACATCAGGACAAGACAGAATACTAACACCCTCAAGTATAGGCATTTTGGTATTCTGCTGGTACATGAAATCCCATCTGGCTACTGACCTTTAATACACACTCTGGGGTTTCAGACACTTCTAAAGCAAATACATAAAATTCTAAACAGACTACTTCAAAATATATTAAAAATATTAATTTCCTTACTTGTTTACTCTGTCACTAAAACATTTATTCACAGCAGCACAGGAGCTGACAGCTTTAAAATCTAAACCATGTACTTAGTCTACATGATGTAAGCAAGTAAGAAAAAAGAAAATATGCACAAACCCAGCAACACAGAAATCCTGAAGCAGTGTATTGCTGCCTACCTGGCACAGGATTCTTCCTCACTTAATCTCCATTAGGAACATTTCTGAGCAATTTCCCCTAAACAATACATCCAAAGTCCATGCAATAAAAGCTGTGCCAGATCATTACAGCCACACGTGACCACAGTTACACATTGATTTTATGCTTTTCATGATACAGAAGCCACCCTTATCTTATTACTGAAGATGTTAAATGGACCAGCATTTTAAGGATATTTATAACATATGGTATTGACCCAGACAGCAACAACCTTCTGATAGCCTCACTTGGGTTAAATAAAACTATAATCACAACGGTATAGCTGAGCTCAAGCTGCTCACTTCCGATCCCTATCTAAGGACCAGAAAAAAAAGCTCAAGGAGCTTTTTAAGTGCCCCGTAAGTGCCCCACAATCTCCCTCCAGCTCTGCTCCTGCTTATCTCTACATCCAGCAGGTGACCTTGGCTCATTCCTCATAAACTGGTGACATTCCTTGCCCAGTGTCCTCCCTGCAGCACAGGAATGCCTGTGTCTCCTCCTCCTCACAGGCTGCGCTGTCCCACCAACAGCGACGCTGGGTTTCCTGCGCTGCTCTGGAGGGCAGAGGCAGCACAGCTTCCCAAAACAGCTCCACAGGGGCAGATGCAAGCAATGGCATACAGTTTTTACAGAGGATAATTACTCTCGATTTTCTAACATTTTTATTGCTGCAAGTGGAATTACTCGTTTTCAGGTAATAAGCAAGATCAGATCCAAGCTGGAGTTTGCATAAAAGCTGCCTCAGGCTCTGCCATAGGAGAGCAGGCCAGGGACTGCGGCACAGCCGTGGGAAGCAGCCACACCACTGTCCCTTCAGTGCCAGCCATGGGACAGACATGGCAGGGATGCGAGCTGGCTGAGCTCACAGAAAGCAGCAGTTTGAAGAGATTTGAAAAAATTATTAACTAGGTAATCACATCCCTTCTGCCTCCTAGGCTGTGCCCTCAGAGGTGTTTTTATTTGCTTGCCTGTTTTTGGGAGGCAGAGGACACCTTCATTAGGTTACTATAAGGAGGAAGAGACCAGGGGAGAGGCTGAACAAGCTGCCAAGAGCTACTCCTAATTCACTACGACCCCAGTGTACTTTACAGTCACAAGAAGCTATTTTTCCAGCCTGTTCCTTGAACTAGTGAAGAAACAGAGCTAAAGTATCACCCAGTGGATTCCAGCAAAAGGTGCAGCTCTTTTAGTTTCATTTCCACTTTGTCTTATCAGTTATTTGCAAAGCCCTGCAACACGAAAGTACTGCAGTGCCCTTCCCTTGCCTCTGACCTCTAGGAGCAAAGTTAAAAACCTTTGCTCTGGGACAGTGCAGGCACACCCAGAAGGTGGAAAGTTTCTCTGGCTCCTCAGGCAGCTGACAGACACTGCTCCAGCCTGAGGATTCCCATGTCTGGTGGAATAGAAACAGTGCAGGTTGGCAGCAGTCTCACACCCACTCCTCCAGCTCCCAACAAAGATGTTCACAGAAAACCTGAGCTCCAAAAGGGCCAAAGATACATGTGAGTTCAGTTCATGTTTATGGCTCTGAAAGAGCATGGGATAATCTTTTGGAAACACTGAAGCATTGAATTTAGGCATTTTCAACAGAGAAAATCTCAAATTTCCCTTTTAAAATGGCATTTTTTCATTAAGGTAAAAAAACCCATGGATTTCATCTAACCATAAACATAAAAGAAGCAACTATTGTTTAAAAAAGAAAGGGCCAGAGCAGAGGATCTCACAAAATGCTTTACATGTTGGCCCAATATTTAGCCTCTAGAATGAGAAAGGACCACTAATTCATTCTGCTATTTATCCAAGTCTTGTCATAAGACTTGAAAGTAAGGAAATGCCTGAGCTACTGCCTCTTTCCCATCCCGTCTCTGGAGCCCAGAGGTTGTTGAGAGTTTCATGCAGCCCTTCCCATGGCTTTTCCAGAGCTCAGAGCACAAGACACTCACCCAACACTTCACCTGCTCTCCTTCCAGCACGCAGCCTTGAACAGCAAAGGCACAACACGGTACATTTCTGCATTATATTAAACAATAGTGAGTCTGTTTCTCATTACTTTGTCCTTTGTCACTTACCCCAGGGGACTAAGGAGAAGATGGTGACCACAGAGCTCAAGGCACTGAGAACTTCAAGTGTCTGAGCAAAACTATCTCCCAAGCTCCAACAGCAAACAGCAAGGCAACAACAGGCATTTACTGGTTAGTGAAGAGGGATTTTCATGCCCTTCCTAACAGACAAGAGCAGATGGACATCCTACATAAACCCAGCAAGCTAGGGGTGCATAGAGTAGCTGGGGTTATGTCTGTAATACTGAGGAACACACATCAGGCCATTCCAGGCCAGAAAGGCACGCCGAGCTTGCCTTCAAACACACAAATGTAAATTGCACCTTCCCATCCCACCCCAATGCCTCTCCATGCTGTATTCCTACTCCCAAATGAAATGCCATGCTTGCAGGACTGGATCTTGCAACTCCCTCTCTACATTGCAACATCTGCAGAAATGCAAAGGCCCAGGGGTGGCCACTCAAGAAAGCACAGAGCCAATACAGCCAAGAAAATGCAGATGACAGCCTGCAGGAGTAGGACAGTAGGGAAATGAATGGGCAGGGATGGAAATTAGTAGCTGGGTATACATGATACAGACAGAATTCTTTTCACACAAGCAGTATTGTTTTAATTTAGGCATCACTGGCAAAACCACAACTGGCTCACAGAAATGCCTATGTGGATGCCAAAGCATAAATCTTGCAAGCACTTCAGGGAGGGGCAGCTCCATCTGCCCTCCCTGACCCACCAGTTTCCTCAGTACTTTCATCATTTTGTCCTTTTGCTGCTCTTGCAGGGAACTGATGGCTTCAGAAGGTCTATGGGACTGTTTATAAAGAATGGGATTTTGAAGTAATTAAAGACACAGAAAAGCAGGAAAATCTGTTGTTTTCTTACCTCATGACACAGCTGCCCATTACCCCTCCAGCCCTCTTCCTATATTTGCCTACAGATACTATGGCCTCTAAAGCCTTCTAGGCACTCTACATCCTAGCAACTCTTGGCTCTGAGACATGCCTGCAGTTTCTGTATTTGTGAGTGAAGACATTAAAAAACCCCAAACATTTCATAACATTTCTTCTGCTTTTCAGAAATCATCTTATTACCCAGAGACAGTAAAGTGTGCATTGCAATTCCTGCATGACCTGAGCGGGCTCCAACATTAAACAGTGACAATTTGTAATGGTCATGAGCACTTGGAGAAGGAACATCCAAAACTGGCAAGTCAGGATCTTCCAAGGGAGAACCCTGAAAAACATTTTTCCTCACAAACCCCACAAAACGGTATTCTAAAGTCCAACGGAATGGCAGGGAATACCAGATTATGGATCACCCCCTGAGCTGTAATCTAATCTAAGATAGAAGGGCAAAGCATAAGGAACAGGGCATGTGTAAAACCACTCTGGTAGTCCTACCTCCAAGAATCGCAGGTTTAAGGACCCAGGGACAGAAACTGCATCCTGACAACACACCTGTGGCCCCACCCTCCATGAACTGCCTAACTATTGGGACACTGACAGCACCCTCAGCAGTGGATCACCCTCAGCAGTCACCCACACTGTGTGAAAAAGTATTCCCATTTAATTTTTATACATTTAGTGCCTAAAAATTTCACAGCATGTACCCTCATTCCTTATATAGCAGCCAATCTTTATAGTGTTCATGATTTCACATGTTTCTATCACTTCCCCTGCAGTCACCTTTTTCCAAGCAGAAAAGTCTGTCTTCAGGATCTTCTAAACAGGATGCCCTTCCACTGCCATTATGTACTGCCAAAGTAAAACTTCACTACAAGATAAATTAACAAAGAAATACCACATGAACTTTTTTTGTCATGTAGCATAAGAACTGCTGCTTGACCAACAGAATAATTTGTCATTTTCTCTCCTCTCATCTGTTCTAATCTGTTGCCTTTCTTGTCTTTCAGAGGTAAATGCCTAGAGGCAAAATTCATTGTCTTTGTGAGGCCAATACACAGCTGTATCATGAGTGGAAAATAAGCAGTCATTCTTAGAACTGTAAATAGTAAATTTTGTGCAGCATTGAAAACATCTTTTGCAGATCTTCATCCATTTTAACAATTAGGGTCATTGAGAGTGTTGGCAAGATCAATATTCAGAAGAGCTGAGAGTTCATTTCCCAACACTAGGCAGGTGTCAGCAGCTGCAGTCACAGCAACTACTATTTCCACCCCAGCTTCTAGATCAGTGACTGGTTATCAAATGTCTTGCTAAGTGGAAACAGTGCTTGCCAACTCTTTTCTATTCAGGCCAAGTACATTTTTAGAGCCACTGTGCTCAATGGGATTCTTTTGATCTTTCTCCAGGGTTTCAGATCATGCCCACAAGTACTAATTTGTCTCCCTGCAGTGATGAGTAGCACAGGTAGGAGGGAATCAGACCCTTTACTATATAGGCACCAATTCTGCATGCAGAGCTCAGCAAGCAGAGCCCAGCAAGCAGAGCCCTCTATTTATTCATGAAAGTAACACTGATAACACTGAGGCAGCAGTAGGATCGAGGTGTTGCAACACTTACAGGCACAAGAGACTACAGCAACACATGTCCTTGGGGAGACTTATCTTTTTCTCCTCTGTGCTCTCTCCCCACTCTTTGACTTTGTTGAGACAGCAATCCTGCATGACATCTATCTCTGCTGCACCCATGTATGCCAGGAAGCAGAATTTACTCTTTCTAAAAAGTCTTTTTTAAAAAAACGTGTCACAAAGCAGCCCCCGGGCATAAAAGCTGTGTTTCTCAGCAGGATATGAAGTCAGCTTTGCTAAACAGACTCTTCCCTGAAACTTACCAAGAAAGAGAGCAAACAATTAGAACGTGTTTCAATTACCTTACCTAGGCCAAGACACGGTACCATTTGCACAAGAACTTTTAATTCCGTCTCAGAACACAGAAAAAAGGTGGCAAGCACAACCCTGTCATTCCAAGACAGAGGAATCAGTGTATGGAGAGTTTCAATTACCTGTTGAAAGCTCATCACTTGTGAGCCTGGATAAGGCTTATTCTTGGTTTGTAACCCAGCAAACCCTTACTTCCTGACTCATAACCCAGTGTTAACAACCCCTTTCCGGAGACTGGATGACAGAGGAATTTAAAGCAAGACTTCCCTGACAGAAGCACTGTTTCATCAGCACCAGATCCACAAGAGAAGAACAGGGTAAGGCTGACAGCACTAACATAATGCAGTAACACCAGCAAGCATTTGTACTATGGCTCAAAAAAAGAAAGATAAAATTCTTACTTGCAAGAATGCACACTCACCTTATAAAATTCTAAGCATCAATACAGCAGCCAGTCTCCAAATCATCAATAAGCAGCACTATTGTAAGCAGTGCTCCCCTGGGACCATCGTGAGTGCTTTGAAAACTGGCATTTGCAAAGTACATGCATCAAGGAGGGTTCTGAGATCAGATTCCCTGAAATCAGCTCCCCTATTTACTGACCTTCAAGGGCAAAATAGGAACTCCAGTTGTTTACATAAGCTTTAACAGAGGGAAATGGGTATGTAGGGCTGTCTCAGGGTGTAACCAGAAAAGTTTCATCTCTATGGGGACTTAAGGTGTGGAGACTGCATTGCCATATGTCAACTCATTACTCTGCATATTCTATTTGCAAATATAATGACAGGTACACCTTTCTAAATACAGGAGACTAACATATATTTTGCATTCTGGTTAAACCACTGAAGAGAAACAACACAGCTCTCTGCCTTTGAAGACAAACAGCAGCATTTGGCCTCCACTGAAGGAGTTGAGAGACTGCTGTTCAGCTGCACTGCCAGTAACTGGTATTACAGGTGCGCACAATGGGCAAATTGTGCAAGACAGCAGCTTGGGGCATGCCCGTAGAACCTGCCTCAAGCCTGAATTAACAAGCAGTGAGATAGTTTCTCTATTAAGAGGCATCATTGACCATTTCACTGCTTTGGAGCACGCAGTCCCCCCTGGTGAAAATCTAGCCACTGTTTTCAAGATGTTGGCCATCATGCTTAACAAAAGAGAGCATCCACAGCAACCTTTTCTGATCTCAGCACTACTACCAAGTCCAGCACCGGAAAGGCAAAGGGTCTCCCTTCCTGGATCCTGCCCATCAGCCCTTTAACCCAAAAGGCTGCTGCCCCTTCCAAGCCCAAACAAGCCATTGCCAGCCCTGGAGCCGGGTCACACAGTAAGACTGGTGACTGACAGACGAGGAGCAGAACCAGACTCATCTGCTCTCTCGCTGATGCATCATTATCTGATGGAAAGATGCAGCCAAATCCCAACAACCCCCATGAGACAGTGGCACAGAAGCACCCGAGCTGGAGGTAATGCTGCTGTCCAAGCCCTCCACTTACCTGACACGAGGGAATACACCTGGGGAAAAGCTCTTCCCAGTGATCCTGTCACAAGAAAACCCACTGCCCAACCCACTTTGTCACCAGTCAGCCTAAAGAAGACAGATCCATGCGAAACCTCACTCGATCCTTCTCCAGGCATTGGAGCCGACTTGCACATCAGCTCCTCATGTTACAGGAAGACTTTACAAAACCTGTCT
Organism: Erpornis zantholeuca; assembly: GCA_013400515.1. Lineage (NCBI taxonomy): Eukaryota > Metazoa > Chordata > Aves > Passeriformes > Timaliidae > Erpornis > Erpornis zantholeuca. The sequence goes on along the minus strand of VZTN01025479.1, from coordinate 16,965 downwards.
GTAACAGCCTTGTTTTCCTGGTTGTCTAAGAAAGGCTTTCGGCGTGACCCGAACTCACCCCGAGGGTCGGGAAACAAAAAGGGAAAGAAGAGAACTTTCATTTTCCCCAAGCAGGTGCAAATCTTGTTAGAACCCGCCCGGGAATGGCTTTCAGCGTCCTGGCGCAGCCGGTGCCGAGGGGCAGCCCCGCTCCGCCCGGCCTCGCTCCGCGCCCTGACAACGCGCCCCTCGAGGGGCNCCCCCGCTCCCGGGGGCGCTCGGGGGCAGGGCAGGGCTGCACACACGGCACCGCGGGGCAGGGCAGGGCTCCACAGACCGACACCCCGGCGGGGAGGGCGCTGACAGGCCGGGTGTGCCGAGCCCCCGCCCGCACGGGGTGACCCCACCTGCTGCGCTGTACGTCCGTGAACCGCTCCAAAGGGCATCTTTCTCACCTCGGCATACCCCGGATTAATAAAACGCAGTTCATGTCATCCACTGTCTCGAGCTACTCCCCTGTCAAGCATTCATGCCCTAAAGACACGGGTAGATCTACAGGCACGATTGGCTCTGCAACCCATCTCCACCAAAATAGACTTTTGGAACTCTGATAGCTTAAATACCTTCAAAGGCTGGGCTTTGCTCACCGGTGCTTTGTGATGGAGCTGGATGAGAGGGCAAGTCATCAGCAAATCCCTGTAACCTGTGGCAGGGATTTGCTGATAAGCATCTGGTGCCAAAAGAATGTGCAACATCCACAGACTCAGCACTTGAATCAGAATATCTAAATCCAGGCCCAAGGCTTCTGAAGCTTGTACTAGGAGTCTGATTCAGATGCAAACTACCACATGAGCTTAAAATGAGAGACTTAGCATGCTTAAGTCCCGTGTCTGTAGTCTAAAGGAGAGACATCTCCCAGAGCACAGCATGCATCAATTCAGGCCATGGATCCCAACTGCTCAGGCAGGGAAGAGCTGTGCCCTGCTTCTGAGTGCAGTAATGCATGTGAGTCATCAGTGAGAAAGAGAAAAATCCAAAGGGGCTTGGCGACTTCAGGGATCACTGTGGTGTCAATGACAACCCCTCATCAGCCTCTGGCTTCAGAGAAGGGAGAGGGACCCCTGGCCAAAAGCAAGTGTGCATGTACAGCTGAGAGGGTGACTGGGCTGAAATCTGCTCCCCGTTGGAAATGCAAATTTGCAAGAGCAGAGTGCAAATGCAGGTGCCTGCTCCTTATGCTCATTCGACAACGTGGAGGTAATTTCCACATTTCCCTAAGTGTCCAGGAACCCTCCCTAAGTTTCAGTCTGGTCTATGCAGACACTGTTCCTGGAGTCCTTCTCTGCGACTTGCTCATTTCTGGTTTCTGCGTGTTCCAGCCCCAGCCTGCCAAGCAGCACCTCACACGCTGTGCTGTGATGCTGCCAGTGCGCAACACACAAATTACAATCCCAGCTTCCCACAGATCTCAGTGATACTTCATCTGCTCACTTTCCCCTGGCCTCTGCCCTTCCCGAGTACACAGCCCGGGCCCATAAAGCAGCACTATCTCCAGAGGGCAGGAGCACCTCACCCTTTGTGCTGTGGGGTGCAGCACACACCGTGCCATGCTGCCACACAGCACTGGCCTCACTGGTTTTACTGGGGCACCATCTTGCCTTCAGTGATACACACTGCCAAATACACACTTAGTGCAATCAGAATCTGTTAAAGGAGACTGAAACCCTTTACCAGATTCTCTGAAAGATGCACACAAAGTGCCACAGACCCACACTGCCTCTCCCAGGAGATACACATCAGCCTTTGCCACCACCATGTTCATATCCCTGTCCCTTGCAGCCCCCAGCTCTACCTGCTGTGGCCTATGCAGAACAAGAGGGCTGACTCTGTACTTAAACCCCAAATCCACCCTTGGTGAATGAGGAGTGTTCACAGACAGCACTGCAGCTCTGGGAGAGCCAGGTCTCAGAGAACACTCAGAATTAGATTTACCTAACACACAAGAATGTGGGCACCACAGTGCAGTGGTGTGCACAGTGCACACTATAGATGTGAGACATCAATACCTTCATCTCCAAAAGGAATTTAAAATTAAGGGATGAACATACCCCTTTACTCCCTACCTGTGTCATTTACTCAGGTGATGGACAGTAATATTTTTTTGCTTATCAACCATTTCCCAACAATCTTACTTTTTTATGCAAAGACCTTACCTAATTAGGCCATAAACTCAAGAAAACTAGCCTGCTGCTTGTGTGTTTTTGCAAGTAATCAGAAAAAAAGCACCAGCAGCAAACACAACATGCATAGAGTGCACATTAACAGCAGTGGCCAAATCTGTGGCCAATCTTGGAAGCTGGCAGAGAGAAGCCCTACAGAAACAAGGCTGTAGGTATAGAGTCATGCCTAAATTAGATGCTTTCCAGCTCAGAAAGCCAGGTTGCACTTAATGACTGCCTAACTAGCCATAGTAAAGACTTGGAATTCTCCCCTCCCTGCCTCTCTGCCACTAGCACTGTGTACCTGCATAATTTTCTGATAAAGAAGATAACCATCAGTAGTTCCTAGCTGGGAAGTTTGAGCTATTAGTGTCATTCAGCAGGGGGAGGCAGCTGGGGCACACAGTTGTGCCAGGTGAACAATAGGGTGAACTTATGTCAGTAAAATGCCATAACATTAACTCCTTCCAGTGCTTGCTTCCCTTAGGCCCAGTTAGTTAACTTGAACATGAATGTTTACAAAATAATGCATATTTATTTCTCTAAATCAAAACTGCTGCAAAAAGCAGTTTTGAAACCATTCTTTTTTGGCTTCCATTTCTGCATGGAAGGAGTACGAACATTTCCTTTCTTAAGGGCTCTTTGAAATAGGCTTTTAAGAGAGGCAAGGAGCTTTTTACTACTGCTCTTTTATCGTCTTTGCTTATATTGCACTCTTATAGCAGCCTGTCACACTCAGAAGTAGAAAATGTTCACATCAAGAGTTACAGTGGGTTCAGTGAGCCTTGTGTGCCTACACCTGATGTAAAAACTTTCCTAGCTCCCAAGTATCAGTTTTGCTGGGTCTGGGCACTATTTATGTGAAAAGAAGTCATTGCTAAAATGTCATGCCTAAATCTGCAGCAGGGTTTATTGAGCCCTCCTAATTTCTGCAAGCTCTGTGCACTCCAGAAGCTAATCCAGAACCATATAAGTAAAGCTATATATTCAGCAATGATTTACAATTGACTGGGAACTTATATTCCTGTGTATTTCAAGAGAAACAAACAAATCCTGACAGCTTCAATTAAGACACACTACTGTCTAAAGAACAGTAGGGAGTGAACAAAATCTAACATTCTCACTTCCCTCCAAACAAAACTGCACAACCTTTCCTTCTGAAAAAAAACCCCCAAACCACCCTTTTATTGCAGAAAGAAGCCTTTTCACTGACACTGAGTACCAAGACAAATGAGGCAGAACACCAAACTCTTACTCTGATTCTAGCCAGCAGATGCTTTGGTGTTGTTTTTCAGCACCTGAACTGAGCTCACAGTCTACTTCAGGTAAGTAGCCCTGTGCAAACCAAGGAGTTGAGGCTGATGAACGCTCCACTTGGTGATTTTATAGGAGACCTGCTGTGCAGGTTTTTTACCACTTGATACTAGGTCTGTGGGGGAAAGAAAAAAACTTTAAAAGCCCAATCTAAATTCAGCTGCAGGAGGTAGCTTTTAATTGCACTTTGGATCAATAGAGAAGCAACTTAACACTTGCTCTTGGTTACTAGGCAGGGCTTGTACTTTTCCAGACTGCTTTTCCTATGATCCCTTTTCCTTATTTGCTCACATAGCCTGGATTCTCCACAATTTAAGTGCAGAACAAAGCATTCATATCACTAGAGCACATACCAAATTATGTATTTGTGCCACAGATGTTGGTACCTTATCAGCAGAAACATGTTCAGTAAGTAGTCCCACCATTTAAGTAGTTTAAAGTATTACAAAAGTGTTAAAAATATCCATCTCAAATCCTTATAACCAGTACTGAATGATAGGTGTATACAACCACTTAAAGGGTGTCAAGTAGCATTTTATTTCACTTACCAGCTGTATAAAATTAAAAGCAGGCCAAAAGCTAGACAGGCATTAACAAAGGTCCATCGAGAACTTTTTCAATCCAGAGAAAATGTGTTCTTGTAGCCCTCTTGTGTTCAGTTGGATTAACAGCTATTACATCCACAGCATCCTTCCTTACCACCTCAAAATCACAGCTCTGCATGCCTTAACCACACTGCCAGTCAGTTCTTTGTCCTGTACACCTTCAATCAGTTTCTTTCATGGTTTTCCTCTTTCCATCCTAGTTGTAAAATCAAATCCTGTTCAGGCCATACTCCTGAAACACCAGAGTGCTCTGTTGGTATATTCATACCAGGGAACTGCTGCTTTGGAGTAGGAGGACTAAAGCATCCCTCATTGCCTTGAGCATGCTGATATTCCCAGCATTTCTCCTCCCTAAAAGGACTGTAATGAATACATTTACAGCCTTGTTTCTTTTAGTTAATGCCTAGTTCAACTTTTAAATCGAGTGTCCCACAAAGGCCATTTAGACACATGCAACTCTCTCACAGAAATCACCCTGATATTCTCCAAACCCTATCAGCATAGTGACAGTTCTGTTTATTCCACACCTTCCCTGCCAATCACCAGGTTATGGCTGTACTGCTATGGGTGCCTAACAGCATGGAGTCTTGTAACTGAGGATAAGGAAATGGATGACACTCACCTTCCATGGGTGCTGCCTCAGTCATCCTTCATTCAGCCACTGCAGGAGCAATCAGGAGGCTCAGGTGAGCAGGGCAGTTGTGCTTCAGGAGTTGCTATCACCTGTCCCAAACTCCAACATGGATGTGCTACTGTGAAGGAAACCTGGAGAAGGAGCTATAAACTGTGGAAGAAAGAAAAAAAAATGAATGGGAAGAGAGAAAAGACAAAGGACAGCACTAGAACAAAAAACATGGCTTAGCAGCAGTGCCATCAAGGAGTACTGGTGTGAAAACACAGTGCCCACTCTTGATCAGCTGCACAGGTGCACTTGAGCTCATGGAAACTTAAGAGTTTTGAGGGACACACACATGTAAATTTTTAGAGCATCTGAAAACATGCTTCAGAAAGAAGACTCAATATAGATAGTGAGAGGCATGGTATCTTTTTTACTTGAAAGACAGCTAGAGTAGCAAAGCTAGGAGTAAGTTAAACCCTAATGTATCTTTCCCTATAAACAAGGTAAAGAGGAGAAAAGCATGCATGTCAACAACCCATAGTATCTTTGTGATACAAAGCAATTTAGGAATGAATGTACCAAATTTTCTGCAGACAAGCCAGTCAATTACATCAAAATTAATATAATATATCAAGAGTAAGTCAAAGAATATGCTTCTGCTTCTCCATGTTAGCAGATTATACACTAAAACTTGTCAGAGGCCCTGGGTACAAATGTGAATCCAACAGCAGGTAGTTACAGCAACTGAGCTGCTGATATGTTGGGGGGGGGGGAAAGGGTTGTGTGTAGAAGTAGAAAGCAAAATTTCTAATGACCCCATATATTTATTATTTAACTTTATGGAAAAAAAAGTATAGATTTCATTACTGGTATTATTTTGATGTTTCCATTGCCAGAGTAATAAAACAAGTAACACTGTCTTTGAATCTGTTCAACAATTAGCTTTTACATATTAAGAGTTACACAGCTACCTAGAGCCCATGCCCTTACTTGCTCCAAAGGGACAAAAACCTTTGTAGGATCACTTGATAGCAGTCACTTAAGAGATCCTTGATCCTTGCCTTTTGTAAATGAGGCAGAGAAAGCCTCCAAAGGCCACACTGAAACTCCCTCTAAGATGGTTAGTTGATGACAAAATAAGTTTTTAAATTTTAAACTTTTAAATAAGTTAGACTGGCAGAAATTCATCATTTTCTGTGGAGTTTGATCATGGCATTTCACAGTTAGGTCATTCAGCACTGAGGACTTGGTCAACAGAGATAAAATACCTTAGAGAGCTTTCCTTCTGAACTCTGTAGTAGTGCATCTGATCAACATAAAAATCTGTCCCTTTCCTGCATCTACAGTATTCTAAGTCTCCTCAATGAGTGAAGTCAACACTACAGGTACTAAGACCTGCCACACAGCTATGTAAAATTTAAAGTAAGTTTTCAATATCAGGAATTGAGAAGTGATCAACAGTGCATTCTCAGTTAGAAAACCAGTATATCTGTTTTTTGTGCTTTCACTACAAGAACACCATTTGCAATTCTCCAGCATCTTCAACTTTAACTAGAGTTCATACACATTATTCAAAACATAAGATGGTCTACACAGACATCTAAATAGGCTTTTCTGACTACAGATGAGCAACAAAATCATTTTTTCCAGTCTGTTTTTGTTGGAACTAGAAAACACAGGAATTTGCCTTGGGAAAGGTGAGAAATTTAAGTTGTTCAAAATGAGACATATCATGTCAAAAAAAAAAAATCCCAACAAAAATTATTATACACCACACAGGCTCTTCAGCCATCATTCAAAGGTGGCAAGTCTGGCTCCCAAATACCTCAAGGAAGCAGTAAACTACACAACATATTCACCGACCAACATTCAGACATTCCAAGTGTTACAAAGCCAGTCGGTGCTGTATTTAAGTCTGTGAAGGCTGTGAACAACTGAGGGATAAGGATACCTCCCAGTTTATCTCCATTCTTTCTCTATGAGAAAGTATCATGAAACTTTCCATCATGAAAGTGCAACCACCTTGTGTGGCTGCAGTCTGTGTCCTCTGTATGTATTATATTATAGACTCTGCTCACCCCATCCAGCAAAATCAGCATTTCTTTGGCACTTCAGACAGGTCCAAGGCATCTCAGGAAAGGAGCCCATGGGACTCTGTAGATAAGAACCTTTGCAGAGCACTGAAGGGGAGCCAGGTGAACCAGAGGTCTGTATGAGCTGGGACCACACAGCAGTTGCTCATCTCCCAGCTCATAGGTTCTTTGTGGCCCTTTGACCTGCTGCAGCTCATTCAGTTCCAATACAGCACACCAAACAAGCTCTCCCAGGAACCTACAGTTTGTACATGGGGCATGTAAAGGAAGAGCCAGAGCACGAAATGCAGACTGTGCTTTCACAGGATGGAAAAAAAGATGGGTCATCCAAATAGACTAAGTGAATATCAAGAAATATTTTATTGTACATGTAATCAAAATTTAAAAAACAGACAAGGAGCAAAGGACAGATTTATCTAGACTCTCTTAACTATGCAGGGTACAGAATTGCAAGTAGGAAAGAATTAGAACATATTAGTACCCTTTGCTCCCCTTCCCTGCCCCAATGGAAGAGGTTACACAAGCAAGATCTGTAATGCTTTAAATCAAGGCTTCTGAGTAATTGCACACTTGAGCTGACATAGTTGAAGTATGTTCAGTTTCATGAGAGAATGTGTGCCTTCAAAATAGTTGTTTATAAACAAAACTACTCTCTCTTTAGTGGTTTGTAAGCATTACTCATTCAATAGCAAGAGTATACTTAAAAGACTAATGATTTAGTGGCCATATTGTCATTGCATCTGAACTATCTTTAAAGTGTATCAATTATAGAAAATAGATTCCTTAGGCAGTAGAGAATATATTATCTAGTGGCAAAAACATAACGTAAAGAAGTAGAAGAAGTATTCACAGGGAAGGGAGGGGGGAGCTGTGCACTGAGAAGGGGCACATTGAGTAATCAGAACTAAAAAGCTGAGTTCTGGAGTGCTAACTGCAAAGGAGTTACACCTCAGCATCACGGGTGTAGATTTCAGAATATCTGGGTTGAAAATTATGGTACTCACTGCACATCTACATCAATCTCCGAGTTTAACTCACCCCTAGATCCTCCTAATGTATTACAGTGAGATATTAAACAGTTCTAGCACTGTAACTCATGTTCTGCCTTACATGCTGCGAGGACGAAGGCTTCTGTTTCTCTTCCAGAACCAGATAGGAAGAAGTCTGAAAGTGAATGCAGAGCTTATCATAGCTTATTCACCCCTGCAACACTTTCCTTCCTAGTTTAGAAGGGTGAAGGCCTTCAGAGCATAAAGCTGCAACTGCTCTTCCAGTGCCAGCTGATTTTCTCTCAACAGCTTAGAAATAAGACTTCCCAAAACACCTAAGCTATGCAGCACGTAGCCAGAGTTGAATCAAATCAGTGTGACAAGTGCTAAATCCTTGAAGGCAAGACAAGTTCTGGGATTGCCACGAGAGATGGTTTTGTTTATTCTTCAGTGGCCCAATAAGGCTAGCAAATTAAAAAAACTCTTCACAAAACTTCCAGAGAAGGCCATGGAAAAGCAAACATAGTAACAGTAACTATTGTATTCTGGATTCTAATGTGCTTTGGAGACTATCAGATTTTTGGCTTAAAATGCAGGTGAATCAAGATGTATTAATGGTCTTAATCTGTTTTAGCCTACAGCATGGTCCAATGCAGATTATTTGTGTCAAGTACACACCTAGGACTTGAATTCACTAACACTCATAGCACCACTTGACTGTTGCTGTAAGTAAAGACAGTCTAACCCTCAACTCTTCTGCCAGAAAGAGTGTATTACCTTTGATAATTGTGTAACACCACCTATTCCAGGCCAGCTGACCTACCCTTTTTTGTCCTCACACATAGTGCATGTTTTCAGATAAATCTGAACAGCTCCAAGCTTAAACTCTGTGACATATCACTTTAGCTTCCAAAGTTACAAAATAAATTCTCTGTACAGTATCCAGATGTAGGAGATTCACTCAACTGACAAACCAGTTTACTGACAGTATCTCTCACTAGTTATTTCCTTTATGTGCCAACTGCACAGTCATAAAAGTCTCTCAGCTCTTCTTCAAACTTCTCAGCTTTGAAACAGGAAAGGATCAATATCTATATCTCAGGATTAACAGACCTAGGTGCAGGGAAAAAGACAGCTGTTCTGTACCTCAGTAATTATTGCTCAATATTTATGTTTTAAGCAACATCAAGACAGTAGTTGAATTTATGCTGTACTTTAGCAGAGACAAGTTCCCTAACATTAAAGAACATTAGCCTTTCCACAGAATAAAATCTCTAGAATTTAACTGGCCAGTTTTTCCTTAACTGTTATTTGTAACAAGGCAGATTTGTTTAGCTTCCCACTCCAACAACATTACAGTTGTCAAACTATAGTTAGCTCATACCAGTGGCCAGTCTTTAGAGCAAGTGGGCTGCACGTTTTCTTAACTACAGAAGTTTATCAGCTATGCTAAAACACTACATAAAAAGCCCAGGATTGTTTGCAGACTCACCAGCTACCTACACAGAACAGCTGTTCCACAAAAGTGATTTCACTAACAACTGAACTTGAAGACAAACACTACAAGAAAGCCAATAAAGGATCTTGTGTGATCAAAGGTTCTCTTACTATCTCATCTGAAAGAAGCTACCTTCCACTTTGAACTATCTCCTCCTTCCATAGGAATAACCAACACACATTTTGGAGGCAATTCAGACAGTGACTGCTCAAAAACATTTCAACAGAACTGCTTTTTGGAAGAGAGAACAAGTTATTTTACTATTTGCACAAATTGAATTTACTACACTCATTTTACTCTGGTAATGCTTTAGCTACAAGGTATCTGTACAAGATACATCAGCAGAGATAGCACATTGTTAACACTACATATCTAAACCGAGAGACAACAGGTCCTTCCATCCAGGTGTCATATTGCAGATAAACCATTGATGTCAGTCCGAGAGGCTGCGGAACCACACTTCAGCAGCACCGAGATTCCCGGGGAGCCCAACAGAAAAGCTGTGCTCTACAAGGGTGACTGTCCATCCTGGAACAGCAGCAGCAGGAGAATCAAGCAACCAGTGTTTGCAGTAATATTCTTGAGGAGGATTCCATTCATTCGGTGCATATTGCTGTACATAAGGTGCATAAACCTGCCACGGAGGAGATCAGCGGGAAGAGAAGCCAGTGGCAAGGCTGCAACCAACTACTGGCGTCATGTCCCAGATCTGGAAGAGAGTATTGTGGAGAATTGCACAGCTTTAGTGTCAGACTCGCAGGCCTTTCTGCAAGAGGCATAGAAGCAAACAAAGACATCCCTGGACACAAGGAAACAATTCCGTTTTAACCTATACTTGAGGAAAATCTCATAAGGAGTTATACCAGCCTTACAAACCAAAAGCCAAATTTGGGGCCCAAGAGTCTTCTTGTACTTCTCTGTAGGTCTGTTTTAAGAAGTGATGCAGTTTGTCACAAACATGCTTACAGCAAAGCAAGGACAGGCTGCAACAGGCTCAGTTCTGGCATGCAGGGTGAATGTAGAGTTCAAGCACAGCAAGATTCCGTATCAGTCTGAGCTCCATGTCACTGTCTCATAACAAGGGCTTTCAGTGGTCATGCTCCCAGCCATGGAGCTCAGAGCAATGGAATCTGTACACTTCCTCAGATCTGTGTCTTTAAGGCTGCTGGCAGATTCTCCTGCTGCCCACGCCTGCTGCGTTTGTTCAGAGACACAACAGTAACAGATCCAAGAACTGCACTCCATACAGTGGAGTTACACACCATTTCCTCATTCAGCTGCAGAAGAACAGCCTAGGAAATACAATTCCTTCTTCCCAAATAGATAGCTTGTAGCAGTAGTTGTCAGAAAGAAAAAAAAATTATAAAAGTGAATTATCTATTAAATATCTCTGAGAAATGCAGCAAAGAGATACAGAAATACCTTCACAATCCGGTCGCTCCCACAAGTCACCATTAGCCCTCTGGAGATGTCCATGGACATGTGTGAAATGTTGTGCTTTCCTTCATGAAAGGTTGCCAAGGAAGTACGGCTGCACAAGAACAATTGAAATGAAAGCCAGCCATCAGATGAAGCTTCATGACATCATTATAGCAGTGCAAAATAAACTTAAAAGAAAATTAATTTGCTCAAGTACTAATAAATCAATTCCAAGAGCTGCAGGGCCATATTAAAGGGGACAGAAATAAATTAGCAAGTCATGCTAAGACACTGGTAGTGGAGTAACACAGGTGTGACATTTCCTGGCCTTCTGCAGCCTGACTGTTAATAGGACTGGAGCAGAAGTGGGACACTGCATTAGCAAATACTTCTATTCCCCATTAACAAAGCTCAGCTACATTTTTCCCCTGCTGGCTACAGAAGCCAACTAGGGCACCACATCTCACTTTTCAAAAAAAAAAAAAACCCAAGCAAAAAAAAAGCCTCCACAATGAAAAACCCAACAACATAATAAAAAACCCCAAGCCCCCCAAACTTTCACATCTGATTACTCTGTTCATATCCAGAGAAAAGGGGTTCCTTCATTTCTAAGACAAGTTTAATGAGACAGCAAATGATGTTTAACCCAATTTGCTTGCATGGGGAAAATCAAATTGAGCTCTGAAGAATATTCGCAAAAAAATAGTTTTTAGAAAGTGTACATGAACTAATGCATATACATCCTGGCAGCTGAAATGCATTGTCTGGCAGCCACTTAGCAATGTTAAGTGCAATCAATAGCTTTTAACTAAACTGAAATGTTAAGACAAATGTATTTCAAGTGTAGATCTGGGCTCCTGAAAAAGAAGAACAAAAAAGGATAAAAATGTTGTAATTCCACATCTGATCCAAATGCGCTTGCAGAGCCAGAAGGGGGGAATCTCTGCCATCACAGTGCTTTCAGTGCCCAAGGCCTATTAGCAGAGAGTCAGCTCAGTGTGTTTTGTAGCACTGTGTGTGGATGTGGAGCAAGCCCAAGGGTTTCTGCACACCAGCAGTGTTACTACAGTTTATTGCTCCGTAATACTCACTCTTCATCCTTGATTGACTCAAAACAGGAATCACAGACACGGACCTGGAACTCAAATCCCATGATTGGGTAACTTGACCGTTTGGTGCTGCACTTGCCACACACTGCTTGCCCACATTTTCTGCAATGATGCTTCACGGAGGAAGAAGAAAAGAAACGAGTAAGTCACAATACTATGTCACTTGACCACTGTACCAAGTGTCCACCGAACAACAAAAACAACAAAGCTTCTGTTTTGCAACCTGTTAGAAAACAACCTGTTAGGAAATGCTCTGTTACTTCAACCAAAGACCAATGTCTCTGGAGTTCTGGACAGTTGTTTGGATCATTAATGGATTTATTTCCATATTCTCTGTGTACATCCTCTTCTCCTGCAAGCTCCTTCTGGAAGAAGGGGGAAAAGAGGGTTGAACAAGCAACCCAGTTAAAAACAGTCTAAGGAAGCCAGAAACAGATGAATTCTTGGTGCCTGTCGAGGCCCTTCTTAAAGAAAACTACCTGGAAAGCTTTCACATTCTGGTACAGTAATAACAGGGCCATTACTGCTTCACTGGAGTGAGCATCTACATTGCTCAGTTATGGGGCACTGTTTGCCATTTTACACAAGGCTTGAGGGTTAACTGTCCATAGTTCCAAAGCATGGAAACATTCAGGGAAATCCAAAAGAGCACTCCTAGCACAGCCTGCTTCGACCTGTGACAGATGGTTGATGCAACACTTTCAAAGAATTGGGAAATGTCTTAGCAGTGCCTAGAAACTGTGACTTCTCAATACACCCTCACTTCAAAGCAGCAAAAATACCAGGAGTTGAAAAGATCTACCAGCCTTAGTGGTTTTCTGTTTGCATTTTGCTCAAGTGCTGAAGTACAGCCAAGCACTGGAACCAGCCATCTCACCTGTCTCAACCCTATCGTCTTTGTGTCCCACATTTGCTTTATATTCCAGAAGAAAGGTTGTTCACACTTCTGACAGGAATCACTTTCTAGCCATTGAGGAGCCTAGAAAAGAGCAGGAGATGCAAGCAATCAGAATTGTTTTCCCCTCATACAACAATCAAGGATGTTTGTTTTAAGAACCCACAGTAAAATTTTACTTGGAAAGATGCCCTGGCTCAGTTCTGGATATTGCAACAGTGAATTGCCTAGAGCATAGTACATAGTAACTTTAGCACAAAAACCCCAATCCCAAGAATACAGTTGTTGGTTACCTACACACCTCCTACACTTTTTAAGCCTACAGTAATATGTTATGTTACTGCCTTAATTTGAAAACTCATTCAAACATCTAAGTTACTAAACCTGCTCCAGGCTTTCAAAGAATGCTGCTCTGGTTGCCTGGATGGCTTTTAAGGACCAGTGTAGTCCAAATCGTAGAAGCTAGGAGACAGTAATCCCCTCTAAGAAAGGGGATGTCCAGAAGTAAATTCTGTGAGTAACTATCTTTTCTACTTTCATAGGATTGCAGTTTGAAATAATTAGGAATTCAACTGCATTTTCTATCCTGCCCACATCTTCGTTATGCATCCCTTTGCCCACCCACATACTTTTCCTGCCATAAATGGAGTAGGCCAAATGAAAATAGAGCTTTTACACATTTTGGCTCTCTCAGATACTTTAACTGAACATCCCTGTAAGAGATAGAAAGAGAGGCACAATATTTTTAGTACATAGACTTGAATTTGAACATGTATATTCTACACAACATCTCATGAGGAAGTCTCCCTGAGACTTGACAGGAGGAAAGCTGGAACAACAAAGCATTTTTTCTTTTCTATAAACTTACATTGCTGACTGTAAGGAAACAAGAGCGTTCTCAGTTGCACCACCATGGATATGAACTGATGCAGAAAGAAAGTTTATGGCCAGGTCAATTGCTGTGTACTGAGACATTTTAAGAAAAATGTTGCCTGGGGACTGAACCTCTGCCTTCTGAACTACACCTCAAAACCTGCCTCTCACTTCTTTACCTGCTTTGACAGAAGTTGAGAACTTATTTCAAGACTATTGAAGCACAGTCCATTGGTTTCTTTACTTGCAAGAGTGTGACCGCTTTAGATTGTTCCAGCAGCAAAGGCCACAGCCATTCCAGTGAACCTGTTGTCTCTTTGAGATAAAACTCTAAGCAGTCCCAAGGATGTCCTGCATTTTTCCTGTCCTGGGAACCCATTTACTACAATGCAGCACAGACAGCCACTAGAACAGGACAGGTTTCAATAGCATCATTCATCTTTAAAGTGTCAGACAACGTGAGGAAAGCAGCCTGCAGAACTGATTAAGGAAAATCACATTAGTCTCTGAAAAGGGGAAAAAAAAAAATCTTTGACCTAGGACATGAACTTACCTCTTCGCGGCCGATATCCATGTTCCAAACAGCAATCCCTCCATCAGCTGAACAAGACACCAGCTGCCGTGTCAGCTGGATGTAGCAGATAGCCTGCACCTTGTCACTGCAAACAAAGCACACACTATTTACCTATAGGTATTTAAACAAAGCTGGGTTTCCCAGCAAACCCTGATTTATCCTTGTAAATAAAGCTACAGAGGAAGCCCAAAACTGATGTCCAGTTTGCTAAGTCCACTAAGCAGAGCTCTGAGGATGAGTGAACAGATGCTGTCACCTGAGCAATACCCTAGCATCTGAGAGTGTTCTTACAGGCCTGACCAGAATACCAGAGGTACAGTTCCACGTTAGCATTTGCTGGCAGTAAGCCCTGATGGTGAACTGAGTGTCAACTGGCTGAGAGTGTATGTGCAAATACTCTTCTACGTTAGCAAGGAGAGCCACTTAGCAAAACAGAGACAACTGGAAAAATAAAGAGAAATATTTGTTTCGAAATGCAGCTAAGAAGCAGACAGAGGTTCCACAGTTGCTAACAAATCACAGTAAGTTAGTCTGTAGCTGCAAAGCAAAGTATGCATTCGCCAATAAGACAATTTAATCCTAAAGAAAGTCATGGCAAAACAAAAGTCTGCCCTAAGAAACTAAACAAAGAATCTGAGTAGCATCACACTGCTTTGCAACGTCTAAATTGAATTTAAAAAGTCATTCTGCTTCTCAAAAGAACTTAGTTTCCCATTCAGAACAAAGAGAAACTATTACAAGTTTACACTGGGACACATGAGGCAGCAGTAAAGTCCTCCAGTCACTGACTTCAATTACTTTTTTGTAACCAGGCCTCTATTATTAATTCTTTAGCCATAACACTAAATCCTCAAGATTTAACAAGAGTTCTAGGGCTAAGGCTATCAGTCTTGATCAAAGGTGGACGGAGGCATCTATGGAATTAGACAAGAGGAGAACGCACTATACAAATATCTTTAAACATAAACAAAATCTCTACTACCACTGCATTTCTAAGTAGAATATATCTTCAGTGGTGAACTGCCTGTCAGACTGAATTAGAGCCCTACATTTAAAAATGGCAGCCAGTGTTGTGTCTCTAAAAATTAAGAGGTGATTAATACAGACAACTACCTCAACTTCAGAAGAAACATGATACTTTCTGAGGTTGAGAGACTATCCTGTAATTTATCCAGTTTATCACCTCACTGATAGAAAGAGAGAGAAAACAGGAACATTATTTCATATGGATACATGAACATGCTTATACATAAAGGTTCTAGCCCTCCTCTCAGAGGTAACTCAGTGCAGTATTTACAATACAGACGTGCAATTTTTACATAAAGGCCAAACCAGATGATTTAGGATTTTTACCCACCTCTTTCTCTAAACTATTTCTGTGTTACTTCTGAACCATGGTAATAAGAATGTATTAAACACGAACAAGAGAAAGATTTATTAGTAAGGCTTTCCTAGTACTGATTATTGTTCTTCCCCCTCAAAGTCCTCAGGGTTCTGCAAAGAGTAATTTTCTCCATTATTCACAATGACTCAAATATCCTGCCACACTATTTAGTGTTCCTGGGACTGTGTGTTCATTACAGGACACATATGAAAAATAAGACTCCATTACATACTGATGTCCCTGGAGCAGCAGCGTTCGCCCCTTCCTTCCACCAATATCCCACATGATAATGCTGTGGTCAGAGGCACCTGAGAAGAGCAGCCGTTGAACAGGATCCCACCACAGGGAAGTTATACTCCCTAGGAAAGAACATTCTACAGTTAGATGTAAGGGACTGGCTCCCCAACACAGTGATGCCCTCGTGGAGCAC
>VZTN01025478.1:1045-20444 GCA_013400515.1 Erpornis zantholeuca | reverse complement strand
ATATTTTTCATTGATTAAGGGGAGAGACATTTAGGAGATGTATATCCAGGGTGACCCTGTTTCATTCCTTTCTTAAAATTTTACCTCCAAACCAGTATTCTGCCTTGTGCAGAGCTGTTGTAAGAGCTCCCATCACAGAAAAGCACCTTATTACATCTACAGCCATTCAATATAGATAACATATCCATAACAAAAACACAAACACAAAACAGACAGAGAGGATCTTACTTTCTTTTCCCACAGTAAGAGAGACAGGGACAGCATTCTTCATGTCCTTTGCTACCTCAAGACTCCAGTAGTTCTATGTAGAGTTCAAAGACACATGCACAAGACCAACTCTGCTGTATAACTTTATCTGTAAACACCATAACTCCCAGTGAACTTTAGCAATCTCCCAGCATTTTCAAGACACAAATTTAAATTAAATCTCCTGTGTCCTACACAGGAAAAAGGAGAGCAGCTGTTATTTAGTCTGAAGCGCACCCTAGACAAAGATTCACAGCACCATTACACCTCCAGCTGCCTCTTTCAGCTATTATCCTCTCTGACACATTTGACAATCTTTTCTAGAGCTATGTCCACAAGCTAGACCATAAGTCCTCCTTAATGACCTCTTCCATTTCATCTCTTTTTTAAGCATGTCACAAGTGCTTCACAAAACCCTTCCACCATCATCTGAATAAAATTTTCAAATTGAACTCAGATCCAACATACCCTAATTTGAGATTTTAATGACTTGAAGTCTCCCTATTTTCTCTTCTTCCAGGACATAGTCCACCATATCCATTTCCTGAGACTACCTGTTTTGTAAATTAGACCCAGTGCTACTCTTCATTTGATTATTTCAACAATGTGATGATTTTCATTTCACCTTTGTTACAATCATGCTCAATGCATTACCAACCTGTAATTTTATGCATCCAAAGGATACTGCCTGAGCATTAAGCCCTTCAATCCCAAACTAATGTTTCCACCCTTCTACTACATGAGGAAGGAACAATATCTGTTTGCAAGGAGGTTGTCCAAGTGGCTAGAGTAAAGAGTGATTACGGGACAGAGTTAAGTGAAATGGTGAGAATGTCCTTCTGCATGGGACATCTGGAATGAGGATACAACTCTTAGTACACCTTAACAGTCAATTTAAAGCAAATAAAATGAGTATGCCTTAGTTTTTAGTGTCACCAAGCTGGCAGTTAAGAATAGAAACAAACAAGAACTGGGAGTTGCTTAAAAAAACCCTAAGCACTTAGCTGACAATAGCAGTTAGAGTGATCATATTTAGTGTTTACTGGCCTATTATATTACATCTTTTGACTTTTCTGTTCTGTTTATATTTATGGATTTAAAACAATATTTTATTAACTCTTAAGTATGTAAATAGCTATGTATATGATTGTGTTTATTTACATTGTTTTAAAAAAATGTAAAAGTTGCCCAAATATAGCTGCATCAATGCTTTTGCAGATATACACATCTAAAATATACTCTTATCAAACATGAAAAATACTTCTTTTCTTCTTATCAAGAAAAGCATACTATGCTCTGATTAGCAAAGTAAAACAAATGCATTTTTGCACGCATTAAAAAAACAGTATTCTCTTATGGTTACATAAATTAGACAAGGTTGAATGTTTCCTCTTGAAGTTAGCATAAAAGAATAGTTTAAGTGAATGACATCCCTTACTTATTCTATTTTCTTTTTCTAGTTGTGCATTGTCTAGAAATGTAATGCATATACTACTGAGACCATTGCATTCAGTAAGTTTAGTTTTAAACACATAACATTTTTGCAGTTTTTGCTGCAAAGTTATGAACAGGAGATTTTGAAAATGGAAATAAATTTATTCAGCATAAACAAAGCTTTGTCTAGCAGAATCTTAATTATGTACCTGAAATTATTGGTTTTATTACCAATAACATTGGTAATACCAATTCATTTGACATACGTACCACTGTATGTCAAATGAATATAGTTTATCATGTAAATTAAATAAATTACTATACAAAACCAGCTTGAGAATATTCTTAAAAACCACTAGGTTATGCAAAAACTAGGCTATGGTCATTCAGAGACTTCTTTTGACTGAAAGAGCAAGGTCATTTTCTCTGCTTTGAAGACAGGAGACTATCTCTGATAAATTATGACAATATCACAGGTCATATTTAAAAACATCAATTAGAAGTTCATATACATGCATAAATGGACCCACACATATGTAGTACAACCATACACACAATTAAGTGTTATGGTTCAAAAAGGGCTCCCTTGAACAGAACACCCAAGAATGAGTTGTTCTGAGCTATCCTTTCCATAGTTGTTCTTTGGGTCTGACTGGGATGGAGTTAACCTTCCCCATGGGTGCCTCATAGTGCTGCTCATTTGCATTGCTAGCTAGAAGGGCTGATAACACACCAGGTTTTGGCTACTGATGAGCAGTGCTGGCACACCATCAAGGCTGTCTCTCCAATCCTCCCCCCTCATCCATATGCTGGGGGTGGGCAAGGCCTTGACCGCAGCAAAAACCAGGAAACAAACTCTCCGACTTATTTATTGGTTAGGAAGCTGATATTACTTTACTAGTGGTGATGGATGTATGAGGAATTNACCAAAATCAAAAAATCTAAATCAAAAATCCTTGTTCTCAAACTAAGATATCTACTGTTACATATTGATCACTAAGTTGATGAGGAAGAATTAGCTGGCATAATACTTGTTAGTCACAGGTGCAGGAAGTTAACACAAAGCCACATTTATCTCTGGTAATAAGCACTGTAGGATGCAACACAAAGCATTAACAGCAAATATGGGAAATATATGCCTTTGTGCTAAAGTAAAAAGAATTTTCCAACATCTTCCCCCATTGCTACATAGGTTTCTTCTCAAAAAAATATAAATCGTTCAGAGACATTGGGACAGCCTCGACAGCTGAGCCAAACTGACCAAAGGGATATTCCATTTCATATGGCATCACTCCAAATATAAAAGCTCACAGGAGTGGAGAAGAGCATTCATTTTTATGATTTTTGTCTTCTGGAGCAACCATTATATGTGCTGAAGCCCTGCTTCCAAGGAAGCATTAGGGTATTGCATGCTGATGGGAAGTAGAGAATAAATATTTTGTCTTTTTTTGTTTCCACATGGAGCTTTTGCTTTTTCTTTATTTTACACATTCATTTTTACCCATGAACTTTTTCCCCTCATATTTTCTCCCCATCCCGTCTTGCTGGTGAGGGGAGTGATAGAGTGGCTTGGTGGGCACCTGGCATCCACTGCAGTGGTGTGGTCTTTACCTGTATCTCAGAATCTGAATGATCAAGAAAGGCAGTGATGAAGATCTGATGTTCTGCTCACACTGTCACTTGTTCTATAGGCTCAGCATATTTTACCAATCTTCAGTTCACTTTGCAGAACATAAAAATTTATTTAAAGTACTTTACAGAATTTTAAAATGTTGGAAAATAATTTGGAGAACAACAAAGTTCAGTAGATCAGTCTGGTTCAGGAAGATAGTCACTGCTGATAGAAGGAAAAATATGTGTCGAGGACAGTGAATGTCAATAGGGAAATATAAGCAAATTCTGTAAGAATAAGGTTTGGACAGATAATTCACACTTTTAATATTATCACTTGAAAAGTCCAAAATATTTGGAATCTGACTGACAGTATTTCGCTGGCTGCCAGATCTTCCCACTCAAAGTGAGAATTACTTGTTTCCATATCAAATGCTATATTTTTGAAGGAACTTTTCATTTCAGTTTTCTGTCTGCCTCTAATTAAGGAATGAAAGCACATGTTAGTGTTATTCACTAGGTTCCCATCTGTTCTAAATACAAATTGAAGGTACTGCTTTTAGTTTAGTGTACAGAAAACCCCCACACTATTTTGTATGAGATAGTGTGAACAAAAAGAAAAATTTATTTGGGAGAGAGTGACCAATTGCTTTTGAATTACTATATTTCATAATTTATTTAGATTGCCAAAGATGTTGGTCCTGTTTGCTCCATAACTGAAATGTTTACAACACTTGTTTGTGTGACATTAACTCTAACTCTAGGCCATTTCAGATGTCCCATTGACATCTCAAGTGTCTCACAGGTACTGTTGAATCTAGAAGGATCTCAAGAGGAAACAAGAATTTTCTTTATTGGTATCATTTTAAGGAATTTCTCCAAAGTCAGCAAGATTATTTAGTGTGCATGGATCTCCCATGTCTAAGTAACTTATAATAACACTGAAAAGAATTAGCCCTAAAACTGAGACCTAAAACTGAGGAGTTTTCTTTATGGATACAGTTCTTAAAGTGAAGGAAAAAATCCCCACCCAATTACAGCAAGATCCCTTTCCTGCAAAATACTTTCATTGCTGGAATCTCAGTCAACACAGAAAACTGTTTTCCTCTAAAGAGAATACAGACTTTATTAACTTGTTTTCTGCAGTCTTACTTTTTATACTGAATGCTTTTTAACTACTGCAGGCATAAAACTTCCAAATACTGAACTTCATCAACAAGCTGGAAACAGGGAAAATAAATCAGCTACAGCAGAGAAATTTCTGTTGCTGGCAGTCTTTCATCTGACTTCAAGCACAAGATGTCAGACACTGTCTTACTACCTGTAAAATAATTTATACTATTGCGGTTTCAATAAACAGAATCTTTAATGGCTGTGAAGAAGGTAAGTTAGAAGACATTACAATTTTTATCACCTGGGTTCTGTCTGGCTTTCACAGAGCTTAAATCATAGAAATTCAGTCAATCAAGCCGACAATAATACATATCCCATATTAACATATACATTTGGCATTATGTAAAATAGAGATTTTTCAGCTTTACATTTTCAGAAGCCTTCCTTTCTAATTAATCTAGATAGGCTTTCTACCAGCTGGTAAGTTGAAATGGGTTCCTGTATGAAGACAGTCCTATGTTATTGGATGTGAAGGGAAACACAGTAGCAAAGGATGAGACAAAGACCCTAAGGTAAATAATGCTTTCTTTGCCTCCAATTTTATAGCAAGGCCAGTTATTGTCTGGGTAGCCAGCCTCCTCCTGAACTGGTAGACAGGAATGGGAAGCAGAATTAAAACCCTGTAGTCCAGTGTGAAACAGATAGTGACCTACTACATAATTTAGACACTCGCAGGTCTATGGGGACAGAGTTAATTTTTGCAGCAGCCAGGAGGGGAGATGGACAGGAATAAGACATTATTCTATACCACCTCATGTAATGCCTGGGGTCAGGGCTCCCTTCCAGGTCATGTAGCAGTGGAAGGGATTGGGTAGTGTCAGGGGTTTCCAAGTGATTAGCAATTGCATGTGAATTGTTCATTTCTTTCTTGTATGCTCTGTCATTAACATTGTTGCAGTTACTGTTCATTGTCTTATTTCATTGCTGTTTCCAGTCAACTGTTATCTTAAAGCATGATCTTTACCTTCAGTGCCTCCAATTCTCCTCTCCAGCCTGCTACATGGGGAAGGAGGAAGGGAAGAAAAGGAGAGTGAGCAGGACGTGATTTTGGACTGTTTCAGTGCAAATTTGGGGAACACCACTCCTAAACCACAACAGCCACTTACAATCATTCACCATCAGACCTGACTGCAGTAGTCCCAGCTAATGAGATTAGAAAATATGACATCCATCTACAAGATGATTTGGAAGGAGGACCTGGGAAAATACAGGCCTGTCAGAGCTCAGTGTTCAGGAAAGTCACAGAGCAGATAATGCTGAATACTATTACATGACATGTTCAGCATGATTAAGAGGATCAGGCCCAGCCAGCATGACTTTGTGAAAGGCAGATTCCACTTGACCAGTCTGATTTCTTTCCATGTCAAGGTGATCCACTTAGTGGATAAGGGAAAGGTTAAACATGTTATCTACTTAAATTTTAGTAAAGCCTTTGCTACTGTTTCCCAATGCATTGTCCAGGAGCAACTGGCTGCTTATGGCTTGGATGGGTGTATTCCCCACTGAGAAAACTGGCTGGATGGTTTGGCACACAGAGTGATAGCGAGTATAGATAAATCCAGTTGATGGCTGCTCCCCAGGGGGAATGTTGGGGCCAGTTCTGGTCAATAAATTATCTGGATGAGAGACTGAGTGCACCCTTGGGCAGTTTGACACCAAGATGAGTGAGAATGTCGATCTGTAGGTTCTACAGAGGGATCTGCACAGGCTGGATCCATAGGCTGAGGCCAAATTTATGAATACTGGATCCTGCCTTTGGGTCACCACAGCCTCAGGCACTGCTACCAGTTTGGGGAAGAGTGACTGGAAAGTTTAATAGAAAGGAAGGTTTAATAGAAAAGGACCTGGAGATGCTGGTTGACAGTGGCTGAACATGAGCCAGCTGTTCCCAGGTGGACAGGAAGACAATGGCATCCTAGCCTGTATCAACAGTAGTGTGTTCAGCAGGACCTGGGAGTGATTTTCCCCCTGTACTCAGCCACACCTGAGGCCATTGGTGAGGCCAGACCTCAAAACCTGTATTCAGTTCTGGGCACCTCACCACAAGAAAGACATTGAGGTGCTGGCGCATGTCCAGGGATGGACAACAGAGCTGGCGAAGGGTCTGGAGCACAAGTCTTATGAGGAACAGCTGAGGGAGCTGGGGTTGCTTAGCCTGGAGAAAAGGAGGCTCAAGGATGACCTTATCCTCTCTACCACCACCGAAAGGAGGCTGTAGCCAGGTGGGGGGGTCAGTCTCTTCTCCCCAGCAGCCAGTGACAGGACAGAAGAATATAACCTCATGCTGTGCCAGGGGAGGTTTAGGTGGGACATTAGGAAGAATATCTTCACAGAAAGGGCCACTAGACTTTGAAATGGGCTGATGATGCAGTCAGCATCCCTGGAGGTATTTAAGAAAAGACGGGATGTGGCACTTATTGCCATGGTCTGGTTGACATGGTGGCACTCAAGTCATATGTTGGACTTGATGATCTCAGAGGTCTTTTCCAACATGAGTGATTCTGTTATCCTGTGATTCTGTAATAATAATTGCATTGCATATTTGTAAATCATGCTGTCTACAGATTTCAGAAAAAACTAGTACTAACATTTCTGTTAAGAACCTGTGACATGAGGCATAAAACTATTTATTCCAAAATTCTTCAAAGGGTTATGTGTTCTTTAAAACTGTAACACATTTATTTTATAAAGACCTTGGTGGATCACACGTTGTCCATGCACTAGCAGTGCTCTTGAGGCCCAGAAGGCCAATGGTATCCTAGAGTGCATTGGGAAGAGTGTAGCCGTCTGGTTGAGAGAGGTGGTCCTTTCCCTCTACTCAGCCCTTGTGAGGCACACCTGGAGTGCTGTGTCCAGTTCTGGGCTCCTCAGTATAAGAAAAACAAGGAGCAGCTGGAGAGGGTCTAGTCAAGGGTCCCAAAGACAATCTGGGATAGGGCCTTTAGTCTAGAAGACTGAGAGGGGATCTGATTAATGCATATAAATATCTCCAAGGCAGATGCCAAGAGGATGGTGCCAGGCTCTTTCAAGTGTTTCCCAGTGACAGGGCAAGGAGTTATGGCCACAAACTAAACCTGAAGTTTCATCTCAACAGAAGGAAGACGTTCTTTACATTGGGGGTGGCAGAGCACTGGAACTGGCTGCTCAGGCAGGAGTCTCTCTCTCTGGAAACAATCCAAACCCACCCAGATGAGTCTCTGTGTCTGTCACCTGCTCTAGGTGACCCTGCCATGGCAGGGTGGCTGGACTAAATGATCTCCAGAGGTCCCTTCTAACTCTAACAATTCTCTGATTTATTTTTTGTGATAAAGTTTGCATTTAACAAAAACTACAGCTTCTAAAGTTAGTCTCAAACTGATCCACACAAAATAAGTCTATCCATAATGAAGCAGTGACCACAGAATCATTTTCCTAAGTAATAAATCGGGAACTAAGTAATTTAAATTATATGTGTGTAGACTGCACTTACAGACCTGAGTGCAGAATCACATCAAAGTGAACCATTAATTAGCTAGTTGATCTCCTTTCAGAAGTATCAGATTGATCATTATCAAGCCTCAGATTAAGCTGCAAATTTACTTCCCTCCTATAATTTCTCTTGCCAAATCTCTTCTGCTAAATCTGTTGAAACCTGCACAAATTTAATGTTCGAATTCTTGCAGGGCTTCTGAAAGTTTATAAAAAGCTGGAATGTGCTTGCAACTGGCATTTAGAGCAATAGTACATCCTTCCTTTTTCAAAGAGGGTTTTGTTCTCTTTAGAGATAATAATTTTTGAAAAGACCATAGATGGGCTTTTTGCAGGGTGGGATCAAGAAGGAGGAAGATATCCAAAATGTCTCTAGCAGTGCTAATAAAAACTTTTACCCCACATGGAGAGATTGTTTTACTGCATGGTAAAAAGGCTTAGTTTCCAAGATTTTCTCTTATTTATTTTATGTGTCCATTATCTTGTACTCACATACAGGGAACAGTTTTTTAATTGGTTCTTATAAATGTGTTGCCATCTGCCACAGGCTTCCAAAACACTGAGGAACGGAGAAACAAACAGTAATCCAAAAAATTAATTTGAGACTTCTTAGTTAATATAAATTATGAATAGTAGTCAGAGTAGTCAGATTTGACTATATATAGACTATATATAGGCATTTAAAAAGTCTCTCTTTTTGGTACTCCAGTACATAATATTGATTAGTAGAAAATATTTTCAGGTTTGATTTTTCATTTGTTTTTTTTGGTCTAGACATTATTCAAGATCCATGAACTTTCCATCTCTCAATAAAAAGAGACTGATAAGCACAATATTGTGTGAGAAATTGCTGTATAATCAGAATTTTTTTATTACAAAGCTGTAAGTTCAAACATTACATTCTGATCACAATTTAAAGCAAATTTTAGAAAATGTAAAATAGAGATACTTTCAATCATGGCTTCAGATTTGTCTTATATTTTAGCTGTGGTTAGCCACAAAGCTTGTATTAAGTCATCCCCAAGATACCAATAGAATACAAGATGTGGACAATTCTTTATAAAAATCACCTATCTGGTTTTGGAATGATTCAGAGTACTCTTAGGAACCACTTAATGCCTGAAGTGAAATGTGTAAATTTGTGGATTTCTTATAGACTAGAGTTCAGTTCTAATAAAGTCTGTGTAGTAAGTGGAGGGCAGTGGCAGTTTCTCTGTGAGTTTCCTTGCTTTATCTGGAGTTTAAAACAGGGTTCAGGCTGACATTTTTCTTTGCTGTAGACTTCAATGACTTTCTATAAGTAATGAATAGAGATAGAGACATCTGAAATATGAAAGTTCTGTAAAGGTCAAATTGACTTTAACAGTCTTCTGTATTCTTCACACAGTAATCTTGAAGATCCCCTAAACTTATGCATGAAAAATTTTGCTCAGATAGCTAAATTTATATAATATTCCCTTCAGAGGTCAGAAAGGTGTCCTCTTTTGCCCCCCTTAAAAAGCAGTACTTTTTTAATAATTCAGAAAATTAGCCAAGGTTATGCTTAAGGCTGGCAAATTTTGGTGTAGTTTAAGACAAATTCAGAAAATTCTGTACAGATATTATATATCCATAGTTGACATTTTGGGAAATTTAAAATGTGGTTTCTGTATGGATTTGGGCAACAACATAAAAATTTTAATAATTTGTCTAGAACTTTAAGAGTTAATAAAAGCTTCTGGACTTCGTTGGCGATGTGAAAAAAACGTTAGGCGGGCAATGGCATTGTAAAAACACGACCACTGAACATATTTTTTAATTCCACTCCTATCAAATTCTTCATAGAAACATAGAATCACAGAATCATGGAAGGATTTAGATCATCTGTAAGATCATCAAGTCCAGCCATAAACCTAGCACTGCCAAGACCACCACTAAACCATGTCAAACCATGCCCTTAAGTGCCATATCTGCACATCTCCTAAACACCTTCAGGTATGGTGATTCCACCACTTCCCTAGGCAACCTGTTCCAATGCTTGACATCACTTCCAGTGAACAATTTTTTCTAGCAGCTTGATGCAGTTTCTTGTCCTATTGCTATCCTATCACTTACCCTATCATTTGGGAGAAGAGACCACCACCCCCTTGCTACAACCTCCTTTCAGATGATAGAAGGTTGTAGAGAGTGATAAGGTCACTTCTTACAGTGGTTAAATCCTATTCCTCTTATAGCCTCCTGAATGAAAGAAACGCAGTATAACAAAGACACAACGACAATGGCATAATAGAGTTAATGATTACATTGTGCCTTTATAAAGAAGGTGACTTTATTACATTTAATTACAAGAGAAATAAAGCTTCGACATGCACCACAAACTGAATGATGTGTGGACTTTTTAATGTAGTCATTCTTTTGACATAAAATAATGAAAATTAAACTGTCATTTATTAGTGTCTGCTAAAGTAAAAATGAGATATGTGAAGACCCAGGATATACTTACTCGCTGTCTTGAATTACTACTGACCCTTTGGGTTTGGCTCAGATTTAGAGTTAAAATGTCTGTTTCTTCCTCCTTTCCATCACCATACTTCTAAGATTCAGTTTCAAAAAAGATGTTAATATGTTTCAAAACTGTCATGTTTTCAGATAGTGAAAATAGTTCATGCCTCAAACATTGATATAAAGTTTTGCTCATTATAAAGGAGCTACAACCAAGAAACCTCCCTGAAGACTGGGACTTTGGATTGAAAGTCAAACTGCTGGTTAGATAAAGGGAAACCATTATTCAGTCATCTCAGTCAGAGGGAAAGGTTTGCATCCACCAAAAGGCCAAAGACACCAGCAGCGCTGAGGATCATCCTCTGCTGAGTTTGGGGTGGGAGCAGAGCACAGCTCACAGAAGCCAGGTTTGGGGTGGGGGCAGAGCACAGCTCACAGAAGCCAGGTTTGGGGTACAGGAGAGNGGGGACGAGGAGGTTTCGGGTGTGTGTGTAACCTCTGGCCAGAGGCAATAAACACCCATCCTCCCTTACACAAACCTGCCCAGCTGTGGAACCCCAACCCCACAGGCCACATCCACGGGACTCTGACGTGAGAGGCAGCTGAGGGGGAGTCACAATCCATCAGACCCCCCCAAAGTGCTGGGCCTTGCACCCAGGCCTGCATGTGATGGAAGAGACCCAGAGTCTGCTGTGAGAGACTGCCCCCTCCCCAGGGGACATGGCTGGACATTGCCACCTGGCTCAGGGGATATAAACCCATGGGATTCTGTGCCTCTGGGGGGACCTTCACCACCAAGAAGCGCAGCTGGAGAGGATCAGTGGAACATCCTTGGGATCCACAGAGTGGTGATATTTTCCTTATTCTGTCCTGGTCACTCTCCTTCTGTCCCCCCCACATATTTTCTATTTCTCCCTTTCTCCTTTTCTTTTCTCTTTCTCTCATACTGACTATAAAATAAAATCCATATTATTGTCACTGGCATATGGTCTCGTTTGCACCTTATTCGGCAGAGGAATTTCTAAAGAACCTTAATAATCAGATCCTAACACATATACATTGCATTCATGTACTGCTTTTGTCCAAAAGACCATGAAGTAACAATGATTTAGTTTTGTAATCAGTGTTTATTAATCACAAATTTGATTCTGAAGAGATACAGAGGGTTAGAGTCTATTTCCAAACAGACTCATTTGTCTGTATATCAAACTTCCTTAAGCGAGAGGTAGAAAGCATTTTAGGAGTTCATTCTAAGGAGGAAAATACCCAACATCCCCAGCTGACAATAATTGAATTTGAGTATAATAGTAAAAGTGTTCATAAATCATAAGAAATCCAATACAGAAATGAAGAAATTAAAATTGTATGGTATTTTTATAGAGGTTTATTGAGTGAACCTTGAAGAGCAAGAGTACCTACTTTATATTTTCCCCCTTATTTAACTAATTGCACATAGAACTCAACAGTTGCACAAACACCTGCACAGAACTAGAAGTGCAACTCCACTGCTGATGCAAACTCTGTAGTCCTCAAAGTGGAGTTAGCTTTTTCTTTGGTATATTTCTCAACTTCCAGATTTTAATAATTCAGTGAATTGATAGATATTTTGATTGAAGGCATTAGAATTGCTGAGATAAAGTGTTCTGACTCATAAAATTTTTACATACCAATTAAAATGCTCAGTATCTGACTAATTTCTAAATACAGACAGGGAAAAGAACAGAAGATACAACCCATTCTTTTTTTCTCTGCCTATAAAAACTATCTGTGACTGCAAGTTTACTTCAATTAGTTACTTTAATGACATGACATTTACTACAATGCTTATGAATACTCTAGTGGGAAATATACTGAGGTCGGTGGAAATAACCTTACATTCATTATAAAAATACATTAAAAATAAGTTTTCAAGTGCATGGACTTTCATTCTTTTGCAAACATGGTGTTGGAGGTCAAAGATACTCAAGGGAAAGAGTAATTTCGTAAGTCAAATCATACATAAATAATCCAGTAGTATGAAATTGCAATATTATTCTTGGAAACCAAATCACTGACTGTTTATATGCTGCCTTTTAACATCTTTAGGTAGTAATGGATTGATCATGACTCATATAAATATCCCTCAACATCTCCAGCTACTCAGATTTTTTTCCAGAGTGAGAAATAATACTTTGCTTCGTTCACCTGTTTTTCTTCTTTGTGTAATAAAAGTCTTTTCAAGTGTAGTTTATCAGTATCTACTTTCTCTGTGGCAGATATACCTACCAGATTATGGAACTAAAAATATACTCATAAACGTCAGAAATGCAGAGAGTAGGATGAAATACATTGAAGAATAAAATTCCTTCTTCTGTAATCAATGAGCCAACATGAAAAAACTTTAAAAGTCTGTTGGTACTGCCTCAGGCAGTAAAGTTTTAGAATGTTTTTCAGAGTTGTATGTAGAATGGATTTTGGTCAGCTATAGCAATATTTAGATCACTGCAAGTGAAGGAATGGTAACTATAAAATGCATTAAATATACTGCAAGGCATTTGTAAAATACTCTGGATGAGATTAAACTAACTTTGAAAGTCTACTTTCTAACCTCACCTGGTCATCTAAGCTTCCCTTCTCAATCAATAGGCACTTAATGGGAGTGATCCATCTTACTTTAATCAGTACATCTAAAAGTAGGCTAAAGTATTTCAGACATCTGCTTTAGGATGAACTGCACTCTAATAATTACTTCTTTTCTACATTGATTACAACGGAAACCTCAGGTGTCTGGGTCAGATTTGATGTATGCATTATATGTAGTCAGA
The DNA here is from genome assembly GCA_013400515.1 of Erpornis zantholeuca. Lineage (NCBI taxonomy): Eukaryota > Metazoa > Chordata > Aves > Passeriformes > Timaliidae > Erpornis > Erpornis zantholeuca. Next base: position 7,227 of record VZTN01025478.1, on the reverse strand, counting down.
GTTATAGAATTGAAATTCAATTGATACACTTCTGTTTACTCTTTTATTAGCATATATTCATATATTCAATTGTTGAACAATTGAACTTCAGAATTCCTCTGAGGACTGATGATCCATTTATTGCTATGACATGCATTATCAGGACAATATGTTTACACAGCATTTGTGATACACTTCACGTAGAGATTTAATCCATGAAAATTAGTAACTAGAAAGAATTTTTCCAAATATAGTCGATGTTATTGCAATCACTGCCAGTACAATCAATTTCCTAACTTGGCTAAGGAAATTTTAATTTAGTTCTCAAGGACACATGGTAGAAATATTTTTCAAACTTAAATTACTTCTCTAAACTTCATGCAGATTGACTCTAATTATGAGGTGCCTCCATTGTTTCTTGTGTAGAAGCCTCTGCTAAGACCTTGAATTCTCTAAAATGGCTATTTATTTATCTGTACATTAGCATTAGTGAGAGCTAGTAAGCAGACTGACACATCAAAATTGTTGGTGCTGAGAACCCAGTGCTTATCTCAGATGTTTTTTTGTTGCACATGGCTGGGTCATGTCCAGCCTCTCATCCACCAGCACCCATGAGTCCTTCTTGTCAGGGCTGCTCTCTATCAGTTCATGCCCCAGCCCATGTTGATACCAGGGGTTACTCCAACTCAGGTGCAGCACACTGCACTTGGTCTTGCTAAACCTCAGGAGATGTGTGTGGATTCACTCCTTGAAGTTGTCCAAGTCCCTCGGGAAGGCATGCTGTCCTTCAGATGCATCAGGCAGCTTGGTGTCATCTGCAAATTTGCTGAGCATGCACTTGATCCCTTTACCTATGTCATTAATGAAGAAGTTAAATAACACTGGGGGGTCCCAGTGTTAACAACATAGACCCCTGAGGGACACCAGCTGTCACTGATGTCTATTAAGACCCTGAGCTGTTGACCACTACCCTTGGATGTCACCATCCAACTAATCCCTTGCAATCACCTAGCAGCCCAGCAAGTCCATTTTTCTCCATTTTAGAGAGAAGGATGTTTTAGGGAGTTAAGATCCAGTTACTATTACGCTTCTTTAGAAATTTCTCTTCCCAAATTAAGGTGCAAACGAGACCATATACCAGTGACAATAATATGGATTTTATTGTATAGTCAGTGTGAGTAAAAGAGAAAAGGAGAAAGGGAGAAATAGAAAATAACGTGGGGGGACAGAAAGAGGGTGACAGAGAGAGAATAAGGAAAATATCACCACTCTGTGGATCCCAAGGATGTTCCATTGATCCTCTCCAGCTGCTCTTCTTGGTGGTGAAGGTCCCCCCAAAGGCACAGAATCCCATGGGTTTATATCTCCTGGAGCCAGGTGCCAGTGTCCAGCCATGTCCCCTGGGGAGGGGACAGTCTCTCATAGCAGACTCTGGGTCTCTTCCATCACATGCAGGCCTGGGGTGCAAGGCCAAGCACTTTGGGGGTCTCTGATGGATTGTGACTCCCCCTCAGCTGCCTCTCACATGAGAGTCCTGTGGATGTGGCCTGTGGGGTTGGGGTTCCACAGCTGGGCAGGTTTGTGTAAGGGAGGATGAGTGTTCAGTGCCTCTGGCCAGAGGTTACACACACACCTGAAACCTCCTCCTCCTCCCTCGGCTGGGGGAGTCTGTGTAAACCTGGCTTCTGTGAGCTATGCTCTCCCCCACCCCAAACTCAGCCAGGGATGACTGAACAATGGGATTCCCTTTATCTGATCAGCAGTTTGACTTTCAGTTCAAAGTCCCAGCCTTCAGGGAGGCTTCTTTGATAGTAACTTCTTATAATGAGCAAAACTTTATATCAGTGTTTGAGGCATGAACTATTTTCAGTCTCTGATATAGGGGACAATGTCAAAGGCTTTCCAGAAGTCCAGATAGAGGACATCTGTAGCCCTTCCCTTGTTCACAGATGCAGTAACTCCATCACTGAAGTCCACTCTCCTGGTCAGGCAGCACTTTGGTGAAGCTGTTCTGGCTGTTCTGAATCCGCTCTCTGTCCTCCATGTGCCTTAGCATGGCTTCTAGGAAGACCTGTTCCACAGTCTTCCCAGGCACAGAGTTGAGGCTCACAGGTCAGTAGTTCTCAGGGTCCTTCTTCCCATCCTTTTAAAAGATGGTTACAATTTTTCCTGTTTTTCCACTCAGCTGGGACTTAATCTGACTGCCATGACTTTTCAAATACCATGGAGAGTGTCTTGGTAACTATATCAGCCAATTCCCTCAGCACTCTGCTGTGTGTCTCATGGGGTCCCATGGTCTCATGGACACNCAAAACTTTATATCAGTGTTTGAGGCATGAACTATTTTCAGTCTCTGATATAGGGGACAATGTCAAAGGCTTTCCAGAAGTCCAGATAGAGGACATCTGTAGCCCTTCCCTTGTTCACAGATGCAGTAACTCCATCACTGAAGTCCACTCTCCTGGTCAGGCAGCACTTTGGTGAAGCTGTTCTGGCTGTTCTGAATCCGCTCTCTGTCCTCCATGTGCCTTAGCATGGCTTCTAGGAAGACCTGTTCCACAGTCTTCCCAGGCACAGAGTTGAGGCTCACAGGTCAGTAGTTCTCAGGGTCCTTCTTCCCATCCTTTTAAAAGATGGTTACAATTTTTCCTGTTTTTCCACTCAGCTGGGACTTAATCTGACTGCCATGACTTTTCAAATACCATGGAGAGTGTCTTGGTAACTATATCAGCCAATTCCCTCAGCACTCTGCTGTGTGTCTCATGGGGTCCCATGGTCTCATGGACACTCAGGTTCCTCAGGTGGTCATGAACCTGTTTTTTACTTACTGTGGGAGAAACTTAGCTTCCCCTGTACCCATCTTGTTGTCCATCTACTCAAGAGGTGTGGAAGGAAAGGTTTCCCTTAAAGACTGAGTCAAAAATTTTGTTGAGTATCTCAGCCTTCTCCTCATGCCTTGTTACCTGTTTTCCAGCACTGCTGACCATGGGTGTCAACCTTCTTTGACTTTCCTTGTTCACCTGTCCTTGTTTCCACCACCTGTGTGTTTCTTTCCCTATAATTTTACCACCAGGTCCCTCCTTGCTCATGCTGGATTTGCCTTCCTTGCCTGATTTCTTGCTCCAAGGGATTGCCAACTCTTGTGCAGTATGAAAGACTTTGTTAAACATCTGCCAGCTTTGTTCCACTTCCTTGTCCCAGAGAGCAGTGTCCTAGAAGATCCTATTGCCTATCTCCTTGAAGAGCTGGCAGTTTCCTTTCCTAAAGTTTGAGGGTCTAACTTTTCTTCCCTCAGGAAAAGGGTCCACAAACCACCAGTGCATGCTCACTACCTTAACATCTACTGTCAGTTTCAACCTTGGCTTAAACATTCAAATACCTTTGTTAAAATAAACCCACAAAAATTGTATAGACATATGATAAATATATCTATTTGAATCTGGACAAGCATTGAGGGGGTTTTAAAATTGTCCTTCTGTTTCTATAGTTTCCTAAAAATTAATTAAAATATTTTATTCCTAACCTTTTCTACATTGATAGCACAATCGCTTTCAGAATTACAGGGAATTTTTTTTAATGAATATAAGTAAATTTTGAAATGCAGCTTTTTTTTTTTTTTAATTCAGCAATATTTAGAGTCAATAATGTGAATTTCATATTATGCATAATTGTCTTTTCCACTGTGCATATGTAAAAAAAAATAATGTTGCTATGATCCTGACAGCAGTGGTGAGGACACTGTGGTAAATCCTTTATGCAGGATATCCCTGCATAAAGGTAAATCCTTTATGCAGCCTAATGCTGTTAGACACCTGAATAAAGTTTAAAGCCTTTAAACAGTGTTTAGTTATTTCCTTGTCCTCTTGGGTATACCATTCTTCCTCTTCTAGACAACTTTCTAGACTGGAATTTTCAGACTGGAATTTTGTTGGAATCTGTCTTGGTGCCTTCCTGGGAGCTTTTGCCTTATCAAAAGCATCTGATTCTGCTTTTTGATAAAAGACCATCAAAAGTATATTTTTAGTGGTTTTTTTTTCTTCTTTACTTCTATGTGGCATTTTCAAGACTATTATAGCTCATCTATTTCTCTGCTTTTGAGAACACCTAGAAAGGAAATTATATCCATATTTATGACAATATAAATCCTGGAAATGTTAAATAATTTTATTTGCATTTATATGTTGAATATAGCTCTTAAATAATTGGTCAGAAATAATTATGTGCAATTTTTAAGTCATTTTTTCTTTAAATGTCACTGATAAATTTCAAATAAAAGAAATTTTTAAAAACCCATACTAGCAGAAACATAGCAAACAAAATTTGAAATGGCTGCTTTTTAAGTGAGCGTTATTTGTCACTTACAATGTAAAAATTCCAATGTTCACAACAATTTGCATGACTGTTCTGCTAGATAAAGTACACTTTGAGTAACATAAGGTGATAAATAACCGCCTGGGGTTTTTTTAACACTTACCCTTGTAAAAAGATGGGAGCAGGGAATAAAAGTTCTTAATTTCTGTTCCTCAATTTCTGTTTTTGCATCATCTTAGAAATAACTGTTGTTTCTCATTTTCTCAGCCCAGGACCAAACCTTTGGATTAAGTTTGCTTGTAACTAAATGTCATAAAACCTTCAGTCTTCACATTTGAACAGTAATTCTTACCTTTCCATGATCCATCATTGAAGGACACATTGTGAAAATAAACGTTTTCATCTTATTTTTACAATATGTGAACGAATATTTTAGGAAACTGTCCACTGTAGCATATATTCTCACCTCTCCATAGCAAAACCTTTGTTCTTTGGACTCTAGAGTACCCATGAGGAATCAAAGCTTCATGAAGACATTTTTTTCCAAGAAAGAATGGAATCCTAGAACACACCTTTTTTCATTATTGTTAGGGTCTGATAAAAGGTTTACTGAATTCTCTAGTGAATTTTATTCTCACTGTAATAGGTCTTTAAATAAACCCTTTGTGAAATATTTCATAGGTACATTTTTTTTGCTTACTCCATATCATAAAAAAGTTTTTCTTAAGCCTAAATATCTTATTAGTATTTTATCGTATGTTGAAATCTGCCCGAAGTGCTTATTTTCTTAGGGTTATGGGATTTTATTTGTCTTTGTTCTGGCTGGTTGGTTGGTTGGTTGGTTGGTTGGTTGGTTAGGATCTGTGTGTGCATGTGTGTGGTTTTGGCTGGATGGTTGGTTTCGGGTTATTTTGTTTCTTTGTTTGTTTAATTTATTTACATTGTTTGTATATTTTAATTTATAAGGTACTTTTGCTCTTAGGGAACAAATAGATCCTTCCACAGACCAAAGAGGACTGTAAGTGGATGGAAGTCAGAACAATCACAGGCTTAATGCAAGTATGTGATCTACTTCATTCACATTTGTGTAAATGTATCTTGAAGGGCTTATGGAAATAGGAAGTATCCATCAGCCTATCACTGTGAGAAAAGTTTCAGGAACTCCCCCAACCCAACATCCCAACATAGATCCAGTCAGAATTAAATGGAATTTTTTAACTGTTCCAGTTAGGACAGGTGGTTGTTTCCAGCTGGACAATTCTGTTTTTATTAATGTAATGATATCCATGAAAATGTAGGTATTTTCCAGTGGTCATCAATAAAATGTGATCCTGCTGGTTTACAGCTGATGATTTTTCTGTATTTTTCTTTACTTCTGCTCTCATATATTGTGCGAATATATATGTACCTATGCAGAATAATGTTACAGAAGATGTACTGCACAAAATTTCTCAAACCCCAACATTTTCAGTCCCAGTTTTCTCTCTACAATTAACAGATCATTATGAGGAACAAGATCAAACAAATATCAGAACTTTGAGGTACATGAAACTAACACTATGCTATTATTTGCTTTTGAGATTTTAAAGTTACTGTCTTGTGATGATTGTTTCCTAAGTCCTGTGTTTGTATTAAATCAAAACTGCTATAAACAAAGTGCTACAGATATTTAGTCTTGGACATTGACAAAATTAAAATATCCAATTTTGGTCAAGATTTTAAAGTGGCATATTAATGACTTGTTACCAGTGATATGACTAGAATTACCCTGAGGGGGAAAGCTGCTACTCTTTTGGAAATTTCTTAGATAACTAAATTATTCAAATGGAAAAAACACAGAAGTTTTGAATCAATTTATTCCCATTAAATGAAATGCTATTTTTCAAGAGAGA
>VZTN01025477.1:1005-29881 GCA_013400515.1 Erpornis zantholeuca | reverse complement strand
AGATCTTTTAAAAATCAAGAAATAAAGACCATAAGAAAGCACACAGAGAAGTAACTTGTATAGATTCTGATGAGGGGATGGAACCAAAAACCAGGGCCAAGGGCGTGGAATCTGCTGCCAATTCAAAAAAAAAAGGGGGAAGATATAAAACTAAAAATAAATGAGTTTTGGGGAAAATTAGTTCAAAACTAAGAGTAAAAAGAGAGAACATAGGGGAGAAATGGGGTAAACAGGGGGAAAAATGTATAAAAAACTGCTTTTCTTTTTAAAAAGCACCTTTAGCTTCTATCTTTTTATCATAAGGTTTTTTTCTTTTTTATCAGCTGGAATAACTGACTCTAACAAGTTTCCATCCCTCCATCAATGTTTCAAATCAGTGGCTATTATATTTTGTTCAAATATAAATCAGGACAGCAATCCTTCATTTGAAGGAAAGCTGAGCAAAGCACAAAACTTGAATATTTCATCCTTCTTCATAGGCCCTGCTTAGTCATCCAAAACAGAAGGGTGTCCTTGGAGAATCAGAGCAGTTTGGGTTAGAAGGAACCTTTAAAGGTCATCACCCTCACAATGATTAGGGACAACTTTAACTACATCCAGTTGCTAAGAGCCCTGTGCAACCTAGGCTCAGATGTTTACAGCCATGGGGCATCTACCACCTCTCTAGGCAACCTGTCCTGGTGTTTCACCACCCTCACTGTGGCTGTCCTATCTTTCACTGGTAAGCATCCTGAGGCTCACACATTGTGGGACAAATCTGCAAGAATCACGCTGCTGAAACTAGCTGCAAAAAGAAATGTGAGTTCTGAGCGTTGCAATATGGCGTTTAAATTGTATCTGAAATCCTAAACAAAGAATGTCGAAATATTCATCCAGCTGCCGAATTCCAAGGTCATTAAATCCACGCTTAAAGTTAACTGGAGTACATTTCTGTGTCTTAACATGTCTGGAATAGCTACACATGAGCCCAGCCTGGTCCTGGTACTCTGGTAGATTGTCTCCAGACAGCCTCCAGACACCCACCCAGCCTCTTCCTCACTCTGTTTTCCTAGAAGATGGAGAGAGAAATAGAATAAAGGTGGAAAAACTCATGAGCCAAGAGAATGACAGATCAATAGGAAAAGTAAATGCTGCAAGTGCAACCCAAGCAAAAAGAGAAATTCATCCACCACTTACCATCATTGGCCAGATGTCCAGCCACGCCTTGGAAAGCAGGGTCTCAACACATGCAACTATTACTTGGGAAGAGAGATGTCATACCTCTGAATGTTGTGCCTTTCTCCTTCTTTTCCTCAGATTTCACTGGTGAACACAATGTCAAAGGGGGTGGAATACATTCTTAGTCACTTGGGGTTGGCTGTGTTCCCTCACAGACTCTTATCCACCCCCAGCCTGTTGAGTTTTGTGGGCGAGTGAGGAGAGAGAGATTGGGCAACTTGAGAGCTCTTTACAGGGTCAGGAAAATGCTGCTCTATTACCAACATTGTTTAAGTCACAAATACAAAAAAAAAGCATTATATGGACTGCTCTGGATAAAATGAATGTCCTAACTTTATTCCAGCCAGACACAGTACAGAGGTTTGAAACCGCGACCCACTTAACTCAGTCCACAGACAAAGTTCCACTTCATTTTACAATGTTTTAGGCATGGCTAATAATGGTGATGAGGTGCAGCATTTAACACATCAGGCTTAGTCATGAGGAAGAATCTAATGTTTTAGAAGCATGATATAAAATAGGGCATCTTCAAATTCATGCTCTAATTACCCAGTGCAATTGGAATGGTGTAGGGCAATTTCTTAAATATGCTCTCTGCTTTGGTCCAATTGTTTAGACTGCCAAGATCTTTCTCCATCCTGTGCACAATACCCTCGAGCCTGACACTTTTATGAGGATGTATGACCTTTATTAAGCAGCAGAGAAAGGAACTGAATCTGTGTGTCCTGCTTTGTGTGTATGCTGGAAGGTGCTATTCCGGCTTGCATGTGAAACATGCATTGAATTGACAACGGAGGGTAAAAAACAAATTCCAGGACATCAATTTTTAACCAGGGAAAATACCCTAACATGGTGCATTGAAATACGTAATATGTGGAAGCTCTTCTCTTCATTTTAGTTTTTGGCTCTTTATTTTTATACAGCATGTTTTATACGGGTTTGGATGAAAGGAGAATGGGGGATTTTTGGGAAGATATTTGGTAAAATTTGCATTTTCATTCTTTCCATCATCCTTAAGTGAAAAAAAAAAACAAACCAAAAAGACCAACAGGTCTCCATTTCTTTTATAAGATTAAAGACTCATAATCTTTTCAAGCACTTTCTATTCGGGTATTTTGGTTAATTTTTAAGCCAAATTGACTACTTCATTCAGATTTGAAAGAAGAATGATCAGAATGGACTGAATTGAAATAATGTCTAAAGATTGGAAACTAAAGGAACACATAATTATTCACATAATGCTCCATGAATGTGGGATTGAAAGTTCTTTATATTTGCTTGTCTTAGCATCTGTATCTATTCTAACCTAATCATTAAGACACAATAAATTACATTAAAGTGTAAAAGACTGAAAGTGGAAACTAGATATCAGCATTTTACTGGGACAGTTGAGTTTATTTTGTAAAAATAGAAATTAAAATCATAGAAACTTTTGAATTCATTAATAAGACAGTAAAGTTCTGAAAAGAAAAAAATGGACAAGATGTGCTTCTAAATTCATTTGACAGGTTATATGAACATGTATATGAACCTCACTGTTGGCAAAATATTTTGATTCAAATGAAACAGTGTTATCCTTAATAAACTCTCTCAGTTTTGAAATCTGTAAGAATCATCTTGGGTTATGAGAGTAACTTCCTGACTGGTCCTAATAAGTTTAGAATGTATAATCCTCTTTTCAGACAATGAAACTTTTGAATTGCCTAGGCATACAACATAGAAAACTGAATACATTAAATAAGCAACCTGTTTTTAACAAAGAGGCTGTTTTTGTCCTGATAGATGGGAGTACAAAAAAGGAATTTGATCAGGGAGAAAAAAATGAAGGCAGTTTCTTATTTATTTCATGCTGTGCTTCTTGCAACAGTAGTGATTGTTACAAAAATATTTATATAATTATGACACTCTGCTTGCCAAAATTACATAAATGTATAGTTATACTCAAATTTGTATGCCTATTTACTATACTTTTACAGCATTCCGTGAAAATTTTGCATACAAATTAGACATGCAGGTAAATTTACCATTCTGAAAATCCATTCTCATCTGCCATTGCATAAAATTAGATTGTTAGGATGTAAAAATACCAACGTTAGTACAGCCTGCAATGACAAAATTAGATACATATCTGGTTGTTGCAAATGCTAGTCACTATATTTAAATGCTGAGGTTAATTCCTTTTCTTCTTGAGGTAACATGCATTGTAGGCTGCTTGAAAGAAGATTTCAATATTGTATTTATTTGCTGTTTGCCAACACAGCAACATTTAGGCTGTACATTATTTTAAATGTGAATTTCAGTAGCTTGTAATGGATAAATATGACTAGCTCTTGAAGAAGTAAGGTGGGGCTGAAAACAATTAGCTCTCTCTCCTCTGACCTCCCTCTTGGTAAAATCTATCACCACCCAGCTGTGGTGGAGTTAGTTGTGCCTGCAAGACTGTAGAACTTTAGGGGGAATGACAGGGTACTGAGATCTGAGTCACTGTGTGCTTAAAACCTGACCTGTCACTTATGGCAGATGTCACCTCCCACCCAGAGGTCCTGGCTGGTCTGCACAGCTGGGCAGGAGGTCCTGGCTGGTCTGTACAGCTGGGCAGGGTGCAGCCCTCTAGAACACTTGTGTTAGGAATACCTTGGCTCCTTCAACCCCCTCCTCCGGCCACTGCCTGGGAATTCATCACAACTCCTGCTAACCTCCATGTTTACCAGATTGGTTTAAATATGTTCTCCTTGCTGCTAGCTTAATTTCCATGGATCAAGAGCTTTAGTTCAGGCACAGACCTCAGGCAGCAGCAAATCTTGTCACTGGCATTTCGGCAGGGTAGGATGAAAATAAAAACTGCTTTAGTCATAGCAGAATTTCAGGGGAAATGGGGTCTGGATAAAATCAAATCTGCTGTCTTCTGCAAAGCAGATATTTTAGTGTATAAATGCATGGGATGGACAGAAAGCTAAGGGGAAAAAAAATAAACCCACTATATTTTTGTTTGGAATTCCATTCGTGGTAACTTATCATAATATTATGAATAGAATAATGACATGGCAAATGTAATGGCGTAATACTAAGGGCTAGCACAATCCATCTTAGCAGTTTGAAGAAATTGCTGTAATGTCTCATGTCAAAAAAGCACTGAAGTGTATCAGTGAGCAGCTAATCCTGGCTCAGCCTGACAAACTTCAGAGTATTATGGCAGGAAATATGAAGAAGATGCCTAGTGGTTGCCAGAGTTTAACAAGCAGTATGCCTTTTCTCTTTCTATATTTAACACACAATAAGAATAAAAAAATAGCTATAATGGTGGGAAGAGCACAGCAAATTAGGAAAGAGTAGTTGTTTTTGGTTCTACAAATTTCTCCTTGGGAACTGAGAATCTATACAAATTTTTTTGCATGAGATGTTAAAGGGTTTGCTTTAAAATATATATATGTGATATAATGCTTACACTACTTTTTCTATCTTTATATGCAGTTTCCATGTGTTTCCTCTCATTTTCATTTGTTACATTGTTCCATAAGCAAGACAAAAAAGGGGATGGATAAGGTTGCAATTTTTATGTAAAACATCTGAATGTATCTAAGCACTGGACCAGGCTGCCCAGGGAAGTACTTCTGTCACCACCCCTAGAGGAATTTAAAAGATGTGTAGATGTAGCATCGAGGGACACGGTTTATGGGGCACTTGGTAGTGCTGGGTTAATGGTTGGACTTGATAGACTTAAAGGTCTTCTCCAACCTAAAAAGGTCTATGATTCTGATGCTGATTCTTCCAGCTTCTTATTGTCTGAAGTCTTTGTTTCCTTTTTTGGCAGACACGTGATTCTGTATCAAGATTTTTCTTTTTTGACTCAGCCATAACAACACCTAGGATCCTACTGGTAGACTTATACCAACAGGATGGACTTCTGGGTCTGGAAATATGACCTAGTGCTTTTCCCATTTGATTCTTGGTAGGGAAGAAAGCAATTATAACAATATCTGTATTAACTATGTCAGGAGGGGTTTAAATTGCTCTTTATTTTTCCTGCACACTTTTGTATCTATCTGACTTAATAAAATCACAGAACTGTAAGTGGCCAGATGGCAACAGAAGGTAAGGCTGTACAGTGCTGGAAATGGCATGGTCTCTCTATGTAGACATGGGGAAGCACCCAAACAAAAGACAAACCAGTGGAGGTGCTGTCCCTCCACATATTTTTTGGGAGGCAAAAGGAGACTTAGCTGCTTTGCTGAAGACAGCACTTTACAGCAGGATGCTGAATTGCCCTAGCAGGGAAAAGAGTCCTCTTGCATCATCTTATAGAACCCACGGTTTGGCTTGTAGGCAAAATTATGCAAACGTTTCAAACAAAGTCTACTAATTGGTAGCAAATGTTACTTTTTCCTGGGGCAAGTTCTAATATTTGCTGGCCTTTGTTTTCAGATGAATCTCTCATAATATTATAACCTCAGGGGCTTGAAGTAGCCATATTTCATGCAGCTTTAGATTTCAGTGCTTGAACTCTTTTGATTTTTAGACAATAAAGAATAATACACCAAATCATCAATAATAGCAAATCTCTGAAATGGAAAAGAAACCAAGGGGTAGATAGATAGCACAAACATTGAAAGTAAAACTGTTATGGCCAGATTTTTCTAAAAGCAACTCTTTGAGGAAGCATTTCTGTTTTTATTGGGTTCAGGTGTTCTTCTTTTGGGCTGGGTTTGTTGTTTTTTTTTTTTAATAAACATGCCCCTGTGTCTAGGCTCCTTGCCCACCATTTTGTGCAAAAGTGGGATTGTAAATCCTATTAAGTATCTTTAGTATACAGATTCACTACGAAAACTGTATGGTGAATATTTCTTACACCATAAGGATTTTTGTATAGTTTTCAGTGTTTTGCATATATAATTTAATTTGAATTGCTCTCTTTGGTTCTTGTCTAGCATTATGTCCCCCTTTTCGCAGGTTGAAGTATTTATAAATGGTGTTGGTGTACTTCACAATAAGAAAATTCTCCATTACAGTTCAACTGAATCTTAGATTATTAATATTTTTGCAGAGATAAATGGGGTAGGCCTATTGACTCATCAGAACTGAGGGAGACCACATAAACAGTCTGTGTTGCATGTTGGGGTTGTTTTGAATTTGGCAAGAACCCCATCTCTTCAATTCCTGAAACTGACACATAGCAAACCTGGGAAAAGATAAAAATAATTTTGAGTTCCAGTGAAGAATAAGAGAATCTTCATGCAACAACAAAGTCTGTGCTAATATTGCCTTTTAATTCTCACAATGTAATAATAGTACTTTAAAACTATTCTAGAGTGAAAATGTATATGTCATGTAATAAACTTTCATTTGAAGAGACACGAAACAACTACTTCCTTAAAATAAATATGAACTGTAAGAAACCCAAGAAATACATGTCATCAGAAAGGAACACTACTGTGCTTCTTTAGTTTTGAAGAGTTGGTCTTTAAAATAAACCAACTGTCCTTGCTTTCCTCACAAAATAACTTCAGGGCAGGCTCTCCCAGCATCCCATCTAACCTGAACAAGTTGCTCTCCATAAATCCAAGGTCATAATTTTTCTTCATGTCCTCTTCATACCTCTTGGTCAATGCAGCCAAGTCTTCTGTCAGAATTCATGTCATGCTCATGAATCCAAGCCCAGGGTTGTTAAAATTTCCCCAGAAGAACTAGGACCTGCAGAGAGCTGCTTCAGGATACTTGTGAAGATTTTGTTCAATTCATCTTATTAAAATCAAACAGTAAAATAAAAAACACCTGAAGATGTTATAAATCTCCTTTTGTATCATTCAGGGATGAAATATTACTAAGGACATCATTGTCAACAATGAAAATACATCCTGAAGATGTGGCAATTAAAGATGGACAGGTATTAAAACGTGTGTGTGTGTGTGTGTGCATGTGTACACATATATGGCCAAATGAGTAACCAATACTTTGTGGAAGACCTGTACTGAAATCATACTCAGCAATGATCTGAACAATGCTGAATGACTCAATGACTTCTCTGGAACTGCAAATTGGCTCTGAAAATAGCCTCTATTATGTTAAAGGGATGTCTGTAGCCAGAGATTTCCAATTCAAAGGTGTTACTGGCAAAGGATCACTGACTTCAAATTACTATGCTACAACTCAGTACCTATTCTGCATTCAGGTTTTTTCTACTCTTGCATCTTTGTGTGTAAAGTGAACACTCAGAAAGATTTTACCAGAAAAAAAGTGTAAAAATCTACATATATAATATGTGTATTATATATGTATAATACATAATTATACAGTAAGGAAAGTGGAGTCTTCCTGTTTAAAAGAATAAAACATCACTCTTGCAGACTTCTTTCCAGCAGAGAAATTCATTGCTGCTTACATTCTTGTTCTTGTAGTGTTGGTGAACTACTCCCAGTACTTGCAGAGAATATTTTCCTTAACTTCAGGATCTTGTGAAACCTGGAAAGCAAGACATTGATGGATGAAGGTCTTTTGGAGGTTTGACATTCAGTTTGTGAGAAGAAGTGGATAATAATGCAAGCAGACTGCTGCAAAGAAGGGCACGGGAAGAACCTCCTAGTTACAGTGCCAAGAGTCGTTTTAGAGTCAGAAATTTCATTCCAGAGTCCTAATCAGGGATGAGAGCAGAAAATAATTGAAATGAGACCTTGTCAATTTTACCTGATACATCTTTCTAGTCAAAAGATGTAAAAGTAATTTTTCATAGGTTAATTTCTTCTGCTATCTTGGACTAATGTTATACAGATGAGCAGTTTTTGAGCAAAATGGAGCTTACAATTAGATAGATCTAGAATTACATAATTGCTTTTATTCCAGTGCAGCATTTTTTGAGACAACAAGTACCCTGTTAAAGTTTCATCTTTAAAAGTAAAATGTTTCCAGAAAGATTAAGGGAAATGCTATTCACTTCAATTTTTATTTGGAGAGTAAAATGGGGTAAAGGTGACATTTGTAATTGGAATTTTTGTCAAGAACTTTCTTGGTCTTGTCACAAAAGAAATTATCATGTTATGTCAGCCAGAGTACCATGTAGCATACCTTTATGTGTAGAAATTAGCCAGCTTCAGAGCGATGGTGTGATGTGAGGAATCCTTGCATGAATTCTGCCCAAAGTGAATGCTTAAATGTATTTTTGAATAAAAAGTAGTGGTCATGTCTGGGTGTAAAGAAAGTAAAGGAAAACACAGTTAATATCAGAAACTGAATTTTTCAGGCACTGTCATCAAATGATAGAATGCTAGAATGTAGAATAGCTTGAGTTGGAAGGGACCTTTAAAGATCATGTAGTCCAGCCTCCCTACAATGAGCAGGGAAGTTTCCAGCCAGACCAAGTTGCTCAGAGTCCTGTCCAACTTGACCTTGAAAATTTCCAAGGATGGGAATCTACCACCTCTGGGCAGCCTGTTCCAGTGTTTTACCAGACAAAAAATAAAAATTTTCTTCCTTGTATCTAGGCTCAATCCACTGATCTGACATTTTTAAACTACTACCCTTTGTTGTATTGCTACAGACACTGCTGAAATGTCTGTCCTCATTTTACTTACAGGCCTCCTTTAGGTACTGGAAGGCTGCTATAACATCTTCCCACAGAATTCTCTTCTCCAGGCTCCCTCATGAATCCTCTTCATGGCCTCCTCTGGACTCACTCCAAGAGGTTCACGTCCCTCATTATGTTAGGGGTACCAGGGCGGGATACAACTCTCCAGTTGAGGTCTCACCAGAGCAGAGCAGAGGAGAGAATCATCTCCCTTGCGACACTCCTCTGGATGGAGCCCAGACACGTTTGGCTCTCTGGGCTGTGAGTGCCCATGGCTGGGTCATGTCCAGCCTCTCACCCACCAGCACCCCAAATCCTTCTCCCCAGGGCTATTCTTGATCTCTTCATTCCCCAGCCTGTGCTGGTACCAACAGTTGCCACAGGCCAGGTGCAGCACCCTGCACTTGGTCTTGCAAAACCTCATGAGGTTCCCACAGACCTAAGTCTCAAACTTTTCCAGGTCCCTCTGGATGGCATCCCACCCCTGAGACATGTCAACCACACCACTCAGCTTGGTATCTTCTGCAAACTTCCTGAATGTTCACTCAATCCTGATGTCTAGCTCATCAGTCAAGATATTAAACATTCTGAGTCCCCATATGAACCCCTGAGACTCACTGGTCTCCATCTGGGCTTTCAGCCACAACCACTGCCCTCCTTTTTGCTTCACTGACATTTGCACCCAAAAGAGTCTGTGGGGCTAAATATATAAATCAGGTCTTGGATATCATTTATACCATTTCCATATTTTCCTACTCAAACACTGTATGTCGACAAAAGAGAATGAGTTAGGATTTGAATTGGTGGGAACAAAAAACCCCCAAACCCAACAACAACAAAAAAAGGACTGTTTACATAGGACGCTTAAGGGCAGACTGCAGGGAATAAAATATCAGGAGCTAATAAGAAGGGTTGTTGCCTTGTAGAAAAGGAATAAATAAAATTTATCTTGATCTTGGCAGGAACATAATTCTACATGGATATCAACCAATTCCACATGATTTGCTGCTGACATGATAAGTTGCTCCATGTCAGATCAGATCTGACAGTAATTGGTTTTTTTGACTTCAACATGTTAAGCAGTTTCAGAATTTTTGATCATTTGTTTACAAGATATAAGCTGAAAATAAGGTTATTTTTAAACGTCTTTTTGAAAGCCATGTTCAATAGTTGTAAAATATATAGTAAGTAGGAGATAATTATTATTCTTTAGAGAATAGGGCTGCTAAATAATGAGATAGGGAGCTTGTAACCACCTTGACAAGTCATCCTTAACCATGTTAATTAATAGGGTGAATGCTATGCCCATACAGATGAGAGACTCTGATATCCTAATGCTAGGAACAAAACATCAACTTAAGAAGTGAACTTTTTATCTTTGTATATGTATGAAGAATCCTATGTGACATAAGAGCAAGATCCTGATAGCTATTAATCTTTGATCCAGGTGGAACCACAACAAAATCTATGAATTTAAAAACACTTTTAACCAAAGAACACTTATGCACATAGAATAATGAAAATCTATTAAACTCTATTTGTCAAAAAAAACACTTCTTAAAAGTATTTTTTCTTTTCCCTGAAAGCTGAAGATTACCTTTATCTGTCTACTTGCTTCCTCCATAAATTTCAAAGAGCAGCAAAGAAAAGATGGTTCTTTGCTTTGGCCACTTATCTAGTGAAGAGTACTGCAGCATAGAGAAATGCATTCAATACTATTTTCATCTTAAATAATGTTCTCTAGTAGGCTGAACTTCTTTGGATATCTTTTCAAAGGACACTCTTCCAGAGATCCTATCTGCAGGATGGAACTTTAGAGTGACCAAGAAACTTGTGAAGGTTGGGCTGTCACATCTTTCTATCAACCAGCAAGGTAACCAGTGAAATCCAAAGGTCAGAGATAATGGTGAGAACAGGTGGGAAAGTTTTACTGTATGGAAAGGAGAAAAATGGAAGAAATAATCAACACAATTCAGATCTCTGATATTCTCTGGAGGAATACTCAGACATGGATCCTTTTGCAGCCCATCAATTGTTCCCAAGGCTGGTCCTCAAACATGGGCCTTTCATACATGCACAAACGCCCATGTGCAATCCTCCCTACCCTAAAAAATTCACCCTATGTAGGTATTTACATAGATATATACATTCTGGACCAAGACATAAATGTACACAGGTTTATCTCTTGTTTTAAAGTAAAAACAACACTCAGGTAAATGGGCCTAAAAGGAAATCTTGACACATTGAAAGGTTTCAAAGTTCAGACCTAAATTTATGGTCAAGTGGTCTATTAGATTCACTTTCCTTTTTTGTAACATTTCAAAGATGAACTCTCATTAAAGAAAAGACAATATCTTCCTGCTGTTAGGTAATATTGGAAAATTAGTGATGTATTGAGAAATAGGATCTTGTTTTTTCTCCTGAAAATAGAAGTGAATCTCCAACTGCTTACAGGCTGCCATCTTATTCAGCAAATTTGCTTTTGGTTTCTGTGTGACTTAAATGGTGAAATAAAACAGTAGAATGCTTTGCAAATGCTTGATCACATCTTGCATCAAAAAAGTGAGTGGTGAAATTAAAATTTGCTGCCATAGCCAGGGGAAGAGGTGGTTCCCATTCTTCTTTACAGAAAGGGATACTGTTGAGGTAGGGAGCTGCAAAACATGCTGGTGTGTCTGCATGGGTGTTGGGCTGACCTGTGAGTCTGAAAATCTGTGGGAGGACTCAGTGCAGGTAAACTTTTACTCACTTCCATTCCTGCTTCCCTGGAAACTTGATGGCAGTCCTTTCACTCATTGATAAACTCTGCAGTTCTGAAGTGCAAGAGGCCTCCCTGTAGCCTTTCAGACTTGGGGGTTTCTTTGTGTACTGCCTGCTTCCTTGCCCACTCCCTTTACAAAACTGATGGACCCTCCTGACACGATACCATGTATTTGGCTCTTCAGCTTGGCTTCGAAGAGGAATGAGCAGTGACTTGTGCTCCAGCTAGCATGTTCTGTGGATTAGAGGTGCAAGCTGTGCTCTTCCAGCTTGTCTGATATTAAATATTGGGCATCTGAAAAGACTTTTCCTCCTGAACCTCCTCTCTGACTCTAACTGTTGAGCTCTGCATGTGTCAGAACAAGCAGTGAAGCAAGCTCGCCCGTAAGGATGCAGCTTTTTAGTGCAGGTTTTAGTACAGTGCCTGTGCCTGGCTTATGTCATTTAGCTAATTGAAGAAATGCTCTGGGTGCATGACAGAATTGTGGCCTGACCATTGCTGCGTAACATCTCTGCTTGGAGATTGACAGATGCCTCCTTGATATGACAGAACTGGCTCTACAGATTGCTGATTGTGCTCCCTGGACCACAGTGCAGGAAGCATTGTTCTATCTCACCAGTCAGTAGCCTTTACTGTAATTCTTTTTTCTCTTGTGCCTGTACAACTCCAGCTGACATATGGGGAGTCTACATGCTAAATCCGGGTCCCTAGTATCAGTTTATCAAACAAGAGATATTTCTTTTACTTATCATTAAAAAGAATCATTGCAGTGCTTTAAAATTTTTGCTCTATATGCTGTTATTTCTGTGTATGTGAGTGATAGCTACATGGAAATTAAAACTGTTTTATACTTGTGCTCAAAGCAAAAACTGTCTGATGTAGACTAGTTCCATCTTTGTATTTTTCAATCTGTATCTTTACATGGGTAGAACTGGCTTACAGTTAAAGGACTGGTTTGAGAATCAGAGTTTAAATATCAAATTGAGCCTCATATTACCCATGTAATCTTAAGCAATTTACACGGTAAGTTGCAGAAACAGCAGATGCAGAGGAGCTGAACTTTGAAGTATCTTGTTCCCATCGTGAAGGTCTGGAGTGAAGCACCAAAGCTCTCTGTAGAATAATGCCAAGTGTATTAGGCACGCTCTAACAGATTTTGAAATAACCTGCTAAGGAAATCCAGTGCTGTTGGCATTTTTCTGACTGGAGACAGCCAACAGGAAAAGTGTGGAGCAAGAGAGTGTTATAGATATTTGGGTATTTCACATCAAGAACCTTAAATCCTTTTCATGTTCAAACTTGCATTCGAAAACCCACAGGTCTGAAAAGAGGGGATATGTTCTTTTCTGTTATGTGATAGGCTTGCATTACAGAGCTCAGGAAATTAGTTCTTTTCCAGATATGGGACTTAAAGCCTCTCTAAAGGGAGTGCCATAACCCCAGATGCTGTCTGTATCGCTTGCTGAAGATATGCAACTCTGCTCAAAGTGCAAAAGGGGGACTTTTTGTCAAAGAGGAACCTGGCTTTCAGCAAAAGATGAAATTCATGTATTTTTATCCTGTCACTCTTTGGCAATTGATTTTATATTGCCTTTAAATGCTGTGCTCCTCCCTATTAGAAATTGAGCATCATCAATGCTTTCCATTGCTACATTTTCACTGACCTCTTTCTAAAGGATGACATTGCTGGCTGGTAAGGGTTTTGTCCCTGATGTGCCAAGGGTGCAGCAAATACAGATTTGAGCATCACATCTCATTTGTGAATAAGGATGATTCTTGAGTGTGAAGTAAATTCAGAACTGTTCTCACCTGTGATACATGCTTCCAGGCAGTCTTATGGATTGGGTAAATATGGAGATTTCAATGTTGAAAAGAAAAACAGTGCTCAACGTAGCTGAAAAAAAACTTTGAGGATTATCTTGCTTCTAGGGGTTTAATTGCTGCCAAAACTGTTCTTTCAAATTCTCAGCTGTCTGATGAATATTATCCTTTAGTTTATGAATAACAAAAAAACAGTATGATTAAAATATATTTTTTGAAACTTGTACTTCACATGTATAGGTACTTATGAAGAGGTTAGAATTGGCAGAAAAATTTGTGCTCAAGATCAGGTTTTGGCTTTAGACAATGATTTATTTATTGTAGTGACAGTAGCAAAAATACAACTTCACTGGGTAAAGAGGTCATCATATTAATGTCATCATTGTCATCATCAATAATAACAACAATAAAGTGCTACTGCATTAGCGGAACCTTAAATACTCTCTACATTTTACTTGAATTAAAATAGCTAATAAAATTCAAGATCCCTGATTTTATTGCAGCCTGCCTTGCTAATGCTTCTACACTATGTACATAAAGTAGGTATTGTACTATTTGTTACTTATTAGGTCCTAAGAGGAATTTGCATTTTTCAAGAGCAAACCTCAAAGCACCGTATAATAATTAGCTCACTGTAATTGATTTTGAAATATATTGAAAACATAAACCCTTCACCTTGTGTTCAGTTGATAGCCTTTTGCCCTGAATGATGCTTGTTGGTACTGGCAGCTGCCCAACTACATTTGCATTTACTGTGGTATCAGCGTAGTATTCTTTATAATACTGATCTCTTTTGCACTCTATGCAGCAACAAACTTTGGAATCACAAGAATGTTGTTATACATGACAGTATCACTAACCAGCCCGAGCAATAGTATAACCAAGATGGGTATTTAATCTGTTCAGTTTGAATTTTACTCAGAGGGGTTGAAGTGCCCCCTCAAGTCAGTTTGCAGCTGACATCATGTTGGGCAGGAGTGTTGATCTGCTGGAGGGTAGGAAGCTCTGCAGAGGGATCTGGACAGGCTGGATTGGTGGTCTGAGACCAATTAGATGAGGTTCAACAAAACCAAGTGCCAGGTCCTGCCCCTGGGTCACAACAACCCCAGGCAGCTCCACAGCCTGGGAGCAGAGTGGCAGGACAGTTGCTTCGCAGAAAAGGATCTGGGGGTTCTTGTCAACAGCAGCTGAACAGGAACCGGAGTGCATCCAGGTGACCAGGAAGGCCCATGGCATCCTGGCCTGTATCAGCAATAGTGTGGCCAGCAGAACCAGGGCAGTGAGGGCCCCCTGACCTTGGCCCTCCTCGAATCCTGTGAGGCCACTCCTTGAATCCTGTGTCCTGTTCTGGACCCCTCACTACAGGAAAGACATTGAGGTGCTGGAGCATGTCCAGAGGAGGAGGGCAGGAGAGCTGGGGAAGGGTCTAGAGGGAAAGTCTTATGAGAAGCAGCTGAGGAAGCTGGCAGTGTTTAGCTGGAGAAAAGAAGACTCTGGGGAGACATTATCACTCTGTAGCCACCTGAAAGGAGGGTGCAGACAGGTGAGGATTGGTCTTTTTTCACAGGCAACCAGTGACAGCGCAAATGGATACAGTCTAAAGCTGCACCAGGGGAGGGTCAGTTTGGACTTCAGGAGTATTTTTTTACAGAAACAGTGATTGGGCATTAGAAGAGGCTGCACAGAGAGGTGGTGGAGTCACCATCTCTGAGAGTGTTTAAAGAAAGACTGGATGTGGTGCTTAGTGCCACGGTCTCATTGACAAGGTGATGTTTGGTTAAAGGTTAGGCCTGATGATCTCAGAGGTCTTTTTCAGCTTAACTGATTGTGTGATTTTTTTGATCCCTGACAATGGGTTCAGGTGTAGCAAATTTCAAAATTATCTTCCTTCTGGGTCATTTAGACCTTCATTATTGTTTTCTCATTCTCTTTTGCTTAAGTGCTAGGTGTAGCTGAAAGTGAATGGGATGACCTTTGAAGCAGTACAGCCACAGTGTTAGTGATATTCCAGCAGTCTTCTCTTTCATTCAAAGATCAGTAAGTTGCTGACTTCGACAGCAATTACCCTCTTCTAAAAAAGGAAATTTTAGATTTTCCTTCTTTAATGTTTTGGCTTTTAATATATACTTAAAATGCAATGTTTTGTTTTTAACAAGGTCTTAGGGAGCTCGGGGGTATCTCAAAATATCACCAGAAATACAGAAGTTCTAAGTAGTAAGATCAAAACATGATTAACATTTTTTCTCAGATACACTGAGTCAAATTCTGTTTAGATTGAGTTAACAATGTTTTGATGAAAAATAATCAAGACAAATAAATAAAACACACTAAATCATATACCATCGAGGAGTCTGGGTTTCCTCTTTCCAATTTCATTTGTTAATTACAGTGTATGGTCTGCCATATGAGCAAACAGTTTGTGAAATACATAGATACCTAAAAGCATAATTCTGCTGCTATCCTTGAGCTGTGCAAAGTCAGTCAGAACCTAACTTATCAACATCCACAGGGGGAGGTTAAGATGTTCCCGAGTTGTTAATAATTAGTGGGTTGATGCATCCACATAAAAGTTGCCATCTCTGCTGACAAAAGCTGTACTACCTTAAACCAATGGCTTATTTATCTTTTTTCCCAAAAGAAGCTAAATATGGAATGGCAAAGGCAAGAGGGAAAGATAGGACTACTTCAGTTTTCCTGGAAGTGCTTGAAGCAATCTATTGGAGAAAAGAGAGTAAGCTTTCAGTAATTTTTTTCCTTCAATTGTATGAATAAATCCAAGTGCTAGCTGAAAAACCTTTTATTCTGACAAACTGAAAAAGTTGTGAACTGAGTACAGTGAATACTTTCACACTGAAATAGCAACACTATCTTCTAAAGTAAGTTCTTCCTACTTGTCACATAATGATTTGTCTTTTTAAGACCCATAGGCTTAATTCATGGATCAGACCTACTTTGGAAGTGAATAGCTAATATTTTACAAAAGTCCTGGTTATTATTGGAGAGAAGCTGTCTAGTGGTCTTCTAGAGTTTGTTTGGTGTGCAAATAGGTATTCCTACTACTACTATGCAGAAAATTATCCTGTCATATTTTTTCAGTGGATAATAAACTGTATCTTAAAGGTAGAGCCGAGATTAAGAAATTATCTTTCCTCATGGGCAGCATAATCAGCATTGTTCTGTTTTATGTAGTCTTACAAAAGACTTATATTTTTCATAGAAACCAACATTTCTGAGGTACTTGAGAAAGGAAAATCAGATATTTAATCATGTTTTCTGAACACCGTTAGGAGTTCAACTGGACATAGGTTTGGCTGGCATGAAGTAAAATCTGCATACCAGGTCTGTAAATTATGTAATTACATCCATTTAGTTCTCAGTTACGTTGCAAGTGTGAAATTTTTTCCCTCATGCTGAGACTCCTGCTACAACAGAAGAATCTAAGAGATCCATTGTTCCATAAGGTCAAGTGGGTCTACATGTAATATTTAGTTCTCTGCAAAATTTGGATTATCAGAAGTAGAGAAAATGAACTGCAAAAAGTCTTGGGCTTCAGTTTTTTGCAGTGTTTAAAAATGTTTGTTCTTCTTGTGTCTATTGTTTGGAATAGTCCACATATTAGTTTATTATTAAAAAAAAATCTGTGGGTCATTACTAGGCTAGGGTCAGAATTAATACACCAGTGTGAAAGATAAAATATATTTAAGGAAACATTCAACTTCTTCTTGGACTCTCATCATATTGGTCCTTTTTTTTTTGAGTTAGGCAGTACCAGAATTCAATCAGAATATTAATGGACCTCCGGAGTTAGTAGCTCAGTTCTTTTTCATGTCAAATAGGATTTGTAAAAATACTTTTTCTGATTAAAAGGGAAATGTTGAAACATTATAGGAAAGACTGGCTTCAAATCTTTTTTGAACATATCGAAAATGCTAGGCATATGGGGGTTTTTTTGGAGGAGGGTATTTGTTTGTTTATTTATTTGGGTTTTTTTTTTCTTTCTTAATTACTTCTCTACGATTGTGAAATTCAGTAGTTGTTTGCATGATACTCATATAACATTTAATCTCCTCAGTGGCTGGTAGACACTGGATGTCTGTGCTGTAAATAAACTTCTTATCACTTCTGAATGTCAAAGAGTTTTGCTGTCTAAGATGAAAGATATATCTTGGTTTTGCACAAGAATTTCCTCTTTCCTAGAGTATAATCCAATGGTTGGTATATGCTTCTCTAGTTATTTAAAGTCGAGATGGCACAAGAGTCTCTAACTACCTAAGAAATTTTTTTGAAATATGTAGAGACTTGGTATTTCTTACAATGGAGTTTCAACAAGAAAAGGAGCTGATTTATGTGTCTTTTCTTATATTACCTTTTGTACAAGTCGACAAAGTGTAGGTTATCAAAATTCAGAAGAAAATTCTTCCGTATGCAGTACTGTATGTGTGTATGTATGACTCAGAAAAACTTCTGCGTGTTTGCAAAAACAAAAATCCAATATTGCACACTGGTTTTGGTGTGGTCAGAATTTGAAATCTAACCTTTCAGGAGACAGGAATGCCTATTATGTCTTTAGGCAAAGAGAGCTTTCCCAGGGGTTGGGCTAGGGAGTGGATTGTTTGCGAATCATAGAATCATGGCATGGTTTGAGTTTCAAGGGACTTTAAAGATCATCTTGTTCCAATCACACTGCCATGGACAGGGACATCTTCCTCTAGAGTCCCCAAGCCTGACCTGGAACATTTCCAGGGACAGGGCATCCACTGCTTTTCCAGGCAACCATTTCCATTACCTCACCACTCTCACAGTAAAGATTTGCTTTCTGAATTCTAATTTAAACCTACTATCCGTTCCCCCTTGTCCTGTCACTACATGCTCTTGAAAAATTGCCTCTGCGTCTTTCCTGTAGGCTCCCTTCAGGTACTGGAAGGCCACAATTAGGTCAGTGAAAAATCTTCTCCTAAAGGATAAACAATCCCAATTCTCTCAGACTTTCCTCATCAGAGAGGTGCTCCATCCCTCTAATCAGCTTGGTGCCCCTCATCTGAACTCACTCCAACAGGTCCATGTCCTTCCCATACAGAGGACCCCAGAGGTGGATGCAGAGTTCCAGGTGAGGTCTCACCAGAGCAGAGCAGAGCGGCAGAATCCCCTCCCTGGCCCTGCTGCCCACGCTGCTTTGGATGCAGCCCAGGACACATTTGGCTCTCTGGGCTGTGAGTGCCCATGGCTGGGTCATGTCGAGCCTCTCACCCACCAGCACCCCCAAATCCTTCTCAGCAGGGCTGCTCTCCATCTCTTCATCCTCCAGCCTGTGCGGATACCAGAGATTGCTCTGACCCAGGTGCAGCACCTTGCGCTTGTCTTAGTAAACCTCATGAGATTCCCATGGACCTGCTTGTTGAGCTTGTCCAGATCCCTGTGGATGGCATCCCATCTTTCAGGTGTGTCAACTGCACCTCTCTGCTTGGTGTTATTGGAAGAGCTGCTGATGGTGCACTTGATCCTGATGTCTGTGTCATTGCTGGAGGTATTGAATAACACTGGTCCCAGGACAGGCCCCTGAGGGACACCACTTGTCACTGATGTCCACTGGGACCCTTAGCCATGGACTGCTACCCTCTGGACACAACTGTAAAACCAATTCCTTTTCCACTGAATTCGCCTCTCCTAGGGAGAAGGCTGCTGTGGGGAATTGTGTCAAAGGTTTTACAGAAGTCCAGAGGAATGATGTCTATAGCTCCTTTCTTGTCTGCTGACATAGTCAGCACATCAGTGTAGGTATAGTATATATACATTTTCTTGTTTGATACTGTGAGCAAGGCCAGGAGGGCTGGCTTATTAACATTGCTCTGCATAATCTCTACAGCAGTATTTAGACAACTACAGCAGGGAAGATGGTAAAATAACCTAGAAAATGAAATGCCAGCATTCTGATTATTCTTTCATCCTAGGCGGAGTAAAGTTTATGATGGTAAACATATTTAGTGGAGAAAAATCACTCTAGTTTCTTTTAAAGGAGATTTTCAGCCTAAATTATTGAAAATATTAGTGTACAGCTTACTTGAAAAAATGCATTTTAAAATAGAGACATTAAAATTATGTAGAGTAGCTGCCTGATTAACTGAAAACTTTGGATTTTTACTTCCTTGCTGGCCAGAAGGTTGACATAACAGAACATGTACAATGAAAGAGTGCAGCAAAGGATCACAAGAAGGTGTGTGTTTAGGACAAGAAAATGGAAATCAATGTTTGTACATTTATACTGCAGGCATTTTGACTTGTTTATCTGCTTTATTATTAAGTGTGATGGACAGCAGGATAGTAGAGCCCTTGTATTGAAACCTGACCTTTAACAAAGTGGTAAAAACGTGACTTTGGTAGAAATAGCTAAACAAATAAATAGAGAAATGTACATACTTTTGCACCCATTGCTCTCGGCACTGCTGGAATGCAATTACAGGCACACTGGAGTGCGAGACAAGAAGCATCTCTCCATAACAACGGAAAAGAGCTCTTGTAGGAGAAACTGCAGGCTGCTTGATACATTAAAACAAAAAAAGGAATTAAAAGGGAGACCAGATGGTTATTATAGGTCTGCTGAACCCATACTTAACGCTTTCAGCAATGTGTTTGGACTGTGAGTACACACAAAATCTTTTAGCTCCTGGCGTATGATTTGGTAGTTTGTGCCAGTCATGCCTGCACCAGGCGGCCTCAAAGCTGACACCAAATTTTTCTTTACAGCTGTCTTCATTTTCCAGACAATCTTCTTATTAACAAGAAACAAACAAACAAGCAAACAAAGACATTAATTCCATGTACTCATGGTGTCTGCATAATATCTCAATTATTCTTTTCAACTTAAAAATTTGGTCCATTGTTTGGTTTTCTAGAACCTAAACTAGCTGTATGTTTTTATGCTGTTATATATAGAGAAGAGACAACTTTTTTAACAGTATTTAAATAGCTAGATATGCCATTATATAATTGGCCTTCTCAGAACTCATAAATTTCCCATACTTACTGAGGTACTAATAAAATGGCAGTGTTTAACATATATTATGATCATTATTTATTGTAAGCCTCAAAAATCTCTCTCAGTAATGTGTTTTTATCAAAACCTGTAATTTTGCAGACTTTGCAAAGGTTTGTTTTAATTTTATAAATAGAAGAACTGTTCAGCTGGAGGAAAGCAGTTTGAAATGCCAGAATCCCTCACCAGATTTCTGAAATGAGCCCCAGCCCTTCAGAGGTGTTTGATATGTTCTGGTTCTGAAGGTACATATTCTCACTGTCTGGAGATGAAAAGGAATTATCATTTCCATGAAAATATCTCATAACAAAGTTTCAAAATGCTCTCTGAGACAGAGCAGTGTTTTAATGATATCCACAAACAAAAAGTCTCCTACTTCAAAAGAAAGAGTGCAGGGTAACAAGGTTCTGTACAGTTTCAAGTGGATGGGACATAAGAAATGGTATCTCTGATACCAGTGATACAGCAGGGAAGAAAGGAAAAAATAGTTTAATGTTTGACATAAAGCAGCATTTTTTTTCTTTCTTTAGCCAAGCTTTTTTCTGCATATTCAATTCTTGAAACACTATCAAACCAGGGCTTCATCTTTTAATACCACAGTATGATGTAGCAGTAGTGGAGAGTGTCTTGCCGCACAATTGCGTGAAAATACAACAAAATAAAGTTGAATTTAAGATTCTAAGTCTGTAAGAATTTAAAAATGTGTAGATTGTTAAATGTCTTATTTCTTTTTGTCATTTTTGGTCAGTAGATGATACTTTGCTTCCTCTATAACTCTGCTTTCAGACTCTAACAGACATGGCACATTGGCATGGGGCTAAAATGGAATGCTTGGGGAAATTCATCTTATTGCAAGATACTTTGAACATCAGGGTCAATTGTCACATTCATGTTTCTGGTCATCAGAGTTTAACAGAATACTTCAAGTTCCTTATGTTGGCACACTAATATTGACATAAATTCCTTGAGAAACTCTGGCTATTACATTTTGTATTTGATTCCCCAGGCAGAGCTGCAGCCTGAAATTTTGGTTCTGTTCATATTCATCAGTGTACGTTATTGATGCCTGCTGGTTATGCATTCAGTACATTTAAATTTAGTTTAGTTGCAGGGAATCTGTATTCTCCTTGTATCATACTCCTATAGTGCTAGTGTAGAAAAGGATGTTTCTGGAATTGCTGAAGAACATCCCTATTTGTTTACAAGCAGGTGAGCCTTGCATCAGACTTAACATGCAAGCTATATGGATTTCTTTCACTATGCTTTCTCAGGCTGAGCACTGAGAATCAACCTTTTAAAATTTTTTTTCTTTAATCTAGAAAGCACTAAAATAAAAAAATAAAATCCAAACCAAGCCCCAAAACCACAACCCAGCACAATGAATTTAATTTTAAATTTATTTATTATTTATTTACTTACATGTGCTTGGATGTGTGCATTTTCAGATTGACATACCAAGAGATCATCCTGCTTGTCAGTACCATTTGTGCATGACAAGTGATGCACCAGTTGGCTTTTTAGTGGAAGATATGTGACTTCATTAAAGGAGCTAGTGTGCATTTATCTGGAACAAAACAACCATGTGGCTTTCAGCTCTGGGTGTCACCATGCTGGTGTTTGCCTGTACCGGTGTGATCCTACATGAAACACAAACATATGAAGAAAACTTTCTCCTGTTCTTGAGAGACAATTAACGAATGCCCCTCTCAGGTTTACATGAGCCCTAAGACAAGGGACTTGACTGTTCCTGAGGGATCTTTCAGTCTGGGTCAAGCCAATTATTTTTTCAAATTTCTTTCAATCGCCCTTTATGATGTCTGCATTTTCCATGATTATCCAGGCTTACAATATATAAACTACTTACTGCATTCACTCATGAAAGAAAAAAACTATAGGACTGAAAACAAATTATTTGTAAAATGAATTAAAAAAAAAAAATCTGGAATCAGATGTACTTACTCTCCCAGAAAAATTATTTCATAATAGACCCTTTAAGCTTAACTTAAAGTGTGATCTAAATGTTTTAATACAAAAAGAGAAAATATTCTTATGTGACACAACACACCTGGGGATGTCTCATAATTGAGATTTCATAATATAGTTTGTTATATATCAAGTGAGGCAGTAATTCTGTAGAAAAATCTTGAGAATATGTAGGATTTAATTAATAAAATTTTGTCCTTTCAATAAAATGTTTTCCTGTTGCATTTTTTGACTAAACCCCTCCCTCTGTATGTATATGCATGTGGGGATATTTATGACATTATTTTTGTTAAGAACTTGTATGTAACCTTGTTTTAATTATATAAAATAGTCATGTCTAAAGAACATATTTATCTCTGTGCAGTTTCTAAAATATGTCTCTAAGATTAGCTGGTTTTCCCACCTGCTGTTCAAGTGACTGCAAAAGATCAAGAGCTATGTAATCTGGAGAGTTCATGGAAAAGAACGAAAAAATTTTGAAAAGGGCAAACACAATCTGCTTAAAAGCATACTTCACTTTCTGTTTCTAAAATTAGATAGACACAGTAAAAGTAAAAAAGGGGAAAATATTGGCAAAGGATCTGGACAAAAGTGAATAAAAAAAAAACAGCAAGAGAAATCTCTCTGTCATCCCTGTTGCTTTAACTCTGATACTCTCATTATAGAGTTAGTTGAGCACCTTTCCAAAGTATTGAAGGTAATATTAATTAGAAGTTTCAAAGCCACAGGTATATGGCACCATGCTCTGAATTTAGTGGTATATACTGAGCAAAGCTTTGTTGGCTACAAAGGCTCTTCTTCTGGAATAAATCTTCACAATACATCTTAAAATGTAACATTATAAAACATTAGAGAATCCATTTCTTGTCCCTAGATGATGAGCTTTCACAGGGGAAAGACTGTAATTTCATATTGTTCAACTGAATCTGGATTGAAGGGGTTTATTGATTTATTAATGACGTGTAATTAACTGGCAATCGATGAGCTATACAGAGATCAGTGTCAGTGATGCAACACATGAACCACACATCAGGAACCTTTCAGAAAACGCTGATAAACACCCCCAGTCTCTGAGCACCCCTCTGTCACCAGTCCCAGGAAGTGCCATCCCCACAGCCCCTCGTAGAAGCCCTCAGGGGAGGGAGGCTCGCCCCTCCTGGGATCCATGGCTGCAGACCCTCCCGGGGTGGAGCTGTCCCGAGAGCTCCCAGCCAGCGCCCAGCACGGGTCCTGCCTCCTCCCCAGCAGCTGGACCAGCCAGAGAGGGGAGAGGCTGCTCAGGGCACCCCAGGGAGGGCAGAGGCCACGACACCCCTGGGTGACATGCGTGGCATCAAACTGAGCTCTGATGGCATCTGTTCCTGAGGCAGCAGCATCCCTTCTGCCTCTGCAGCCCTCGTGCTTCTCATAGACCTCTTTAGGCTCACTCTTCTACCGCAAAACCTCTTTGTAGTTTTTCCATGACTACTTAATATGGTTGCTGATTTTTGGCCACTTCGGTTGCGATGTTTTGGGCAAACACCCTCTCAGAATGGTTTCATGCTCATCACTGATAGGTGCTAGTGTGTGTAGGTTCAATTTGATCTCATGTTATGCAGCCCAGTTTGCCAGAGGACTGCCTGAGAAGCACCCTCACAACAATTAGTTTTGTCTAAGGCAAGTGAGGAAAAGTATATGCAATGACTAATTATCTACACTTCAGATTTGAAACTGGTGAAAATTATTGCCATGGTAAAACATAAGATCTCAAAAAAAAAGAAAAACAGATAAGAGAAGAAAATCAACCTGAATGTATTATGTTATCTTTCAACTGCTCATTTTTATTTCCTAAGGTAGATTAATGCCTACCCTTCAGAATGAATTAACTGATTTCTGATGCCATTCTGTGAAACAGGTCACACAGTGGAGAGTTCTCTTCCTAAAGGCATTATGTTTGAACTTACCTCTGCACAGACATAAAGAGATTCTGTCAGTCAGCAGTGTTATGAACTCTTGCTGTTTTGGTTCCTCTTTAATATGCAGGATCTTCTCCATGGCTCATGTCAATGCAAATCCTTCTAGTGACTTTGTTACTCAAAAATCTCCTTCTAAACATCCACTCAGGGAAGAAAATGTTTGTGTTNTTTTTTTTTTTTTTTTTTTTTTTTAATTTTTTTTTTTTTTTTTTTTTTTTTTGTCTTGGTAATATAAAGGAACTTCTTTCCTGGCTTAAGGTATGAGTAATTTGTTCAGTCACATCGTTTTTTGCGGTTCATGTGCAAAAGGGAGCCAAGCAATTAACCTCTTTTATTATATTATCAATGTATTTGCATTATGCTTCCTTGGGTAACAGTCTATATAAATTAATACTGATATTTATTATTCTAATTCAAAGGTTATGGTGTTCTTCTCCTTAGAAGATGATAGTGTTAAATTCTTTCATTCTTTCCTTTGCTGGCATAAGGATGTATTAGTGATAAAAGTGACTTTAGGTACAAAGTTAATCTGAGCTTTTAAAACTATATAAAAATTCCTGTGTACCTTATTATAAGACTCAGGTTTGCACAAGATATATAACTAGAGAATCACTGATAGTGTGAGAAAGTAAAATCTTTTAGGTAGCAAGTGTTTGTATGTGGCTTATTTTATAATATTTGCCTGCCTGTATTCCAACAGGATGCCATCAAGGTGGAAATGAAAATCACTGAACACTGAGTCACTGAATTTCCCTCAATGCATCACAATTACAAAATCACATTCTGCTATACAAGTCTGATCTACTGTGAAAATGTAAAAATTATTCCATTGCACCAGAAATGCTTCATTTATTACCTATGTTGAGAAATTCAAATGGGTGAATCATGAGTTTGACTTCCCCACTTTCCACTGAATCTGATTACAAGTCCTTCTCTGTCATGCTTTCATGTAGTTTAAAAAGGTATAAGATACATTTCATTTTTGACATAATTCTAATTCTGCCTGGGTTCCATCAGTTATGCTAGAAAGGCATTCAGGAGGCTCAGGGTATTTTTGGCATACATGGAAAGCGTACATGTACAGAAAGCATATCCAGACAGCTGTGCTGAGGTGCACAGAAGGAGGTTCTAAACTTGGCATGATTGTTTTCTTTTAAAATTTAAAGGTGTTAATTAGGGTCAAGGAACTATGATGTTGAGGGAAATTTTTTCTTCTCCTTAGCTCTACATGTGGCAGCTAGTTAGAATTGTGATGACCACTACTTATTTGTGTTATGATTGGTACTTTATTAAAGAAAAATACAGTAAGGTCAAAGATGAGATCTTAGTAAGAGGTAACATTAAAAAGATCAGTGTATGTAGCTAAGATAAACACATTGAAGATTTTAATTTTTAGAAGCTTGATGATGTGTGGTTTCGAACATTTTAATCTCTGGATTCTAGTTGACAGTGAAAGTTAAAAATTTTTGTGGAAATGGAAATGCAGAGCTTTAAGCAGCCCTCATCAAATGTTAAGCTATGAGAATAGATGAATATCATATAATTACAGTAAAATGCAAAATCAAAAGCAATGTTTGCTTGCTTGCTGGTTTATTTGAATGGCTATTGCCTGAAGACTACCTACTGGTATGAAAAAGGTTATTCTGAAGGGTGGAAAACAAGTTAAACTGTAAAAATAAACTACTCTTTGGATCAGGTGTACAGGCATTCACAAAAGTCACTCCCCTGCAGTTGTCAGCCTACCCAGGATTTTAGGTCTTTACTGGAGTAGTCAAAAGGAAAATTGAAGGGAAAGACGTTATGCTTTTGTTAAGAAGAAAAGTGGTTCTAGAGAAAGTTTGTTTTTCTGGAGAACAGACAAAGAGGAATCAGCAGCTGGTTAGATTAAGAGCTGATTAATTAAAGAATTTGAGAAAGGGACAATGCTTCTTTACTTTTTTTTTCATTACAGGTTGGACTTAGGTTATTAAACATTTCTGTAGAAGATGAGATCTGGGAAAAATATTTATTTCTTTCTGTTGAAAATTGAGCTATGACTGTCTGACCCTGTTTAAACACTCCATGAGGATTTTTGATGTAAACTTTAGCAAAGAGAAGGTATGGATGCTGGCTGCTTGTTAGGAGAAGATTTTCAGCCGAGTTCTGTGAGAAAGTAAAACTTCTCATGAGCGGCCTCAAGGCTGTGAGGGATGAAAAAGAACTTTTGATAAACAAATCCTAGGTAAATAACTTAACATCTGGTGTTTGTCACAGACTGCTTTGAAAAGATGTTTTTGCACTGGTGTTGTTTTTCAGTTAGAGGGGTGCCTTTTCAATTAACCAGTGGTGAGTATCTTTGCTCTGCTCCTAGCACTGTTGTCTATATAAGCGTATGCTCTCTAATAAAGGAATTCCTGCTTTGCTGCCTTCCTGCTTTCTTCGTGCTATATGACTGCTAAAGTCTGTGTTTTCTTCGCCCATCTCCAAAACACAACAATGACAAGAAGGATAAGCTGAGGCTTAGAACTTGCTTATTTTCTCTTACACCTGAGGTGTGAATCCTGTACAGGAGGACAAGGATAGAAGAAAATTAGAGTGCAGTTTATGGGAAGAAAGAGATAGGATTGGGGAGATAGAGGTGTGCAAGAAAACATCTGAGATTGGTCGATGTATCTGTCTGTCTATCCATTTGTGTGTGTGTGTATGTATGTATGTGTGTGTGTCTTTAGGTATACCTTCAAACAGGGACAGTCCTCCATGTTCTGTGTTCATACTTCTGTGGGAAAGAGGGAGAAATTTAAATAAAGGGAAAAATAATCATCCCAGAGCTGCTTGGATATCTGTGAATCACATTTTAATCAAAATTGTATTATCTTCTGTTTTTTCTCTACTGGCAAATCCTATCCCCCTCTAGAGAAGTAAGGATTGTAGGAGAAAGAAGACAATGTAATGACAACCCATGTTTGTCATCAAAGATAGAATTTGATTGCTAGATTTTATTCTTTCAGGCCTTTTGTTCAAGTATGACATGAAAAGATCAAATTCCTTCTGTATCAGATCATTTCTGTGTTATGTTTTTAGGATACGGTTTGGAGTGGGGATACTGCAGAAATCTTCTCAGAGAGATGCTTAGATTACTGATGCTCTGCTACCTCCTGAGTGCCCACACTACTGCCTAGACTTTGCTTCCTGTAAAACACCGTGTGTGCTGGCCAGATGAAAGACTGCTACAAAGGATGATAAATGCCGTTTAGAAAGAGAAGCTTTTCATAATTGAGGGTGGAGGCATGCTGTGCATCCTTTTTTGCAATTCCTATGAGACAGTGAGGAATTTCAGGAGAAGGCATATAAACATAGAAGCGGCCTGGGGCAATCAGGCGCACGCAAAAACCCACACTATCTCAAAGCTGCCAGACACCGTTAGTGGATCAGCTTTCCCCCGAAAGGAAGGAAAGCCTTCCTCCACAGACTCACGTAAAGCAAAATTAACATTTATGGGGCTGATCCAAAGTCCTTTAAAGCTGAAGAGGATTTTTCCTCTGTAGACCTCTGTGAGATAGAGATTGGGCTTTGTATGTAAGTGTTTAAGCAATGCTTTTTAACTCATGAAAGTTAAATCCCTAATTAACCCATACCTTTTTATCCCAATTATTTTATTTGCCACTCACATTCTTGTCCTTTCTTCCATCTTTCACCTTTTTATTTGGGTAATTAAAGTTCTGCTTTGGCATTAAAATGAAATTAAAAATGATAAAATTCACTGTAATCAAGACACAGGTTGACAGGTAGGCTAAGACCCTACCATCTCTTGTAACACTTGAAATTTTTTTATGGTGATTTAAGAAAGGCTGTATTCTAGTTTGCACTGAGATTTGCTGAGAAATAAAACAGCATTTAAAAATGCCCAAAAGCTAAACTTCTTAAAATTTTTTCTCAGAATCATGACCCTGTTGACTGCTAAATAATTGTATGTCACAACACAAAACATACTTCAGCTTTTAGATTTTCTTATTCCATCTTAAGGAAATATTGCTGTTTCTGAAACCCTTTGTAACAGCTTTTGTAAAGCAAGACTGTCTGTTAGGATATCAGCTCCAGAGCTCTAGGCAGAAAAGCTGTCTGGGTGAGTAAAGGCTTAACATAACATGGTATATCAATAGGTCATGGCAAATAGAAAAATATGGGGCACTTTGCAGCTAGGTGTTATTTATAATTGCTCTGATGGAGGAAATAACACTGCAAATTAATAGAATGAGAGAAACACTGGATATGGGGCAGCTGGTTGATATGTTTCAAATGTCATTTCTTGGCAAAATAGACTGAATGTCATCAGAAAACAGAACTTTCTAGGGTCTGTTACTGAGACTTGTCAGTATATTGGAGCATGAACAATTTATCTTCAACAAATAGAATCCATCTTGTTAACCTCTCCTAGGTGTTTTGTCTCAAATCTATGACATGGTGTGTTGCATGCAGGAGTTTTCTGCTTAGAAAAATATACACATGAAGTTCCAAACAGACAGTCAGATAGGAGAAAGGTTACAGAAAACAGGAGGAAAAAAATTCTGCCCAAT
>VZTN01025476.1:62817-160071 GCA_013400515.1 Erpornis zantholeuca | reverse complement strand
CTGTCATGAAACTGTTCTGTCAGGAGGTGAACATGAATTCACAGGTTATGAGTCTTGAGCCATTTCAAAATTTTAGGCAGATTCAGGAAACCAAAAAATGCTGAACTGCATATATTTCATTTAATTTTATTTGGCAAGGCTCAAAGTGGGATGGCATCAGCTCTTCTGTGCTTCTTCTGAAGTATGTATCTGTTTTGGCTTTCAAAAGCCTGAATTGCCATTGCCAAGATTCTTCACTTTCTGGCAAAAGTACAATGGCAAATGGCTTCCTTTACAAGGTGTAATATTTAGACTAACAGCTTTGCAATTAAGAATGGCAAAAGAGAATTATATTCCCTTTTTTTATAAGACCAGATTTTTTAGTATGGTTTCGTGGGAGTGTTTGGACGTAACTGAAGTGCTTTTGATTGATGATTTATATTTTGAACAGTGCTTTTCATTTTAGTGTGCAACACTTGCTTGAAATTTTAGCTAGAACAATGCTTTGTTTTCAAAGATGTTCAAAGTATTCCTCTAGTTAAGCATTTGCTCTGTATCATAGACTTGCAAATGCCTATTAGGTACATATGTGTAACAAAATGGGTGTGAAGATACCAACTTGTGCAAGGGAAATGGGGAGAAATTGGGAAAGGTGCAGGTATTCTTAAATATTGCCTGCTTCTAATCTCAGTAGGCCATCAGGGTGTTGACGATCATGTCATTAAGTCTTTTGTGGTTGCAGAGTGATTCCATTCTGGAGTGTTTGGGGAGATGTTTTGGAGGAAGAAAAAAACTTGTTTGGAGGGAAACTGGCCAAGTATTATTTTTCAGCATGGGTAGACTGGAGACTTTGGGCATGAGGAGGGACATTCAGAGCTGGGGAGAGAAGCAAGTGTGTATTTGAACTGAGTAAGCTGAGAAAGTGGTCAGTAAAACTTTTGAGGTGATGAATCCAGACCTGCTTACTAAGTGATCCCTTGGGCAGGGTGAAGGGTGTTCTCAGTGTTGTAAATTGACACAGTCTCCACCTGGAGCTATCTCTGAAAGAGGGCAAGATGCTTTAGCAATCCTTACATGTACTGATTGCTGAAGCTGTGATGAAACCTGATGGCAAACTTGCCAAGGATGTTTTAGTCTCCTTGGTCCAGCCGGCTAAGGAATCTGATGGCACTTTCCTTTCAGCCCACGTAGTAATTCATGCTTCATTTTTGTGAGAAGTTGTGTGGATCTTGCATGCAAAAGCACATCTGGGTCCCGCAGTTTCAGTGCAGCTGGGGACATTGCTAGCTGTCAGGTCTTTCAACTACAGAAAATTCACTGGCATGCCTCATGCTGCCTGTATCCAACTTTATTTCCATTGTAACTATGGCAATAGGAGTAGTCTGGTTAGGAAAGTGTCAGAGTATGGGTACTCATGTCTATGTTGCAGAGGGTTGCTCGGTGCATCCCTATAACTGCCTCATCTTGTAAACCTGTTTCAGTGATACACATGCATACATACATACATACATATATGTATATGCATGTACATGTCTGCAGGAAAAACCAGAACACTTTCCTAGATGATAGGAAGTAGTGGGGAGAACAGGCCAGGAGAACAGCCGGTTGAAGACCCTCTTGAAAAAGAGGGTCTTTTTCTCCCTGGATCTTCAAGATGTTAATTTTTAAGTCCAGTTGATTTAACTCAGACAGTCCTGAAGGTAACTGAGGGGAGAATGTTGTATTGATTCAGTTTCAAGACTTTGTTCTAGTTTCTTGGGGAAATCCAGGTTTGGTCTGCTAAACCTCATTTTGTATTGTGGGGAGAAATGGAATAGTGATACTTAGTGTCTGAGAGAATAAAAGGTATACGTAAAAGAGAGGGAAAGATTTTTAACTTGTAGGTAAAACCTGAGGTCTTAGATAAAGGTCTTCAGGTCAAAATTAAGGCTATGTTGAAACTTTCTTGCCTTCCCTCTTTCACAATAGTTAAGTTATAGGAAGCAGAACATTATAAAAGAAAAATGATGAAATACTTAAAAGGGTATAGCATTCAACAAATCTGTTAAGTTACCTTTCATAAAAGAGCACAAATCCAGTTTTCAAGAGCTCTGGAGCTTGTCTTGCAACTCTGCCAGGTTAAAATCCTTTTTTTTTTTTTCCTCCTCCTCCTCCTGTTCCTAACTAATCTGCAAGCAATTGCGTTTTAAAAATTATTTTTCTCTTGAATTTAAAGACTTTGACAGATGGCACATGTAGAACCTGGAAAACTTCCTGAATTGGCAGAGTGACCATACCCCTGCCATTTTCCTACCACAGTATCTGTAGGTGCGTAGGCTGTGTCTGCTTCCAGAGTGCTGGGCGAGATACCATTTCCTCTGCTGGGAATGTGCAGAGAACAAGTGATAAATAAGGAAAACATACCTGGTGATGGGCTGAATTTGCAGTTAATAGACACCTTAATGTGCTTGGTTAGCTGAATAATTTGATCGTGACTTAAGCAACCCATTCAGAGCAGTGACAATCTCCAGGGTACATACCTGCAGTGTTTTCCATGCAGGATTAATATGAATCTTTTAGGTGGTGTGAGTTCGTTTAACACTTTTGAGAGACTGAGACATCAAAGCTATGCCTCACAATAGTCCATTCTTTATTCTAGAGAATGTAATAGCAAAAATTAGTCTCATGACCTTTGAAACTTGGTTTATCATGATTGTCCTTCTTTCAGGGCCTCTGTCCAAGGCAGGGCTCTGAAGCCAATAAAAGCACATGAAATCGCTTGGTTCTGAATGTGCACAGGCTGTCTCGCTCAATGTTGCATGACAGTTGTTCTCTCAGCTGAATGTCCTGAGTTTTGTAACAGTGATCGACTACATAGCTTGTTTTCTGTTTACAATCCTTTGCAATTTCCCTCCCCCATCTAAGGCATTTTAGGAAAAGGGCAGTGACTTGGCACTTGAATATCTCTTTGAGATTTGTGCTTGTGTAAATTTTGTGGAAAGAACATGTATGTCTGTATGCAGCTACAGTCTCTGAAGAGAACTGACATGCTAAAAATCATATTTAAAGACAACAGCACAGGAAAAAATGATCTATTTTTTCTTTTTAAGACCTAGTATTTATCTACTGAACATGTGAATTGGTGTAGAGTTCTGTGCCTATGAAATTTATTACTTGTTTATGTGGTACAAAGGACCTTAGGTCTTAAAGGTGAGCAGAGGATTCCCGGGGTAGGACTAGGTTGATAAACTGTTTTTTAGACAGACAAAAGAGATGAGATCTTAAATCAGTGTTAATGTGTGACTGACCAGGAATGATATCATCTAGAGATTATTGCTTTCCTCTGTTTCTGCAGTGCTAACACATGAATACTCAAGAATGTAGCAGTGAAGCAAATGGTTCTTGATAAATTATGCAGTCTTGACTCCAGCTATTGTTTGAAGTAATTTATGACCTTCCATTGGTGTAATGGGGCTGTGGCATAAACTGCAGCACGCCCTAGAGTAGACAAATTGGTCTGGTATTGTTTAGGAACATATTTAATCTGTCTTGCTATAAGTGAATAGGAGCCTTTTGCTGAAACATCAAAAGACCAGTATTTTGATATTCAGTCCTAAATAACCTACCATAAAATTTGCAGCAGTTGTGCCTTCTCCTGATGTCTAAATACTGAAGTGGGAATAAACATAAAACTGTTGCAGTGTAAAGCTCAGTTCTTTTCCCTTACCCTTTATGTAAACTTTCTTTAGCCTTGGTGGGTTTAGAGGCTAATAATACAATTCTCTTTATTCTTAAAGCATTTTACCAACTTCATAACAACTGTTCCAGTGGTTTGCTGAATTTCTCTGTAGATGTGCTTATGAAAAAGAAAATGGTACTCCCCCAAGTGAAAAGGTTTTTAAGAGCTTTTCTTAAATCTGTGCTTATTTCTCCCAGAACAAACTGGGTGATTAAGGTGAAATCTTCAGATCAGTCTTTAAAGCTGACTGCAAACTTTTAGATGTGGCGAAGCAGTTAGATGACTGTAGACCACTGTTTATATGCTTAAAGACTAGCAATAGTGCAAGTTGACTAACATGCCTACAGTTAGATGCTTGGTGTTCCCTACCCCCGCTTTGGGTTCTGTAAGATTTTGGGTTTAATTTTTTTTTCCGTAGTATTTTCTTGCGTAGAATAAACAACTGGATTTATGCATATTTGGTTAAATGGATTTTCAGACTTGCTATTGCCAAAACCAGTTTCCTTCCAAGGTAATTGGCTGTATGAATTGATCACACACAACTGCAGAAACCCAATAACTACTTCCTGGAAAGAAGTTCCCAGGAGTTTGCCTGCCTTATTGTTAGAGGAGGAGGCTACCATACCTCAGCCAAACTCATCCTGGAACTAGGTATAATAAAGCTTCCTTGATGAGTGCTTGTGGACCATAGGCTGGAAGTCCTCTGGGAAAAGTTTGTCCAAGCTGTTTTTTTACCCTTGTCCCTGACTTAACCATCCCATAAATTTTGCTGGCAGCTTTGGTTTGGTGACAGATCATCCTTACCAGAGAGCAGCGGGTAGCCTGTTTAAAACTCGGGCTTTTGTCTTGAGTACATAATTGATAATTGACAGCGAACAAGACAGGAGCTTGCTTGTGGTAGAAGTATAAGTTCTGACTGTGCTTTGCAGCCTGCTTTCTCTTCCCCAGTCATGCTTTTCTCATCTACTTGGAGGTGGCATCACTTGTCTTGCACTGCAGGGATGTCTCCACCTTTGGTTGGAAGAAATGCTGTAGCAGCAAATAGTGCTTCATTTATTTATTTATTTATGTTTATTTTTGCTTCCTTTGTTAGGAAGCAGTTACAATAACTTTCTTGACATTGTCTTGCCTTCTTATTTTTAGTTCTTTAGCCATATGGTCCTCTAAATGTTTGCAGATTTCTTTTCAAGCTCTCTCTGATCACAAAGTGATGCTTTAAAGAAACAAAACTCACCTTGCAAAGTTGCTGCTAATAATCACTCAGAAGAGCAAGTGCAAGACTTGAATGAATTTGTATGTGACACTCTGATATATCGTGTGAGAATAAAACCATGAGAGAAAAGGCAGGCAGGAAAGGGTAAAGGTTAGAAGTTGTGTAGCCAGGCATTGAAGGCTAATGCTGCATAATGATCTTGGTGATCTTATGGGTCTTTTCCAACTTAAATGATCCTGTGATAAGTGACTGTCATCTTAATTAACTCACATGTTTCGGTGTTTTATTTCCACAATTGAAAACATAGCCTCAGGTGGTAGGAGCCAGTTTTCAAATGGCTAGGGTTTTGTTGTGGAGGGAGGCTTTCATTTTTGCCTGAACAGTGGAAATGAAGTAGGAGCCACACGACCTGAGAATAGTTATGTTGGGCTTTTAAATGAAATACCAAATTGAATGTGTTTGCTGGGCTACAGACAGCAAATGTGCACATTTTCTACTTCAAGTTGATGCAAATCCTCATCACCTCATCTTGATCTTCTCGGTCTTCCTTCTCCAACTGTTTTCAATAATAAGTTGATGAAATGTCTTCAGTGTGGTTTCTGACAGTTTGTTTGTGCTCTGCAGGTCCTGGGAAGCAGTAGATGTAATTTGAAGAAAATTTGAAGGAACAAATGGCTTTAGCTGGCTGCCCAGACTCCTTTTTACATCTTCCTTATCGGATAGTAAGTTGTGAAACTGCATGTTCATGTCAGCTTGTAGCATCATATTGCTGTGTGCTGGTGATTGATTGTGCATTCAAACTTTTCATCAAACTCCTAATAGCTGTCTGGCAATTCTCTGGGTTTTGCTAACATTTGGAAACAGAGCCTCTGTTACCATCCTGTATTCAAGTTCTGCTGCTGAAAACAATTGGGTCATTAATATATATGGATTAAGATTTGATATTTGTCTTTAAAATAGCCATTTCCTATTTGGGAGAAGGCACTTGTTTCCAAAGAAAAGGTGGTGATCTACCATACCAGTGAAATGCCTTGCACCAAAATGTATCAGTTTGCTGAATGCTATATTTGTAGGAACAAAGGCAGAGATTTTTACACTTGGTTAGATCCTATGCTTTTTGAGTCATTGTGCTGTATCTAAGCAGCCAATATGGCATATTACAAAGAGTATATTTAAAAAACCCCTCAGCTAAATTCAAAGATACTCAACAAAAACGCATGTGAAAATTCTTTTTTCCCTGGGCAGTTTTAGTTGGCATAATGCTTGCTTTGTATTTTTTATGAAACTGCAAATTGCTAGTTTTGATATGATCTTCTCTTGCACTTTTTATCTTCTGTTTTCATAATATGATTACAACCCTGAGGATTCAGTTATGATTTTGGACCCTGTAGATACTCAAATAATTAAACAGTGTCATGTGACATTAAAACCTTTTCCCTTTGTCCCAAGAGAAACATTGCTAGTAGTGATTACTACAGTCATGCTACTCATTTGGAAGAAAAGCAAAAAACCAGACAAAAAGCCCAACAAAATTTCCAAAAAATCTCTTTAGGATTTATACATGTTGTGTAATATGTCAGCTTACATTTTTTTCTTCCCCAACAGGAAACCTCAGATTAGTTAAAAGTCTAATGTTAGTATATGCTGAGTTGTCAGCTGAATGTACCTGAATGCTTCTCCTGATAACAGGAAAAACATAACAGTTCTTTTATAGCTTCTTTTGCAGCTATAAAAATAGACTGGACTTTGAGAAATTGAATGTCCTGAAAGTCTGTTACTATACTTGGATCTATGATTTTAAAAGAATATGTGAATAGCTGTGCCTGGACTTCATAATTTTGATGCACTGTGAAATTATGCTTCCAATTCATTTGGAGCATCATCTGAGTCATGATGCAAAGCTGAAGGAAAGGAGAGCTATGTAAGAGAAGCTTGACATTCTAGGCAGTCATTTTTGAGCTGCAAGTTCTTTAACTGAGTGTCAATCTTTCCTGTGAAAATAGTGCCTTTAGTGGTTCATAGGAAGTAAGAATGTGAATTTTCATTGGTACTTCCCTTGCTCTGACAAACCCTGTAGATAACCTGGGGCAGTCAGCAGACTAGAAGTGTCAGAGCAACATGGGGTGACTTGAGATG
This sequence comes from Erpornis zantholeuca, assembly GCA_013400515.1. Taxonomy (NCBI): domain Eukaryota; kingdom Metazoa; phylum Chordata; class Aves; order Passeriformes; family Timaliidae; genus Erpornis; species Erpornis zantholeuca. Next base: position 153,025 of record VZTN01025476.1, on the reverse strand, counting down.
GTGGGAAAGTGACTCAGTTATTTTTGGTCAAAGCTTACTGTGTATTAACTACCCTAAGTGCTTATAACCAGTTTGAAGACTAGCTGTGGAAGCCCATTCACAACTACTGTGCCTTCTGTCAGAACTGAAGTTTGCATTAAAAAAACCCTGAACATCTGTTTTTCCACCCTTACTAAATCTGACTTAGGAGCTTTCATCAACTTGTCTTTCAAATTTGGCTGCAGTGAAAGCATTTGTTGGTAAAGGGCTGAAAGAAGGTTAAACTAAATATGCTCTAGATTAGACTGTAAAGCAGTATTCTCTTTTTTCAGCACCTTTTCTTTCTTATTACGAGTGAAAGGCTATGAAGGCCGCTGCTCCAGAGATCCCAAGGTTGAGACCTTAGTGCTGTAAATTCAGTATTAGAATAAATTGACACATTGGAGGTTGGGATTATATTCAAGGCAAGAAAAATGAGAACTTGGATAAGTGAGTATGCACTACAGAATATCCTTTAGGATGTCTTGCTGCCAGTCCTCCTTTTCTCAGCTTTTTTATGTTTATGGAGAGATGGGCAAGGTATAGATCTCTGACTTTCTTATTGAGCTCTTTGTTTGTTAAGTTCGCTGCTTTCAGAAGCTTTCAGGTCTTGTTTAAAGAGTATTTTTCTTCTTTTTCTTTTAAGTTTCTCAGGAGTTAGCACATAAACCAGTCACACTGAGTGCATTCTCCTAGAAACAATCTCTAGCTCTGTAAAAAAAAAACCAAAATCAATACTATCTTTCAGTGGCTTTCAGGAGTCCTTTCCAGATTCTTGAACTCTTCAATAAAAATCCGGCAGGGAGAATTGGCAGTGTTTGTCTTCTGTTCCTGGAAATTCAGAACATAGTCCCAGAATTTCTCAGAAAAAATGGGATGATTTACTGTGTTTCCGTTCTTTTGCAATCTGTAGTCACAACAGTATTTATGTGCAGTGACTTGAACTCTTGGGGAATATTTAGTTCTTTAACCCTTTGCATTAATTGTACAAGTCTCAGTGACATAAATAACAAAAAGACAGGGTTTTTTTTTTTCTCAGTTTATGAAGATAAAATTTTGGGCATGTGGGAATGTTCTGTTCATCTTCCACTTTCGCCTTCTGTTTGTTTTCTTGTGACCAAGATGCAGGTATGACTTCAGTAAAAATTAATTTAATTTGCTTTTAGTGAGCTGAATTCTTTTTCGAGAAAGGACTTGTAACTTGGTACAAAATGGACTACAAGCACTTGGCCACAAAGGAGGGAGAAAATGGAAATTACTTTCTCTAATGTGTACAGAGCTGTGGATTTCAGGATTGCTAATAATCCTCTTGATCAGATAAGAATGCAGAATATTGCACATCATACTTGAGAAGCTTTGTGCACTTCAAGAGTAGGAATTAAGTACCTAAGAGAATTAATCAGAGGCTAGCTACTGTAATGAAAGCCTCTTTCAATGATGTCAGATTTGTGGATGTGAAGGTGATTTGCTGCCAATACTAGAACTACAATAGTGACATTCCTCTCCCTTCATCTGGAGCAACAGTTAGGCAGAGGTTCTCTAGGTTTTAGTATGGCAGCTTTGATCCTTGTTTTCAATAAAATGATACAGTAAGTTAGAAGACAGAGAAGACAGCTTTGGAGTCATCTGATCCAAGTCCATGGCATATTGAGGTTATACTTGTTTTCTTAGAGTGCTTCATCTTGGTGAGTGTGGTTTTTGGGAAACTCTCTTTTTTTATTTTCAGGGGTGGCTTGCTTAGACTGGGCAGTTAGAGAAGAGAGGGTTTCTATTTTAGTGAAAGGGGAGGGAAAAAAACCTATTTGATTAAATCTCTTAGTTTATTTAGAGAATTACCTTGATGGATGCAATAATCCTCACCCTTGTGGCATCCATTGCTTTCTGTATGATGCAGGCTTATCTCTGCCAGTTTTTGGAATTGAACAGTCTGTTACTTAGTGTCAATACAGGTATACGTGCTGCAGTCCATGTTTGTGTGCATAAGAGGTCTTTTAGCATAAAAAAAACATTCAATTGCAGAGCTTGTCTCCAAGTGGGCTTGGAAAGGGCTGTTGACACCTATGTTTTGGCCCTCATTGTCTGCCTGACACTGTTTGAAAATCTTCATTAACTTGACTGTTGACAATATTTTATCAATCCTTTGGAGATGTTTCTTTATGGTACAAAAGGCACCAGGCCAAAATGGTGCTGGCCACCCCTCTCCTTAGCTGGGCAGGGGGGAGAAAATATGATAAAAGGGTTATGGGATGAGATAAAGGCAGGGAGAAATCACTCAGCAGGTACCATCACAGGCAAAACAGACTCGACTACGGAAAATTAGTTTAATTTATTACCAATCAAATCAGAGTAGGGTAATGAGAAATAAAGCTAAATCGTAAAAAGACATTCCCCTCACTCTGCCCTTCTACCTTCCAGTGACACAGGGGGATGGGGAATGGGGATTGCAGTCAGTTCATTACGTGTCATCTCTGACAATCCTTCCTCCTCAGGAGGAAGACTCCTCACAGTCTTCCTTTGCTCCAGCATGGGGCCCTTCCCAGGAAGACAGATCTCCATGACCTTCTCCAGTGTGGGTCCTTCCCACATGAGCATAGGTCCCTCCCATGAGGTGCAGTCCTTCTGGAACAGGCTGCTGTACCTTGCAGAGGGGGGGCTACTAGGCAGAAACAGCCAGAAAACCTGCTCCAGTGTGAGCTCTTCTGTCTGTGAGTGCACAGGTTCTGCTAGGAGCCTGCTCCAGCGGGGGCTTCCCGCAGTGTCACAGCCTCATTTGTGCATCTACATGCTCTGGCCCTATGGATGGGCTGTGGGTGGATCTCTGGCTCCCCTGTGGGACTCCATGGTCCCTGCACGGACACAGCTGCTTCACCCTGGTCATCACCACGGGCTGCAGGGGAACCTCACCTCCAGTTCCTGGAGCACCTCCTCCCTCTCCTTCTTCACTGACCCTGGTTTCTGCAGAGCTGTTCCTCTATATTCCTGTATATTTTCCCATTCCTCTCTTCATCTGNGCCAGAAAACCTGCTCCAGTGTGAGCTCTTCTGTCCATGAGTGCATGGGTTCTGCTAGGAACCTGCTCCAGCGTGGGCTTCCCGAAGTGTCACAGCCTCATTTATGCATCTACATGCTCTGGCTCTATGGATGGGCTGTGGGTGGATCTCTGGCTCCCCTGTGGGACTCCATGGTCCCTGCATGGACACAGCTGCTTCACCCTGGTCATCACCACGGGCTGCAGGGGAACCTCACCTCCAGTTCCTGGAGCACCTCCTCCCTCTCCTTCTTCACTGACCCTGGTTTCTGCAGAGCTGTTCCTCTATATTCCTGTATATTTTCCCATTCCTCTCTTCATCTGCTATTTGTCATGGTTTAGGAATGGTACTCCCTGATTTAGTTCTCCCACTGAGACTCTCCAAAGCCCACTGTTACTGGGCTGCTCCCCCAGCCCCATCAGCCAGAGAGGAGAATTGGAGGCACAAAAGGCAAAGATAATAGATTAAAATAAGAACAGTGTACTGGAAACAGCCATGAGATAAGAAAAGGAACAGTAACAGCAACAATATTGACAGCAAAAGTGTTTCTTAGAGAGTGATTTCACATGCAAAATGCTCAGGGAACCTGACCAGTACCAGGCTTGCTCATCAGGAGGGAATACCTCCTCAGAATCCCCTTTTTTCCACCCCCGGCAATGAGGTGAGGTCGTATAGAATAACCTCCATGTCCTAGCCATGCTGCCTCCCAGCTACTGCAAAAATTAACCGTGTCTTGGTCAGAACCAGGGCACAATTGAGCAGAGGTTTTTTTTTTTTTTCCCCTCACAGAAACCACCCCTCCCCCTCCCCCCACTACCAAAGCCTTCTCACACAAGCCAAATACATGATTTTCAAGTTTCAAAACAAACAGTGGCTTAATTTACTCTTATTAGGCTTAAATCTACAAGGATCTGCTTGCATACAACTAGTCCTGGAGTTTGGGTTTTTCATGCTAAGAGGACAATATGGAAGGACCAGAGTGCACAAGCAGGCTTTCAAAGTCCTTGGGCATAGCTGAGTGAAAAAACACCAGATGCATTATTACATTGCATCATTCTTCTACATATTGCATAAAGAAAAGCTGAAATGTTGCTACTGCCAATGCAGAAAGTCATCTGATTTGTGAAATATGGTGTCAGTCAACAGATCTTTTATTGACGATACTCTTGTTTTAACAGTTTACATGTATGTGGTGTAGAGGGTTGACGGACTGGAGCAGACATAAAGCACAAAGCAGCGTGAACATTAGTGAATGTTTTTACAAGACGTGTTGCCTCCAATATGAAGTTATGAAATCTGTCTCCCTGAGTGCAGACTGCAAATGTTTTTTACAGATAGAGTTGATGCTGCTTGTTAGTTTTCATTGAAGACCAACTGAAGCTAGATTTCTAGCTTCTATTTTTCTTGGAAAGAAATTTGTTTAAAAAATTGTCCTGAAACCAGTTGTTTTCATTAACATTGAAATAAAAGTGTGGTGCTTACCTCCTAAGAGGCTATTGGAAGTGTACTTGCCACCACTATGGTGTACCATCAGAATACTTACAAGAAGCAAAATAACATCAAAGAAATTAGTATCTTACACTAAGCTTATATACAATTGATTACAGTTTCCCTTCTTTCAAGAAATGCTGATCAATTATTTTTCTAAATTTTTTGCTGTACTAGTTTACCTTTCTACATTTCCAGTCGCAGGCATGTACCTTACTGTTTGCACTTCTGCTTTTGTATTCTAATTTACAGAAGTTGGTTGCCAAAACACAAAGTCTTTTTTTGAAGGTGAATGTGAGCAAGAAATTTCAAGTGGCTCAGTCCACATTTTTCAGTTACATGAACTTTTTCAACCCATCAAGAAAAAAGACTCAAAGCACTCTAGTGGTCAATCATACCATTTGCTACTTGCATTACTACCAGCATTGGTCAGGAAACAACACAGATGTTGCAAATCAAGTGAAGAAATAAAGTAAAGAAGTTTAATTTTACATCTTCCTGTTAATGATTTCATGCCTAAACACTAGTCTGCACCTGTCCTTAAATGCAAGCAGTTTCTTGATTTAGTTCTGGTTTTCATACATGTTTAAGCCTACAGTTTGCTACTTCTGTACTCGAGAGAAAGTTGAGGGGGGACCTTAGGAATATATATATAAATGCCTGAAATGTTGTAAAGAGAATGGAGGCAGGCTCTTTTCCCTGGTGACCAGAGCCAACAATCTGAAACACAGGAGGTTCCCTCTAAATATTGGGCAATGCTCTTTTACTTTGAGGGTGGCTGAGCCCTGGCAGAGGTTGCCAGGAGAGGTGGTGAATCTCCATCCTTGGAGACAGTCCAAAGCCATCCAGACATAGTCTGAGGCAACAGGCTGTAGGTGGCCCTGCCTGAGCAGGGGATTGGATCAGGGGACATCCAGATGTCCCTTCCAACCCCAGTCATTCAGTGATACTGTGAAAGTCAAAAGCAGTGGGTCTCTAGGTTGTGACTTCTATGCAACTTTTAAGATGATACTTCCAGACTGAAAAAATACTCCATGTTGATAAGAACAGACTATTTTCTGTTCTCTCACAAAGCTTCATGAGAACATTCTGAAGCAATGGTAACAGTTTAGCAGACTATAGCACCAAACAAAATCCTGTATACTTTTTCATAAGTTGGGCCTTTTCCAAATGAGTAAATATTTAACAAGCTGTTTACCAACTGGTTATTTTGGAGAATTACCAGTATGAGTTTTTTCATGTCAGTAACAGAAGAGAGTTGATGTACCAGTCCTAAGACAGCTTCTCACTTCAAATGCCTCCATAAATATATGAAGATAGAAACCTAAAATAGAACGGAATGGAAGCATTGTTTTTAAAATTGCATTTGTTATAGCCAACTGCAATTATGTTAGTGATAGTTTTGGGGGGGGATGTGCTTTTAATGAACCTTCCTCCTACAGATGTTCTGTGCTCTACATATGAGTAAATAGTAACCAGTGGAGAAGATTATTTTGTTTTTTAAGAGGAAGATAATATTGCTGTGTATTTGGAGCTGTCACTTTTCAAGAAAGCACTGTGGCTCTGATAATTCTTAGTGTTGTTGTCCTTGCCAGTTGGCTCAGAGAGATCTTTTCTATCCTTGGAAAAGACCAATGATATAATGTTGCCTTATATTTAAGTATTTCCAAGAAATACATCTAGATATGGACCTTGTGTAAAGTTATGCCCAGTACATTTTCTTGCCTTACATAGCCCAAAGAGAATCTGTTTGATCAAAGGAAGGACAATATTTCATAAGCACTTACTGATTTTTTTTTAAATTAAAAAAAGAGAAAAACTCTTCCAAACTACCATTCCAAATCCTGTGATTCTGCATGAAGCTGTTGATGTGATCAAATCTGAGAGAAGAATTTTCCTTTTTCTAAAAAGACACAGGGTACAGTACCAAACATTATGAGATGCCTCATGGCAGAGATCTCCTTGTTTCTACTCTTGCAGACTTTCTACTCCAAACTGAAGGTGCTGATTCAAGGAAGAATGAAGAGCCTGAAATCACTGTGGCCTTGGTGTGGTAAAGGTGCCCATTTACTTGGTAAAGCTAGGAAGAAATATATCAAAATATAGCACTATGGTGAAAAGACTGAAAACAGTCTTCACCTGCTCTTTTTGCATCCCCTGAGAACTTTCTTTCAGTTCCTAAATTAATGTAATCTGAAATGGTCTTTTTAAAAATAAGTTATTCCTAGTTTCTCACAAAACCCTGCCTCTTTTTGAGGTATATCTTTCATTTTTAGTGTGGCAGGTATGTTCCCTTCATGGAGAGGTGGGATGGAAAGTGCTGCACAGAGCAAGGACTTTGTTCTTGTATGGCTGACTTTGCTTTTTTGGGATGGAATTTTACCAAATTGATCAGCTTTCAGGAATCCTTCATGAATAAGGGGCCAGATTATTGGTATTAATGGCCTTTTATGCTAGATAGTATTGATATTTTAATCCGAGGCATTAAGATACAGTGTTTTTATTTCTGGTTTTGAAAGAACAGTGAGCAATTGAAGGTAGAACACAAATGCCCCGCAAAGCTCTCAGGCTTTACTGCTATTTTAAGATAGCTTTGGCCTGTGTACTGGTACGACCAGTGTGCATATTTGAAATTCTAGCCTCTACAATGAAAAGACAAGCCCTCAGAAACAGCCAGTGGTTTTGGAGCATGCTCGTCCTTTGCAAGCTGAATGTTAAACAATGACTTAAGACTCTACTACACACTGGCTGTAGCTCCTGATGTCTTACACACTGGCTCCATTTTTTGACATAATTTTGGCAAGTGGGGGAACCTGGCAGTCCTTCGTGCTAGAGGCCTTAGCTCTAATAAAGCGCTTTAGTTATTAGCACAAGTAAATAGTTGTCCATTTGTGCTTCATTAATGCATATTAGTCATACAGTAAATACTGTCATGCTGGCAAGTTCCCCAGAATAGTGAATACTTCTGCACAGTTCAGGAGGGGGTTTCTGACAAAGTGGTGTTGGCACCTTTCTTGAAGAAGTTCTTGAAGCTATTAGTGTAGGAGAGTGACAGGCTGTTATTTCAGCTCATGTGAGTTTTGTAGAATTGATACTTCACTGGAGGCAGAGAGGTATTTTTGATGAATTTTGTGCTTTTGAAGTAGGTTCTTCTCAAGTATTCAGCTGACTTTTCTACAGCCTTCAGCTATATTGAGGCAGGTTGCTTTGGGCTGTGGAGGGTACAAATGAGGTGCCTACTCTTCTAATGAAAATAGATGTTCCAAAAATCCCATATGATTGTCCGGTATTGTAAAATTTTAACTATATATTTGAAAAATCCTAATATGTGCAACTAGATGAAATCAGAAGGCAGCACAATGATCCATGATCCGTGTAAGCGTTTTGGTTTCTTGAGAGATAAGACCCTTAGTACAAATGGTATAAAATTGCAAGAAAGTATGACTTTGTCTTTGGAACAGCCAGTGTAGATTTACCAGTTACTTTTTTTTGTCCATTGAGTTCCTGGCAATGACTTCCAGGAGAACTTCTCCGTACTTTTGCCAGCTTGTCAAGGCTGACCAGCTTCTGGTTCTTCAGATTGTCATCCTCACCTGTTTTGAAGAGGAATGTGTTTTCTGCCTCTGCAGTCACCAGAATCATCTTCTGATTAGTGACCTACTCTTTTGAAGATAAGAGGGGGTAGCCTTGCAGTGGTGTTGGCTAGCTTCCTTAGCACCTTCTAGTGGATCCTAACTGCTCCTTGTTAGCTTGTCTTATGCATAACTTTCCTTTGCTGTGAGTAATGGTTCAGTTCTCCAGATGCTGACAGTGTGCTCAAAGAACTGGGAGACACGACGAGGAAGTAGGAAAAAATGAGACAAAAAAATCATTGGTCTTTTGTGTCCTAACCCAGCAGCACTGACTAAACTAATACTAGCCATCCTTTTGCCCTTACTTGCCTATGTAACAATTCCTTGTTTTTTCTTGGCATCATTTGCTTGCTCCAGCTCTTCTGCATGTGCACAGTCTCCATGTTCTTTCTGCGTAACCTCTTCCTGTTTCAACCTTCTTTGTGTTCCAGCATTTAAGCTGAGGCAGGAGTTGCCTGTCCATTCAGCTTGCTTTTCTGCCATTCCCCTGTGATTTTCTGCATGCCACAATGGACTATTTTTGAGGTTTGAGGAGGCTGTCCTGCAAGATCAGATTGTTGCCCTGGATACCTTGACTCTTCAGAGAATTCTGCCATGGGAACCTTGCATGCAGATCCTTGAACAGGCCAAAAATCTGCTTTCCCACAGTCCAGGACTGTAATTCTGCTGGTAGTGTTGTGCTCTTTGCTTACTCATTACTGTCATCTCTGCATCGTCTCCACTGCCATCAGCCTCTTCCTTCCCAGCTGGCTCTTCTTTGTCTGCCTGTTGGCTTTGCCAGCTTGTTGGTCAAGCAGGAAAATGCTTCCCCAGTTGGCTCACTGATCACTTGTGATGTGAAGTTATCTGCAACCCACTCAAGAAATCTTTGTAGTGTCCAGTGCTGGCTGCCGGTGGAATGACACAGTTTGCTTGTGAGTGGGTCAGAAATGTGATTTAGCTGATTTGTGTCCAGTTTCTCCCCATCCCATGCACATGGCTGCAAAATTGGATTAGTTTGGTTTGAGCCAGGTATTCTTAACATTAATCTTCTTAAAGATGGTGGGCGCCTCTTTTGGGAAAAAGTATTGAGGTGGAAAATGAGGGACTTGGCAGTGTGACAGAAGCAGAGGAGAACCTAGAGGTGCAAGCCAATTATTCAGGTGTTTCCTGTCCCAGCACTGTCCTTTGTGTCTTCCCTGCCAGGCTTTTGGTACTCAGTCTCCTGTCGTGGCACTCGCTGGCTTCCCTGATGTTTGCTCTCTCTCACAAGGCTTACATCCAAGTGGATCGTCTCTCATGCTGCCTTCTCTGAGGACCTACTGCCAGCCATATCTCCCCAGGACTGTCCTTGGAGTGATGTAGGGAAGGCTTCCCCTTGCTGAGTGGCTTATGAGCTTCCACCTTTAGATCCAAGTGATGCTGCTGTCCTTTGGTCATGACTGCCACTGTCTCAGAGTCATTTGGTGGGGAGGCAGGAGAGTCCTGGTCAGATGTTCCCCTTTCCTTTCCATTGTGAGCCCATTGTAGAAGAGATGCCATCCACATACCTGGACAGCAAGGAGGTGGTGCAGGTCCGGAAGGAAGAGCTGACAAAAGCCTTCAAATGCATGAATTGTTTTATTGGTTGTAAAGAGTTTGTGTCTAGCCTGGCAAGGCTCACGTCTCCCTTTCCTGCCTGTGGGCTTTCTGCCTCTTCCATCTCTCTGTCAGACACCTGGCCTCCCAGGATTTCTTTGAGTGGTTATGTTCAGGCTGATGGAGAGTATTGCCTGGAGGAGCTTGGGAGAAGACATTCTGGCCCTCTGGGGAGGAGATCATGGGCTCTTTCTGGAAGTTATCCTGGCAATGATGATTTCAGTTAACTGTATTTGTGGCTAGTCCACTTCCATGGGCTTTCTTTCCTAGTCACCCTCTGCAGGCTCTGGGTCCCCTGCCACCCGGCTGGTCTGGTAAAAGGTCTCCTGCACCTTTTATCCTGCACAGTCCTTCTTGCACCCTGTTCTTCTTCTGCTCCTTCTTCCAGAGCTCTTTCTTGGGCTCATTCTTCTTGGCCACACCACCATGACCTCTTGGAAAGATTTCTGCAGAAGGTAACTGCAGCATCATATGCAACACACATGTTACATACATACATAAATAATCCATTTATTAAAGCAACTTAACATGTTTACTCGCCTACACATGCCCTCTCAAGTCAGGTGAATTTTTTTTTCCTTTTCAAGTTCAGGACAGACTCAAGGAATTTTTCAACCCAAATGTAAATGCAAATATTTGAGGTAGTCACCTCAAGTGTTTCGTAGCTGAAAGTGTTTGTGGAGCCTATTTTCTAAGGTGGATGTGAATTAAGACTTCAGAGGGCCTGTTTCTCTACTTCTGACCATATAGAAGTAGAGGGCAGCATGTTGCAAATTTGATGGAAAAAATTCCTTCCTATGTGTTTGCTGGTGAAGTTTCTGCATGAAATACATTATTTTTTTGCCATGATCTGAGGAAAAGGTCTAATTGAAGTGTGCTAAAGATGCTCTTAACAAGGTATCTCTTGCAATCTTGTTTTTTCTGGAGTCCTTTATGTCCTCAGAATTATGACAAGCTGTTGGCTGTTGAACATGAACTGCCTGTATGGTAAAGTCACAAACCATAACTGCTATGCCAGATGAGAGCAAGTTGGAAAAACAGTTTACTGGCAGCGTATCTTTTACAGTATGACTTGCTCTGAAGATTAAAATAAACTCAAACCCACAAGATGAGAAACTTCTTCTCATCCATTGACTGTTGCAGTAGCATCTTCTGAAAGATGATATTGACACAATAACATGTATTATTATGATGTAAGATTACGCACATGCCGTCAGTATTGTGGTGTGCTAATGAGCTTCTAGGTAATCTGTCACAGTTAATTTTCTTGTTTTGGCTAAATAAGTAGCCTTCTGTTTATCTGTATCCAGAAGGTGGCCCATTCCTCTCACCCACGGCTTGCTTCTGATGCCTAGTTCAAAGTTTTTCCTCTTCTCCTCGTCATCCTACAAATCTTTTGGTTTGTTCTTTTTTTAAATCTCTGATTTGACTTTAATCTCAGCAGGGATCATTTCCAGTATGTTTATTTCATAGACCTGCATTTTTGGGTTAGAAAGAGTAGCTCAAAACTAGAGGAAGCAATACAATAAATACTGCTTGTGCTGTAAAAGGTACCACCCTGAATTAATCACCATTCAGCTGAAGTGTGGTAGGTGCTCATGTACAAGCTGCCAGCCCCTTGAACTGCAAGGTAAACAAGTTACTTCCCCTCCCTAGTCTTCAGCAGTGGTTTCACAGAAGAGAAAGAAAAGCCACTTCAATACCGATTGAACAGCAGCTCATCCGATTGCATCCCGTCTTTTCTTGGAGCGAGCAGTAGAAATCCATTAGCAGAGATGTTCTTGCAGTTGATAGCAGTAGCATTTTGGTGTTGCTAAAGCCAGCATGATCAAACATTGCACACATGGATTTATTACAGCTGTGGGATTTCTTGAACTTTACCTCTGGCTGACCGGCTTTGCAATCTCTGTTCAAATCTCTCCTTGTTTGGAGACCCTTTACCTGGGCAGGTCTTGTTTTGAGGTGGTTTGCTTGTTTTCTTTCATGTGCTGCCTTGGCAATGTTTGGCAGACCAGACCTTCCTCCAGTAGCATACTGGTAGTTATGAAAACCTTTTGATCTGTTGAGGCTTTTATGTAGCCTTAGAGGCTTTGTGTGAAATTAAAGCAGCTGCTGCTAACCATGTAGAAGCACTTCAGTGTATATTCTGATGTGCTGTGGATAACTTTCTTGGATGTGTCCAATAGGTGTTAAAAGAAGTGGGGACGAGCTGTATAAAAATAAGTGGTCACTTGACACACTTAACACTGTGAACAACTTTAAAATGAAACAAAACAAGAAGAAAATTTTCCAAGCATGAAGAGGTGATTGATGTGCTTGCTTTTAATGTGCCAGCTTCTGCAAAAACTGAAGGTTTATACTTTGTATTGTGTTTTCCTGGGACAGTGTGCAATTTTAAATGTAATTTGTTACTATTTAAATGCAAATTGCTGATCTTTTGTAAATTTTCTTCCTTCAGAGAATGTTAAGTCAATAAAGATTTTCTGTTAAAGCCATCTTCTTAATGCAGGATAACTGGTAGAGCTACTTGCAATTACCTCCTTTTCCTCAAGGAACGGAGAACATGGCAACCACTACCTTGAGATAGATACAAATATATATTCTTATTGATACTGGAACAAATATAACAATATAGCATATTTCATATGGTACCTAGATTTTTGAAAATTAGGCAGAGATAACTAGGCAGAGCACAGAGAGAAGTTCTCAGGCTAAAAAGTACCTTTGAGATACTTGGATTTTACTATTGTCAAACCTCGTTACTTCTTTTTCTAAGGACAATGAAGATGAAGAAAATCAGAATCATTTAGGTTGGAAAAGACCTCTAAGACCATTGAGTTCAACCTTTGATCAACCACCACTAGGTCAGCTAGACTGTGGTATTAAGTGCCACATCCAGTCATTTCTTGAGAACCTCCAGGGATGGTGACTCCAGCACTTTCTTGTGCAGTTTGTCTCAATGTTTAAGAGCCCTTTTCATGAAAAAATGCCTCTTGATGTCCAACCTCAACTTCCTCTGGTGCAGCTTGAGGCTGTATCCTCCCACCCTGTTGCTGGTTGCCTGGGAGAAGGGGCCTTTCAGGCAGATGTAGAGAGTGATAAGATCCCCCTTAACCTTCTTTTCTCCAGGCTAAACAACCTTAGGTCCCTTAGCCACTCGTCCTAGGACTCATTCTCTAGACCCTTCACCTGTCCTGTTGCCCTTCTCTGGACTCGCTCCAGCTCCTTACTACAATGACTTTCTTGTAGTAAGGAGCCCAGAACTGAACACAGAGACTCAAAATGTGGCTGAGTACAGGGTGATGATCACTGCCCTGGCACTGCTGGCCTCTTTTTGGTACAAGCCAGGATGCCATTGGCCTTCTTGTCCACCTGGCCATGTGCTGGCTCATGTTCAGCTGCTGTTGACCAGCACCCGTAGGTTCTTTTTCGCTGGAAAGCTTTCCCCCAGCAGCTTGGGGTGTTGTTTGGGGTTACTGTGACCCAAGTACAGGAGCTGGCACTTGGACTTGTTGAGCCTCATATAATTGTCCCTTCAATTCAGATCCCTCTGCAGAGCCTTCCTGCCCTTCAGCAGATCAGCACTCCCACCCAACTTAGTGTTGCCCATGAGCTCACTGAGGGTACACTTTATACCCTCATCCCGATCATCAATAAAGATACTGGAGAGGACTGGGCCCTATATTGGGCCCTATACTGAGCCCTGTGAGTTTCTTTTATTTTGAGAAATGGGAATAAGACAGTGATGCACTGAAATAGTTAGGATGGCTCCTGGTGTTATCTTAATTTTTGTTTTCTTTCCAGCTGTTATGAATTGACAATTTCTATGTAGGTGTTTCTGTAAGGCAGACTGCAGCATCATTTGTATTAGAATTTTTGTCCTACCATTGTGTGCCAACACTTGGGGGTGGCAACTTGAGGAAGTCTAACATAGCATCATTGTGAGGATTTTTCTTTTTTTCAGGAAAACTGAAAACATCACTGTGAACATCACTGTGAAAGGCACAGTTATGTATGTGACTTCCTTAACGCTGCACAGTTTAAATGAGATTCATACCTGATTAAGGAAAGAAATGTAGACGTTCAGGCGTCATGTTCTGTTGGTAATGATGTGGGGTTTGGTTTTTTTTTTTTTTTGTATTCTGAAGGTTTTCAAAGTAACCCATTACTGCAGAGTAAGCAGTACAAAAGAATTAATTTTTTTTAAGTACACATATATTGCAGACTGTGTCTAAGACTCCAACATTTTTTTGCATAAATTACATTACTGATTTGCTCTGACTGTAACCCTGACATTTGGTTAGGGGAGAGCACAGCAGTCTGTTCCAATACAAGATCTGATGCTGGGTGATTAATCATGAATAAATACTGTGCCTTAGGTGTCTGTGGCTTCTATGGGGTTTAAGTAGGGTATAGAGTGAACAACTGAAGTGTATAAACATTTACCCCATACCTGAGATTCTGAAATGTCTTTTTTTTGGGTAAGGCTTGCTGTTTTGAAGATGTGTAAAGAGTTGATTCTGTATTTAATTGAGAGTAAGTCACCTGGACTGCAAATCCTCTTGTCTGAAGTTAGCAATGAGTGCTGGGGCAGATGGCACCATGTAACAAGAGAATGGATCTTTATCTGAGCAGGAAGGTGTGTGGTCCCGGTAATTAGGATTGTAGGTGTGATCCTATCGGATGGGACAGGCACTTCTAGATGTAGATAACTATGTGTCTATTGCCAAGGAACACTGTTGGGAAGGAGGGGAGGGGTACCAAGCACACCCTGAATTTCAGCAATTGAGCAAATTGGCTAGGAAGTAGAGTCTTGAGGTCCATGTTGCTAATAGTTGAAGCAAGGAAGGGATAGTAAAGTAGTCTTGTTTGAATTTTTTCAACATGGCACCTGGCATTGGTCAGAGTTTCAGTTTGAAAATGTGAAGAGCAATTTCATTAGCAGGTGAGAGTTACTTTGCTCACTGACTTCCAGTAAATTTTAATGGTCTGTATGGGCACAGTGGCTCCTGCCCCACAGGGGGGTTATCATTTTATTACTTCACTCGTTGGCCTGTTCAGATTCTCAGTTTGCCTTTGTGATGGTTCAGGTTCAGAAGGGGGATAGCACTCTTGGCTGTAGAGAGCAGACCCATATTCAGATGGTATAAATCCCTTTGTGTTTCATGCTACTTTCATTCCTTTGTTAAGAGTTTCATCTGTCTTGATGTCTAAGGCTTCCTGTGTATAAGCTTACATACACTTAAATGTAATTTAGGCAATCTGGCTGTGGTTGCCACTTCCCAAAGCATAGAGATTTGAATACAAATTCCTGAAGAGAATGCACTTTTATGGAAATAGTGGTTCCTTCAACCTGGGTGGTGTCTTCCCTTCTCTCCTCCCTCCCCTGGGCTGAGACACACAAATGTGTTGCTGCAGTGACAGATCCAGAGTCCACCAGCTCATCCTTTCGAGCACTGAGCCTTCCAAGGTTAATTCAGGGCATCATTAGCCTGTGCTGGGACAGACTGTCTCCTGTCCATGTGGTGGAAGGATGCTGTCAAAACCTGACTCCCAGAGCCAGTGTTCTTGGAAGCAGCTGGCCAGCAGTGCTTCTATAACTTGAAGCTGTGGTAGGTTTGATGCCAAGTAGAATAGACAAATTACCTTGTGTTTCACAGGCCTGAGCATGGGGAGGGGCCAGTGTTTTGGAGAGGATCAAATGTCCTGTACCTTCTTTTTGTCTTACAGCTTCCCTTGAAAGAATATAGGGGGGTTTTTTTTGGTGGGTTTTTTGGTTTTTTTTAATACAGGCTAAAAGGAAATAATTTTGAAGATGCTTTTTCAGATTGGAGAGGTATGTTAGCAAGTGTGTGATGCTGAAATTTTCCATTGCATGAGGATACAAATATTCATTCCCATTATGTTTCTTTTTGTCTTCTGATGAAGAGGGAATATAGTCTGACGATGCGCTTCAGAAACTTCAGAAATTTGGACAAAACATGAAAAGTGACCTTGATAAGAACTCTCGAATAGGCTAAAGGTTTTATGAGCAACAACACATTGTTGTGTGTGGCATTACTTCCTTAGATTGTGTGAGCACCATCTAATAGAGTAGTTAAAATGTATGAACTTGTGCTTTTGGCTCAATTTAAGTAGTGTAGTCTGTTAAGTGTCAGTTCTTTGATGCAAGATCTCGCTGAAAAGCCTCTTTAAAAAGAAGAGGAATATGACATATTGCTTTAGCTTATGCTTTCTCATGGTGACAAAATTCAATTTTTAAGTTTAATTCCTATTTGTAAGTATAGTTCTCTCTCACAAAAACCAGATTTTTCAGGGACTTTATTGGTTAGAGTCAGTATTGACCAAAACCGAAGAGTTTAGAGCATGCAGCACACGATGTAGCTTTGAACATGTAGCTTTGTGAGTGGCAGTCCCTTGACAGTGAGAGTGACTTGCATTGGAGGTAATGCTAATATACATTTAAGTGCAAGCTAAAGATACATTATCAGGTTCTGTGAGTAAAAGAAGAAACAAAATTTCTATGTATGCGACTTTCTAACTGTGAAGAATTTCCTAATATGATCTTCATTTATTCAGTGGAGTTTTGGTAGAAATGAAAAGAAACATAGTTTGTTAAAAAAAAAAAGAAGTAAAAGGATACTTTATCAGTAAGCAAATACTTCATTTTTCCAGGTACTTTATAGGTGTAGACACCTCTAAGGAGTAATTACTTTCACTGAGAACTTTGTACAATTTTTTCTTTTCTGTATTTCAAGACTTTATTTTAGCTGTAAACTATGTAAACTGTCTCTAACAGCCACAGTGGTTTTAGTCTCATTAAAAATAGAACAAAGCTTTTAGCATTTCTGAGCCTGTCAGTTGGATTCCCTCATTGCTAGCTGATTAAAAGACAGCAACCATGATGCATTGGATTTTCTTCTACCATAATAAATGGCAGTCTCTTCCGAAAAGTGCACACTGTGGAATATACTATCCAATTTCTCTGTGCAGAGTGTAAGGAGACAGCTCAATTCTTGCAGAAGTGGTTAGTTCCTACTAAGAGAGGACTGCATCTAATGAGGGAGTTCTTCCCAAATTTTGAGTTCAGGAGTGTTGAAAGCCCTGTTAATGCCAGTTTTGCAAAGATCAGCCTAGAGAAGCTGAATCTGTAATGTTAGCCTGTGTGCATGCAGTAAAAGTGCATTGCTGGAGCTGTCAGATAACATGCTCTATGCTCACTCCTGCCTTACAGGAGAAAAGCCTTTTAGGAGTAAACTGCTGCTACCAGATACTGTTGGAGGTTGTGGTCCACCTCTTGCTAGACTACATTAATTAATGAATCTCCGGGAGGCCAAAGAGACACTTTGAGTGGGGGCAGGGGTGGCAGGGAGAAGCTGGCTAGTAGGTGACAGTGGTTTTTGGTTTGCCCTGGTAGCAGTTGCAATGCAGGTAGTGATAAGTCAAATAACCAGACTACTAAGAATAAATCTGAAGCGCCTTCAGAAAAATAACTTTCAGCTATAGTAGTGGCTTCTATAACTGTGTTGGGCCATACCTTTTAGGAAGAAACACTTCACTGGCTTGGGGCTTGCACACTACTATGGGGTTTCAGTATTGACAACAGGGTCCAAACCCCCAGTTTTTTTCAGACTTGAATGATTTCTGCTCAGTGGGTTCCCAAAGCCCAGAGGGGGTTGGGAGAGAAGTTCCTTCAAGGTCAGACTGACAAGCCTTTCTTCCTTCCTCTGTATCATGGGATGTAATATAATTCCTGTGATTCATTTAACAAATTCTCTGCCACCGCAGAGACATGGGCCACGGACACAGGTCTGTCTTGTCTGTCAGCCTCATTTTCCTTCTCTCTTTGCTAATTCCTGGCCTGTTGTAGCTATCATATGTGTTGTGTGGTGGGCTGGTAAGTCTGCTGAAGGTTGTAGGAACGTGTGGATCACACCAGGTCTGTGTACCCTGCCAGGTTATTGCACATTTTCAGTGATTTGTGGCAGTGAGGATCAGAGGTGCTGTGGTGTGTTGGGAGGAATATGCTGCTGCCTTTGCTACTCCTGTAATCCTTAGCTGGCTTGTTTGTTCTTGGTCTCTAGGGTTATTGCTCCCTGTCTTGACAGCCAGTACTGTAAAATCAGAAGGATTCCTGCAGTTAGTGGCTTTGCTACTTCAGGAGAGAGAGCCCAACTTTTGACAAAGCTAAGTGGCTTTATTTTAAGCCCTTGTTTGTACAAGCTCTCTTAGCAATGGGAATGCTAAAATTCTAGGTTCACAGTTACTCTGTTGACTTACTAAGACCTTCACTTGGCTCTTAGCTAGTCAAATGACTATAGTTAAGAGTCAGGAAGCCAGGTTACAGGTCTTTATGTAATATGTGGGTTGTCTGAGAATGCTCTTTAAAGTTTTTTGCCTAGTTTGCAAAGCCTGTGTTTTCTTTATTTGTATGACATGTTAAGCACTCTGGCAGAAAACAGTAAAACATACACACTGTGTTTAAACTTGAAATCATTTACAAAGCATTGACTTTGGACAAACCCAAGAGCCTTGTACTTCCCTCAGGACTCTTACTTGGGACAAATTTCTCCAAACTCTGGAGTGTCAGCTTGGTGAAAATACATTATACTAAACAGCTGGTAGGGGACTGTGCTGCTGTATTTCTAAGAAAGGAGTGTCACATGAATTACTAATTGATCTGGACTGTGGAGTTTGGATTAGAAGTTGAACATTGGTCTGGATCTGTCAGTTGGATTTATTCTTGTAATAGCCTGTGTGTTTGCCTTCACAGGGCTAAGAGTAAAATTGAGTGAGCAGAAACTCTGGATGGCTGTAGATACCAGGAAGCTGTAGGAAAGTTTACTTAGATGAATAGCTGGCTACTTGGCACTTAGCATAATTGAGTCTATTATCCTCCTTATACATTTGATGCTTGAAGTAAACCAAAGCTGCAAAATCGTGGTATAAAGAATCAGCGTAACTTAAAAAGCAGTGCAGGACGTTACTTTACATAAATGCAAACAGTCTTTTGTTTGGAAAGTGAGGAATCTTATGAAGCATCCTCAGAAGAAATGATGTCTAATCTGTTCATTGCCTAAGGAAACTCCAGGGGCATGTTAAGAATGACAGTACTGGGTCAGATAAAGACATGTTGGTCTGTGTCCTTCCTCTAAGAGGAACAAGTTGCAGGTACAAAGACAAAGTGTGATTTTTCAAAGTATCCCCTTTCTGCTCCTGAAGCCTGGAGCTGTGTCCACTTTTTCACTGACCTTGGTGTTCACCTCTTCAGTGAATTTTTGCAATTGCTTTTTTTTTCTGGGAACCACTTACACTTGAGCACTCTGCAATAGCTTCCTCCGTCTGTGCTAGCATAAGGCACTTCATTTTGCTTTGCATAGGTTGCCTGAACAGAGTAAAGCCGTGGTGGTTCAAATAATGACTTTGCTAATTTTCTCTTTACGCTCAGCTAGTTTTAAGGACCTGTACCTTGGTGTGATGAAGGAGCACCGCCAGGTTGGCAGGGAGCTCCTGTTTGGCAGGAGTGCCCTCTCTGCAAACTGAGGCATATCTGCCTTGATAGTCTTCTAAATTGCGGTGAGACCCGTCAGCACGTCTGACTTTACTTTCTGTTGTGCTGGACAGTGTACAAACATCAGAAGTATGTCATGATCTTAATTTGTTGTTGTGGGACTGCTGGCATGAGTACATGTGACTCTTGCTCAATTGAACCTTTTGTTCAGGGGCACAGTTCTGTGGGTTTGCAGACAGCTACAGTAAATCCAAAAACAGGGACTGTCATCTTGGTGGTCTGGACATCCTCAGTCTGGCCATGCTCCCAGGAGCTTCCGAGAAGCTGTTGCTGCCACTTGTAGCCTCTCTTCATCTTGTAAACTTCCAGCGACTGCTGAAATTAGAAGAAGCAGAAGCTTTCAGGGGATTTCCAGACGTTTCCAGAAAGCTGCTCTGTCTCTGCTAATGCTAGACCCCTTTCTTTGCAAAAGAATGAGGGAGAAGGGAAGTATAAACGATACTTCGTTATCTGTACTTTGAATTCTGCCTCTTCTCTTCTCTAAGCACTATTTGCCTGTAAGATTACTCTGAATAACTGACTGGATAACCTTTGCTGAAAAAACTAGGATGAGAGAAGCAGCAGTAGAGTAGTAGCAACACACTGCTCTGTCTAATAATGCTCTCTTATACTGATAAATACTTTCCTGAGCTAAACTGCAGGTGGAAACAGTGGCACTTGGAACCAAAGAGGTGATTAGAGAGCACGTGTGCAGACAGCAGAGCTGCTGTAGTGTATGTCTGGCTGATTCTCTGATTAAAAGATGAGATTTAATGTTTTCTTAGATAACTGAAATGCTTATCATGCTAGCACAAACAGCAGCAAACATTGTATGTCATAGTTGAAGGAGTGCAACTTGAAAGGCTTGGTTATAGATTGAAAAATAAATCTAGATTGTCCTGGTTACTGATACGTAGAGATAACACTGTCTATGAGTGGACTTTGGCTCTTAAGGCGATGCAAGCACGTTGCATTTTGTGTCATGCAACACAGGTTTGCAAAAGGACACTGTAATCTGACCTGTAATGATGGTATGTTTGGTTTTATGAAATGCTAATGCTTTAAAGTACCCTGCTTCAGGTCCTTCTAGCATTCTTGCTAGTCACTCGATTAAATCATCCTTGGTTGCAGATGCTGACTGACAGAGAAAACAGCACATGCAAAAAGTCAGCGAGGGCTAATGCTCAGCTAGCTTCTAAAAATACTACAATAGCTGGATGGTACAGTAAGTTAAGTAACACGCTTTAATTTCATATTGAGAGCATTTATTGGAAGAGGAGGGAGAGCTGGGGATTAAACCATGAAGCAAACAAATTACTTACTTGGAGGCTGCTTTCAGCTGCAGCAGGGGGGATGGTGACAGACCAGAGCAGATGCCCACCTTGCTGAGGGCCATGGCCTCAGCCCCGAGCTGGGGCCTGACAACAAGGCTGCTGGCACGGAGCAATTATATAACTTCATTTCCTGCCCCCTTCCCCTTTCTTCTTTTACCCTTGTTCCAGTGTGTGATCTCCGCTGCAGCTGGCCGAGTGCCAGTGTTTGTGCACAACGGGCACAAACAGATTCTGGAGGGTCATGTGAAACTACCCCTGGCTCTTTAAACCTCACCGCCCTTACCTTTTCCCCTCCACTGCCTGCATTGCTGTAACAGGTGTGGCTTTGTTTATGCACGGCCTGTCGCTTTGCTTTAGCACCTGGGTTTTGCTGGCCTGCAGTGTCCGGAGGAAACCTTTGCCTCCCTGTTTTGCTCAAGCTGCAGGAGAACTCTCTGGATCTTGTGGCCAGGTGTTTCCACTGAACGAAACAGGCAGAGGCATCAGCTTTCTAAGGGCAGCACCAGCAGTCGTTAGTCACTGTAACCTCTGCTTCTGAAAACTTTGATCTACCTTACCATGGCTTTGGCTCAACTTTGTGAGTAAGGCCTGTGGTTCTCAGCATCTTCTGGTACAGATGTAAGGTGATTCCAGAGAGGGTGTATCCTATTCCTGTAAATTTTTGGCAATTGCTGGTTAAGAAAAAAAGAAAAGTCTGGTTTAATTGAAGAGGTGCAGGCCTGGAGCCAGGTGAAAGCCGAAATAAGGTCTCTCAAACTAAGGTGAAGTTTGTGTGTTACTGCTGTGGGAAATCCAAATGCAAAATGATGTATCTCAGCCCCATTTCACCTTTGTTACTACATAGTACTTCATGAATCTTGCCTTCCAGAAGGGACTTTTTTATATTGGGGCAACTGACAACACATTTAGGTGTGTGACAAATAGCTTATAACTGGTTTTCTTGTTCCAACTTCTATTTCTCTTGGGATGCTCTATTGCTGTTCCCAGCCAAGAGGCAACCATGCGTTGGATATTGGGACTTCTTCCTGAGAAGTGGAACTAATGGTGCTAAACTGCACCTGTGGGGTTTTAGCTACCCCCATAAAAATTTGTCATGTTGAATTTCATGGAGGGAAATGAACAGAGAAAAGCTCTGGGCTGGGGAGGGATGTTCTGCTGAGTTCTCCATGCCTGTGATGCTTGCCTCTTAACCTTTGTACTGAGAGCAGTCAGCTTCAGTTTTTAAGTTTTGACTGAAACTTTTCCTAGATTAGCATCTCCTCCTGCTGTTGCCCTTGGCACCTTGGAAAAATCACAACTGAACTTTCTGGGGGACGGATGTATAATTTTCTGTGTCCTTTCTGCAGTTGCCTTCTTGTGCTCCAAGTCCCAAATTTTCTGCCTCAGCTTTAAAATGAAGATGATGTGGGCCAGGTCAGTGATGGATGTGTGGTGTCCCAAAGAAAATGAGATAAATTCAGTGAGAATGACTCGTGCTCCAAAAGTACTAATGTTAGAATGTGATACCCTGTGATTGCAAGGGATTTGATGAAAACAGGAGCTTGTGAGTTGCTTGTTCCTAGTAAGTATTCAGTTAGCTCCAGTGAAAGAGCTAACAAATACTGCTGTGTTTCAAGAAAGTAAGAACAAAGACAGTTGTGCTGACAGAAGGTCTGATGTGGTTTGGGTTTTTTTTTGATTCCTGAGAAGCAGTAACAAAACCTCATGAGATAAGCAAGATGTGGCATGTGAAATAACAGCCAGCGTTGTGAAAATCAGTGCGAAGAATGTAAAGAGCTTTAAGGGGAGATAGCCAACATGGAGGCAGAAGTTTGAGTGGTCCCAGTTGTATCTGGCATAGATAGATGGCATTTGTATCTTATCATACAGGGTTTACTCATGAAAACCTTTCTTAGTCATACCACTGTCGTTAGTTTCTGTCTTATAAATGCCAGTGGGTTCCTGATCTGATCCCTGATGATGGTGACGACACTCTAGAGCAGTGCTTGAGTAGTTGAATCAAAGCTTAAGCATTTGCTGAGATGGTCTCTCTGATGAAGAAATAATTTATTTCATATGCAGCATAGCTATATACAGTTCTAGTCCCCAAAAACTACATCCATTATGTTTTTGAGCATTAGCTTATATTTTGTCCATGCTGGAGTGAGGGCTCATGGTTGCTCGTAGTTGAATTGCTGCTCACTGTGTGCATGTTACTGCTCTGCCTTAATTACAATGTCATTTGCCGTGAAGGTGGTTCCTCTGTTTTGACATAAAAGCAGGTCATGCCACTGGGTATTTTGGGCATGCTAGGATCATGTATATAGTCACGTATATCGCTGCAGCAGTCTGTGCTTGGTGATATATGAATGCCATCAACTTTGTGCACTTTTCCATACCCACCCTTAACTGGTATATGCAAAGGTATGCCGCTTTTGTAAAACCATGTGCCTGCTCTAACTCTCCTTCTCATACTTCTAAAATGTGTCTTATCTTACTTTGCCGATTTTCTTGTTTATATTGTAATTTTCCTTCTTTCTCCTTGTTGTCTTCTTTGGCAAGATCTGTGAGAAACTGTGGTATTTTAGACTTAGCCAAATTCAGTTTGTGTTAAAACTTCATGAAACTTGATCTTGTGAGAGTTCCAGTATGAAAAAAACAACAGGTTGGCATCCAGAGCCATGGATGTTTATCTAAAATGAACTTCTGATTTCTCTTGAGGTTTAGTAGTTCACTACTGAATCTGTTTCAGTCCAGTTAATTAGTTACAAAGCCCTAAGCCACAGACTTGGAATTAAAGAAAACAAAGCCCCAAGCCTCTACATAATTTGATGCAAGAAGAAACTTCTGTTAAACTAGGAAGTGCATTTACATCACTGTTTCTCAGTTTGAAATGCAAACTGGTGTACAGATGAGCCAACAGCACAGTCATTGATTCTGGATCCATGCCACACGTATTAATGTGACAGCCTAGTGTCCCCCTGTGATCTGCTCCCCCACCTTCTCTGACATTGGTTTCTCCTTTCAGAGGCATGGCAGGGTTTTTTTGTTTTGTGTTGGTGGTTTGACTCCGTGTAATGTAGCTTGCAGGGAGTACAGAATGCCTGGTTTTGATAAGATATTCTGCTATTCTGCTTTTAGGACAATGTAGATCAGACTTCAGCTCATGGTCGGCGGGATCTGGTGGAACCGGGTTTCCAAGAACCATCTAACCGCATCTCCCTGAACCACCAAGGTAAGGAATAGTGCGTGGAGGTCTAGGCTTCTCAGGGGAAAGCAGACATGGTTTTGCCACCATGTTGCCATTTCTCCTCATTGGGGGAAAAAAATTGTTCTAGATGGTTGCAGAAGGAGAGCTGGAGAAATCGGGTTTTGTCACAACTGTCCTTGGAGCTGTGAGTGAAGATGATGAAGGATTTGTATGCATCTCAAATCTTGTAGCCCAAGATAGGATTACTAGTCTGGATGACAAAGATATTCTTCTATTTTTAGGAGCAGGGAGGAGGGAAGTAGTGACATTGAATTCAACATTTGTAATGTTAAGGTTGCATTTAAAAAAAATCTTTGACTGCCATAATAATGGCTCTGGCTCAATGTCTGCAGTAGGAGAAGGGAAAAAAAAGCATGTTTACTTGCTTTCCATGACAGAAATCAGCTCATTTGGGAAAAGATAGCCCTGAACTAGATGTTGTAATGTGGGTGTAATAGTTTAGCTTCTGTTATTCAACAGGGCCTTTCATAAAAGCTAAAACAAATCTTAAGACTGTTTCTTCACTGATTTGTATCTGTTCAGAGAAAAAAAACAGTTACAAATATTACAGACTGTTCAGCTCGGCTTTATTTTTTTAGATTTGAAATAATTGATAATAGTGTTCTCTTCAGCACTGAACCCTCTTACCCTCAGGGTTCCTGATGGTTTAATTTGAAACCAAGTCCTTGAAGGTCATCTTCAAATGTTGTTTCATCAGCGCAACAACTAATAGTAACGGAGACAGAACAAGACTATTGAAATAAAAACTATTACAAGCACATTACTTAAAATATTTGCCAAACATGACATGGGTAACTTGTCCTTTAAAAATCCAGCTTTTTTAATTTGTCAAGGGCAGCAAGACTTAAATTTCATGAGTTGTAGATTATCAAGACAGTCAAAGTTTCACAAACAAGTCCCAGAGTGTAGTGAGGATTGTATTTTAACTTGCTCCCCTTTCCACGCTCCAAGTCTTACGGTGTTTTTAAAGCTTTGCTTTCGATTAAAAAGAGAAGGCAACAGGTTTCAATGTAATCCAGTCTAAAACTTGCAGTAGCAGAGGCAGTGTGTTGTGGCATGTTTGCATGCATAGAACACATTTTAGAAGTTAAATTTTTCTTTTTTTTTAGAATTAATAATGGTTGTTATATTACTTTCACCTATCTTAGGATGTGCAAACTGTGGAACAGATTTATACATGTGACTTCTGAAGCTATTTGTAAATATCCCCCTTTAATCAAGGGATTTTTTTGGGGGGAAACACATCCTGTGCGGTCCGTGTTCATGTGTTACAGTGCATGTGGCTGCTGCTTTTAAAGGCTGAACATCTATAGAAGAAATAGGTAATACTGTGTTTTGATGGCAGAATGCCAGCTTTGCAGCCTGACATTTTCCCACTTAGTTTTCAGATCCTTCTTTTCCTCTATCAGTATTGTTGTACTGCAAAAGGATCCATACAGAGTCACCTGATCTGTGGCTCTTTCTCAGACACTTCAAGACAAATGTCTGTATGTGGTGGTCCAAATTAATTTAGGAAACAGCTGTCTTTTAAGAAAATGGTTTGCAGAGGAGGTACGGACAGTTCAATGCCTGCATCTCAAGCAAGACTCAGTTAATGTTTTTCCCCAATGCTTTTTGAATTAAGGATCACTTATGCATCCACAATTTTTTTTGGATTATTCTTCTATGTCAGCTTACTGGCAACAATCAAATCCAGCATTTCTAAAACCTTTCTAATCTTGTTGCTGAAGTAACATAGTACAGTGTTAATCTTGATGCTGTTATGTTAGTGGTGTGCATTAAGGGCTGAATCCTAAATGCCCAAATGCCCTAAGTGGCCTTTAATGCCTAGCTGGGCTGTAGGACTCTTCTTCCTTTTTGCAGTGTTGGAGGCAGGCAAGGTACCTGCAGCTTTGGTACCATCTTGGAAATGGAAGTGGCCATAGGCGTGATGTTACGTCATGTCTTATGTGTTTGTTCTCTCCAAGAAGAAGCATCTGCACTCTTTTCATAACATATGAAGTAAATATTCTTGTACAAGGACTTGAAAGTACAAGTATTTTTAGGGCTGGCATATATTCCAGAATTCCAGATTAATGAATAGTACATAGAAAAATACAACATGAAGAACTTCAGCTCAGGGAGTTGTGACATAGTCTGAACTAGCTCCCATAGAGTCATATTATTCACATAATAAATAGGATGATTAGATTATTAACATGAAATGGATTTTTATGTTCTGTGGCCACTGTTTGCTTTGGTTTTTCTTACACTAAACTTCATTATCCATTACTTTGTATTAAAGCCTTGCTGGCACTGACACTGGTTTAAAACTTAGAAGAGTAAACCTATATCCAGAAACAACCTGTAGAACCACTGCAAATTAATGTTTGGTAGTATGCCTTGATCATGTTGATGATAGAGATGTTTGCAACAGACTATGGCAATTTTTGCTTCCAGTTATACGCAACATTACTTGCTGACTTAAGCATATACCTGTTAGGAGGCCTAAAGCTTCCTGTGACTGGCATGAGCAGAAACTGTGAAAGGATTAGAATTGGCTAAAGTAATTCCTGTGTTAGGTGTTCTCTGCCTTTTTCTCTTCAGCGTATTGTGCGTTAAAGGCTGCAGCTGAACTTTGAGCAGCCGTAGTTGTTACGTTGTTTTATGTGTGCACTTGCAGTTCACACCTGACCACATTGCTCAGTGAGCGCAGCAGATTTGCCAGTTTCTGTTGAACATTAACTTGTGGTCCTTTGCTTTTCACTGGGAGAGCTTTTGGTACAAGCACCTGCAATTCTGAACCAGGACTGCTTTCCACAGCCTATAAAAATGGTGATTAGATTCTTCCCAGGCATCTGAAACCCTTTAACACAAACTGGAAAAAGAGCATTCAAGTGGAGACTGAGATAGCCCTGCCAACTGTCCCCGCGTGAATAAGCCCTTTCTTGTGAAGGGTATTTCAAGTACGTGTTTCCTGCTGAATCACTGCTTTTGCACAAGCAGATGCTTTATAACTCTTCAGCTTCTTCTTTTAAAAGAGTGTCTTGTAAAGATTGGGGAGCACAAGATACTTCTGTAATGTGACGAGTCTTTAGAATAGGAAGGTTTCATGTGAAACTAATGTGCAGATGGAATAGTATTTTTTCCTAGCAATAATTTAATAACTGCTTATGTGTAGATATGCTAATAAACTTGCTTACTTTAACAATAAGTGGTTTTTATGTCTAAGCCATTATTTAGTACTCACTTTTCAATGATTCTGCTAACTGGGCAAGTTTTGTAAAGGTACTAAATGCAAAGAGTGGGGACTAAGATGTCTTTCTTATATTCCCTGTAAGTTACTTTGTGAATCAAATGTAATAGGAAAGAACAAGCTGTTCACTGAACACTACTGGTATCCACTAATATAAAGGAACAGATATTCTTCAGATACCTTTTAAAAGTTAGAGAAAGTTAAGAACAGCCAGCCAGGATTTGGCATTTAATACCCTGGAAGTCTAAGTATTTCTGGAACAGTCCTTCCAGAAGCTGTAGTAAATCCTCTAGGCTTGGAGAAGAAAAATATGTCTAAACTATGTAGCTTTTTTGAAGAGGAGAAGGTAGGTGGTGAAGAAACGAGAAAAAAAATTATTTACCCTCTTCAAAAACACCAAGAGGAAGTGAGAGCATTCTTAGGAGGTGACAACAGGTATTGTTTTTTTAATTTTTTTTTTCCTTCTCACTTTGCAAACATTCAGCAGTCACAGGTGTTTAAAATTTTGCAATGACAAGTTTTCTGCAATGTGTAGCCTACAGTATTTGTATTCTGTCCGGCAGTGAGAGGCAGAGCTGGGGACCAGAGTAGTGATTTTGGTTCCAAGCCTTGCATTCACACAGGGGTGCCATTTAGAGGCCTTCCATAGAGGTGATAGGCTCCAGCATTTGTTCTCCCTTGTCCCTTCCCAAAGGGTGCTGCTGGTTCTCCTCTCTCCTCAAGTACCCTGGCAGTGCAGCCTCTGTTCCTCTTGGTACTCTGTGATTCTGCTGTGTGATGCTGCCAAATTTAACCTTGAGTGTGTCTCACTAGCAAGACAAAGTTATCGTGGAAGAGTTTTGCTACAAGAATTATGATGGCAGAACACACTATGCTACAGAAAATTCTAAGCCCAACAGAATTTGTTGACTCTTGGACTTTTTGGGGTTTAACCTGCCAGCCATTCCACTGCTCTTTCTCTTCTTGCTCTGTACTTCTGGGATCTTTGCTGATGCATACTTTGGAGCTCATTTTTTCTGTTTTTCTAGCAGGCAGCATACGCTGCCAACTCCAGTCCCAAATGTGAAGTTTATGGGCAATACTTTTTATTGGTACTTGATGTGTACTTTTTGAGATTGTGTAGCTACTTCTTATTCAGAATTTTAAAGCCAAGCATAAATAAAGTACATTCTGTCACCTTGCCTTTTTGTGGAAGTATTAGACATGCAGTTCTGGCACTTTCTGTATGTATGTGCTAGTGGGATGATTTTCAGTTTCTGTATAAATATATTTTGCCATGGGTCTGTGATGAAAGATTTATCTTCCTTTTATTAGTGCATTCAGACGAAGGCTTCCTTTCCCAAGGTGCTCTCAGCTCTTGTTGGACTTGATGCTTTTTTTCACTGCAGTTTGCAGACAGAGCTGAGCTGAATCTTATGGTACCTCTGGCTCCACAGCCAGGTGGCTCCAGCAGCAGAAAGGAAATGGTGATCAGAGTCATTTTAGCCATCAGCTGTCCTTTGTCAACAGCTTTCGGTCTTTCTTGGTTGGTCATGGTAGGAAGTCTTGCCTGTGGTGAGACCATGAATGTGCTTCGGTTGTGGATTGGGTGGGCATTAGATTTCCTGCCTGTATGTACAGACCACTTGGCTCTCAGTGAAACTGGAGGGGATCCAGGGCATCTGCCAGCTTGCATCATGCTGCAGCTGATTCTTGAGGTGGATGCTGTCCTGTACCTCACTGGCTGGTCACTAATGTATTCATTTTTATAGAGACAGTAAATGTCAGCATGGTGGAAGCTTCCCTTCTAGCCCTTTGGAATAGTCCTGGCTCCAAAAAATACAAGCCCATGTAAATACAGGCAGACTTTCGAGTGTGCATGGATGTAGGTGAAGTATTACAATGCCTAAGATGTAGCCCAGAGAAATAATACTGTGTAGAACTCTTTTTCTCCACCATTGTTGTTATTACTTGCTTTTAATATATTTTCTTTTGTATTTGCCTCGGGATAGGCTTGGGAGGCGATGTTGTTATTAATTCTGTAGCTAAGGAGAAGTGTGTTTAGTAACAGTCGGTGCTGCTTCTGAAATGCTTCAGTTGTGGGATCTGACTGGGATGAGTTGGTTATCTGGTGTATCAGAACTAACCCATGTTTTTTGCAGAATCCAGCTGGTACTGAATTGAAAGTGTAGAATGAAAAACAAACATTGTTTGTATTTCAGAGACAATACTGCCAGACATTCATGAATTCTCATGCTTTGTATAAATGTTGTTGTCATTGTCCAGCCTTAGAAAAAAACCACCATTAGTGCCAAAATGATTTACACTGACTAGTCTTATGCAGAGAGCGGAGGCCCTGCTTCCTGCCTAGCTCATTACAGTACCTTTGTCTTCTTTTGGAGAATGCTTCCATTTATATTTGGTGATGAATCTTGTTAGCACAGCTACTAGGAGGGCACCCATAATAGTTGTGTAGAAGTTTAACTTACCTCATTAGATTAGTTTCCAAACCCTTGGGCTGACAGAACTCTGAAAAAAATATTATGAAAAGAGAAGACAGAGTAGATTGGTGTTTAGTACAGATTGTTTCAGAGATTTGCAGCAAGCTACAGAACACAGCTGAACTGAACTGACTGAGTTTATCTGGAAGACTGTACATAATATAATGAAGATTGAGTGAAAACAGTGAAATGAGAAGAAACAGACCAAAAATTATTTAAAATGTTGCATATTCAAAGAAAAGCATTTGTAGGAAGCTGATGTATTTTCTTTCATTTTTATTGTATTTTTTAATTTTATTTTTTGCTTTATTTTTCATAGATTAGCTTGCAGATCTTTGGTTTTGGACATATTTACAATTAATTGTGTTCATCTGAAGCCACGTGATATGAATAAAAAAGCTCTGTAATATCTCATAGTTGACAAGCACAGTATCTTAAGCCTGTTTATTATCTTAGGATTCAATGTATTAATCTGTTGAATTTCTCTGACAAAGTAGGATTCAGTGCAGGGAAGGAGCCCACTGTCTTGTTTGTATAGGGTTTGCCTTGGGGCCTTTGTTCACTGGAAGTTTTGCAAGTTGAGATGTAGAAAAAATTAAGAATTCTAAGTAAGCCAAACCAAGAAGTACTACAATATTAAAAATGAATTTTAAGCCTGTTTTTTGGGTTGGTTGGTTGGTTGGTTGGTTGGTTGGTTGGTTGGTTGGTTGGGTTTTTTTGCTGTGACCTGTGGAACAATGGTAAAGTTATTACCAGGTGTGCAGTGACCTCCTTCCTGTACTGGAGGGGAAGATGGCTCCTGGGGCAGAGCAGTTGCATTGGAAGAGCAACTGGAGCTGGACTGGGAAATTGGATTCCTTGCTCAAGATGGTCCATGACATACCATATTCATCCCTCAGGGACTGAAGCTATATGGGTGTATGACATCTGAAATAGTGCTTTGGGAATTTTTTGTACTGCAGATAGGTGTTCTTCCACCTTCTCTTTCAAGATTTGTATCTCCAGTTACCAAGGCACAGAGGGGAGTACATTCACAAAGTGTGAATTCAGGGTGATTGGAAGCTTCTTTCTTGATATTGTTAAATTCTTGTCTAAGGCTTTGGGAGGGGAAGGTGTAAACTGGGCATCTGGGTGGTGAGATTCTCTTGCTTCTTTACAGATCTGTCTCAGAAAAAGAGGGCATTTACCTCCCTCATCCCTCACGTGTTACCTCCTTGAAAGCAAGTTAGCTTAGTACTAACATAAGCCTACAGCGGTGGCTCTTTAAGAAACTCACAACAAACAAATAGGGAGAGACACTGCAAAATCAATTGTAGATGTCCTTTTTAATTCACTTTTGTCTTTAATATTAAACGACGTGCATTTCCTGCTGCCATCGAAGCTGAGCAAATCTATCTGTTCTTTTCGCATCCTTCGGCTGGGTAATGCAAGAGGCAGCTTGGGATGCCCTCTCTCTTTTATCGGTGGGTGTGCACTCGAGGCATCTCATGGAAAACTTCCTCCCTGTGCTGCAGGCTGGCTCTGGGGAGTGGCACGGTTTGGGGGCTGTCGGTGAGGGGCTGGGGTGCCAGGGAGTGGGTGCCTCAACACACACTGGTCTGTTGGGATCATGCCTTAAATGGCTACCTAGAAACAGAACTAGACAGGAATAAAGGAATGAAGGAGGTATTGATTTGAAAGGCCTTCAGATGTACACTCTAGGGTCCAGAGGGTTCTACCTCAGTGGATCCCAAAATGCACGACAGGTCACGAGTGCTTCACACTTTTATATCAGCACAAATTCACCAACCAGAACCCAGCCAATGATGTAATTTCCTCAAGCTTTCCCCCCAAGAGGATGGTTTACAGTTCTTGGGCCTAGGACAGTCTGAGTGTCCTTGGAGAATGAGCTGGAGAGGCTTTGTTATGTCTATTTTAGTATAAGAGAATAGCACTTAACAGGCTACAGGAAATGTCAGAGTTACACTGGTCAGTACAGGATTTGAAAAATATAAAAGCTAAAACCTAGGGCATCATGGAGTGTCTGCTGTGTAGGCAGCAGGCCGACATTCACGTCAGGTTTTTATGTGCGAGGTGATGCCACAAACGCTTTCTGTGCTGCTGGTACCACCCTGGCTGCGTTGGGTCACCAGGCCCCTGGCTGAGCTGGCACCTGTGTGCAGGCAGCCTGGTTCCCCAGCCTGGCTGGTGACTCCTTGGGAGGGAGAGCACCTCGCATGGGCCGAGAGAGGGCTCCTGGAGGGTAGCAGCCAGCAGGCCCTTCAGGGGGATGATGTTGTTCCAGGCATTTCATTTCTCGGGCTTGAGCTCGTGGATCTGACACATCTGTTTGAAATTGTGTGCTTGGGGAAATTCATATATCTGAGGGAAGGCAGTGGTTCACTATCTACCTTGCGATGAGCTGTTTCTCCCAGGTACCAGAGCTGAGCTCATTTCTTGTGTTTAGTCTTTTGTGAAGGAAAAAAAAGTCTATTATCCCATGGATGGTGCACTCCCTCATCTCTAAGTGTATTTGCATAACAAATTGCACCATTCCATTGCTAAAGCAGCCAAATGTGATAGATGTCACTATTTTAAAAACCTTTTTATATACTTATTTATACTATCCAACAGGTATTGGGGCACTTCTGGTCTCAGGTCTTCCTCTGCCTCTTGGGCAGCTCATTTCTTCCGTTTGAGTTAGTGGACTGAAATTGAGCTTAGTGATCTGAAATATCCTCTCCTAATTTAATCAATGCAAGTTAACTGTAAAATCTTGGAATGAGCTCATATGTTCTCTGACATAACTGTATTGCTTCTATGTTTCCTTTTGTAATCTGACTGAATTTCTACTGTCAATATGTTAGAGCAAAAGGATGGAAATTAATAATATTAACATAGACTCTTTTGGTAGCTTCTGGATGACATTTTTAATGTGGCTGAGTTGAATTCTTGCCTGTGCCACTACAGCCTCTTCCTTCATGTTTGCATATTCCGTGTTAGGGGAAATGTTTTAAGTGTATTTAGCTTTTGAACCTTTCAGTCAAGGTGTTATAGCCAAATGTCAAAACATAGCTGTGGGCACTTAAAATAGTCTCAGTACTAATGAGCTTTCCAGCTAAGAAAGTTGATTTATTATGTAGCCTGGCTTTTTATCATGCCTTAACAATGGCAGTTGTTCAGTAAAAACAGTGTCTCTTCAACATCAGAATATTAACTTTGAATTCTGACACCTTAACCAAAATCAAATCAAAGGCAATTTGACATGTAAAGGGGAAGGGTATATTTAGAGATGGAAACAATCCATACTCACTGCAGCTGTAATGTCTGTTATATATTTTGAAAATAATCTTTTAAGAAGTATCTCTAATTTTTGAGATAAAAGTACAATGTCACTATGCAAGGTCAGCTTTAATGGAGAGAGAACTGACTTTCAGTATCTGATTACATGGAAAGCTCTAGGGCTTTAATCTGGTTTCATGACTGTGTGTTCAAGTCTGAAATAAATCTATTCTGCTTATTCGGACTTTTAAGAGTATCATCTGTCTGAAACTGATTGCCATTTATCTGCAGCACATGGAATGTTTGAAATCACTGTGACTGTTGAGGGGAAGCTATTTTATTTTTAAAATCTCTTTGCTTTGGTAAAAGCAGACAGATTTCTCAAGAGCACAGTGTTAACGGTGTCTCTGTGCTTTCTGAAGGTGATGGGGGAAAATGGACCCCATTTTCTATGAAACTGATTTCCAAGAGTGTGGTAGCAGTGGTGTGGTGAAGTAGGGGTACATGTAATGTCAGAAACTGCTTCATGAGTTGAGATTGGCTAGACTTCATCTTTGCAAGAAACATTTTAACAGCCTTAGTTCATCTGTACATTTAATGATTTTGGAATCAGATTTTTTTGTTTTTTCAAAATGAAATCCATTTAACCAATGAAGTCCTTATTTACTCCCACCCCTGTTTAAAGCACACTGAACTGATTTCTGTTTTGTCTCTGACCAGCCATGCACCTTTGATCTCTCTTGTGATGCAGGTAATTTTTAATAGCTGACACAGTGCGGCCCTCTTGTCTGCAAACAATTCTGAGAGATGTGTATCCAAGTTTTGGATTTTTGTTTTCCCCTGACCTTCAGAGTTATATTTTTGGTCTCTGTCAACGTAGTGAGAGGGTGGAGAACAGGCAGTACAGCTCTTAGTTTCCTTCCATTGTTTGTCCTAATAAGTGTCCTAACCTTTGGTCTCTTCTTTCCAGTGCCTCAGGTGGAGAAAAGTATAAGTTAATTTACTTTCTTGTCAGCTTCATTTTTAAAGCAGAGCTTTTATCATCTTAGAAACGAATAGAGAAATTCACTTTGCTTCTCTTTTAAAAACAAAAAATTATTAAATAAAAAAATAACCAAGCAATGTCTATCTCTGTAACATTTCCAGGGGTAAGAAATAGAACAAGGATGGAGGTAAGAACTTGTTTGCAATAGTGAAATGGGACATATTTCTGACACCACAGTACTCCTGGCTAAGGCTTCAGTTGCTGTAGGATTCCTTATGATTCAACCACTTTGTGCTCCTCGTTTTCACTTGTTAGTTGGTCTTAATTAGAGGAAGAATTATAAGTGCTAAACAAAAGTTGGCATTGTGCTTAAAAATTGAATGGATTTTAAAAGTTGGCTGGCAGTACTGTAGTAAATTTAGGTTAAGCAGTCTGAAGAAGTATAGAATTAGTTTAAGGTTTTAGTATC
This sequence comes from Erpornis zantholeuca, assembly GCA_013400515.1. Lineage (NCBI taxonomy): Eukaryota > Metazoa > Chordata > Aves > Passeriformes > Timaliidae > Erpornis > Erpornis zantholeuca. The sequence goes on along the minus strand of VZTN01025476.1, from coordinate 118,677 downwards.
CTTGTCTGCATATTAAAACAATTTTCAGGAGCTTACGTACTAGAAAAATGGGACTGTCATATAAAGACATAACACATTGTAAAGCTGAGAGGAAAATGCCCAGTTCAGGTTATAGCTTAAACATGATCTTTCTTAGAAATGTCTTTTCTAATCTGTGTAAAAAATAAAGACTGGTTGTGCCAGATGACTGGGAAGTTGAAGACTAGAGATTTTAAGATTTTTCCATCATGGGAACATACCTCTCTTAGTTGAGACAAACAAATTATGCTGGAATGCACTCATGGTCTCTATCAGCAAGTATACCTTAACTTAGTTATGTCAAAAAGAACATACACAGTGGTATATCAAAAAAAAAAAAAAGGATGTCACTAAAAATATTTGGCTAATAAATTTCCATGGTTTGGGGTGAATGTGAAAGTAGTCTTTTTTAGTGGCAGAGTTATGTTTATTTAGGTATCAACATGATTTTCTATGTTTAAAAAATTGTTAAAGATTCATGAATGAAGTCAGACTTCAGGTAGCAAGAAGAGTGTAAAATGGTACAGGCTTCGATTACAAGAACTTTCTGGTTCATTCTGTAAACTCTGCATCTCTGAGGAGTATCCTGCCTGTATTTACAGCCAGTCCTTGCTGAAAGAATGTGATTGCCCTTGTGCTGGCTGGCAGCTTTATAGGCAGTAGGGTCTTTGTTGGGGGGATGGTTATTTTTCACTCCTTTTGGAAGTTTCATGGAGTAACAAACATCCATAGCCTGTGCTGTTGCGCGGACTCTTGGCGCGGATGGGAAAGAGTGGTTGCAAACCGTAGCAGGTGATGATGGTGGCAGCAGACCTGGCTCCTGTGTGATGGTACCTAACCATCTGTGACTCAGGCATCCATCAGCTGCCCAGCATAACTGGAGTGCAGAATTCATGGCAGGGTGATGACAAGTGTGTGTTTCTTTACATGAGCATGCAGAAGCAGCCATAGACTCTCCACAGCCCACAAACCCCCTTTGTGTAGAAGCTGGGAAACTTGTTGGGTTGGCCACTGTTCCTGTGTGGAGCAGGGCAAAGAGCTAGAAGCACTCGTTCAACAAATCACCTTCTACATGGGATGAAGGAAATCACTGTGGATGTCTATCTGCATTTTCCCCATCAGCAGAATGAGGATATTGCTATTGCTGAACTTCTGTCAAATATGTGGTTGAGGTCTGCTTAGAGTGTGCATGGTCTTTTTGAAGGTGAAGTCTCACTTCAGCTTTGTTCATGGTATTAGGTCAAGAGCCAGTTCTGAAGAGATGAAGTCAAGACTGAAATGTAAATATATGTGAGATGGTGTCTTAATACATTGGGTAAACCATAGGGTGTTACTTTGGTGTGACAGGTAGCCTTTCTGTAAATTGACTTGTTTGTATGTGGCCTATGACATGGAAGTGATGAGAGATGATGCAGCTTCTAAGTACTATAAATGTGCTTTGATTGATGGTGCATAATTTTTGACTCACAGTGGGAAGGAGGCCAGTGAATTAAGCTGAAGAGTACTTGAAGCTTTGTGCATGTGGGGGTTGAAATTAAAGTTGGGAGCAGTGACCAGACTTGCCAAATGACACTGGAACATTTACTAAAAAAAAAAAAAGAAAAAAAAAAGAAAAAAGGGCACTAAATGTAGGATAAAGAGATAAGTTAAAAACACTTAAGGCATAAAGCATAATGAAAAGCCATGGAGTTTCTTTAAGATGGTTTTAGTATGTAGCTGAAATGAAACTATTGAAAGAGATCTAATTTGTTTTCATTACTGTAGGAGCCAAAATGTCTACTAATACAGTATTTATGTTTGTGGTAATATCTTTCTACCATTGTGTATCTCTGTAAACTTTCTGTTTAAGAAAACTACTAAACAAAGCAAAACAAAAAAGCCTCTCAACACTTCCTCCCTATGGCAGTAGTGCAGAGCTTTTTCGGCCAGGATACATGTCTCCTGCTGTGTTCTGCTGGTGAAATACAAAACAGAGAGATCTCTTTCTGAAGAGCAAGTTTAGAGATGAATCTGGCAGATTGCTGGCTCCAAGGCAAACTGAGACGATCAGAGAAGTTTCCTGAAGGCATGACTGGGGTGAATGCCTCCTTTCTTACAGCAAGGGTGTTTGAGCAAGAAGACTTGGTGATCTCCGTGCTGATGACTTTGCCCTGAAAAGAGATGTTCTCAGACCGTTTGCTTTCCCCAGGGTCTGGTGTCTCCCAGGGGTTTGGTGGTACAGCTGCGCTGGCACACTTCCTAATGTACTTGTAATAGCGAAAAACCACTTTCTCTGAAGGAAGTTTATTCTGGTTTGACAAGTGAAATGAAATGCAGCAATAAAAGCATTCTTAGACACTTACACTGGGCTAGAAATACAGCTATTTTAACAGGAAAAACAGTAGAAATGTGGAGTCATTTCTCTTGAACTGGTTGTTTGTAACCTCTCCTTGTATTACAGGCAAATGTGCAGACTTATATAAAATGCATTTTATTGAAAGCATTTGAAAAGACAGACTAGAAAGTCTTCTAGTGCATCCTCAGTTTTGAGGGGCCAACAGACAGACTTGCTAATGAGGGCAGAATTGGGGCATGTTGTTGGCAGAGTGGACACTAGAGATGCTAATAGGGTAGAAAAGAACATAAGGAGCTCTCAGTGAAATGGTACCCTACTGTGGTAAAAGAGGAAGAAGGTAAGAATCTGAAATCTGTTTGAGTCAAGTATAAAAGAAGGTGTTGCTCTTCAGCAAGATAACTCTCAAAATTAGTTCACTGGAAGTTGAAAGGAAGCCCATGTGGAGTGTCCACTTCGGAGGACTGTTGGAGATGGAGGAAACTTTGAAGTGGTTTCTAGTGCTTTACATGGTGGAGAAGCTCTTAGTGCAGGTCTTTCCTGTTCTGAGACTGTATGTTGGTGTTTTATTCATTTTATGGTTAGAGTCAAGTATGTTCAGGTGCATAAACACATCAGAAAAGCGAAAGAACCTTCATTTATTTTTTACTACTAAAGATTAAAAATACTTTTAGATAACTGTACATTCTGATGTTATGCTGCAGCTGCCTTGGCTTGTGCTTTTAAGTTGTAAATTTGTCAAATAAGGAAACAGAGTCTCTGTTTGTTTGTTTGTTTGTTCGTTTTTCTAGTCAGATGGTCTTCAGGTCCATCTAAGAAAAGATTGAGGAACATCAGTGAAAATACGTTGTCATACCAAGGAAAATGCTTTTGAATTTTTTAAAGGGGAGTAAAATAGCAAAAGATAATATTGTAGTCTTGCATTATTTATGGTGCCTGTAGCTTTGAAAAAAATCTTGTGATGTTAAGGCTGTCCCAAAATGAACTGCAACAGTGCATTTCTGTAACTCTGATTTCTTACTTTGTCTGTAAAGCAGATATAGTAAGCTTGAGACTTGTTTTAAGCTCACGTAATAAGAGGAGGGGAGGAAACCCCTCAAATTCCATAGCTCAATAAAATAAGCAAAATGTGTAGAAAAACAACTCTGTTGTAATTCGATGTCAGTTCTGCACTAAAATCTTCTACCACAGTGCAGCATTGTAACAATAAGGTTCAGTCATCACCGTCTTTCAGCTTACCTGACTGTGATAAAGCAACACAGTATTTATTTCTGCCTTTATGTAAACATTGTGCTGCAAGTGGTTCATGACAGCACTTCAGCAAGCTGTGTCATGTGAGGATACTTGAGAAATGCATCAAAGGAGCTGACATTCTTACATTGAGGTTGAAAAAGGTTGCAGCACTTTTCTTAAAGCCGGGAAGCTTCAAGGGGAAGATCAATCTGAATTTGTTACATTTTCTCATCTCTTTGTGCCTATTAAAAAGGACAAGATTCTGTCAAGCTAGTTGCATTTTCAGCTAAAAAAAACCCAGAGTTAAATGGGGCAAACCAGCTAAACAAAATAACCCTTTCAAAATATAGCATGAGATGTAGCTAAATTTGGAGTTCTTAACAGCAAGCAGCTGCTTAAGTAATTAAAGTATATAAGGTGCTGCTGACCAAAGCAATTAGTATGTAATTTCATTAATGGTGTTAGGATTGCAGTAACAATATTTAAGTCTTTCTGTCCAAATCAAGATTGCCGGCAGTTTGTGCCATGTCCAAGACGAGTCTGGGAGCAGTGCGATGTTAGGGTGTGTTACAGCACCACTGTCTGAGTGCATCTGTAACTGCGCAGGAGCATCTTGTACCGGCTGTGCCTTGTTACCCCTCCTCATTAACATACCTTGCTCCAGAATTTGCACATGCATACACTTTTAAATTTTTATAAGCTAAGATGGTAATAAGTTTATATATAAAACAAGGCTTCATGGGGGCTGCTAATTTTTTTATCTTTGGAATTAATTTGTGAGCTTGCTGCTGTTCAAGAGCAAAAGGGAGCTACTGGTTTTGTGTATGGTTTTTGTGTATGTTTTTGTGGTTTGTCCTTAAGTGGTTTAAGAATCTTGGAGAGCTCAGGCATTGTAGAGTCTTCCAAGTCCCTCTGAAATCTGAAGTACTGCAGATGATGGGTTTTTAAGTTGCAAGGTCTGCAACTCACAGACAAGTGTGTGATGAGCACGGTGACCACAGGTAGGTAGCTGCTAGGCTCCAGAATAACCATAAGTGTTCTTTAGAAGATGACAATGAGTTTTAGAGCCTAGGTAGAAAAAATACACATCAGAGGGAGAATGTGGAATATACTAAAGTCCAAATAGGTCACCTCTGAGGCTAGGGTAGCATCACTGATGAGTCATTTGGTTGGGGAACCAAAGCTGGGAAAGCTTGCTGCTGGGACACCCGTGGGTATTACTCCCATGGTGGCTAACCTGGAGGTGCTGACTTTGTTAAAAAAGCCACTGAGAGAAGTCCTTCAGAGCGTTCAGGCTTTACAGCAACACTTCTGGCCTACCTTGAGCTCTGTCCTGTTGACGCATTGCCTCTTTCTAGGTCTAAGGCTTTCTAGGTCTGTAAATACGTGGGCGTGCTTTTGGCGGAGCAAACCAGTCTTCACTGCTTTTCTGGGCTGTATTTCAGATGTGAAACAGTGAGGTGAGCAGGTTGTCTCGCCTCTTGAGAACACTGACCCTGTGTCCACAGGTTTTTGGGGTGTCTCTCCTAAGAGGAGCGGTGGGGATGAGTTGAAGCAGCGCAGTGCAGGACATCGGTGCCTTGCAAGCTTGTTTGAGCCCTCCGGTGACCTCCTTGTCGTGTGGGGTAAAGGAAGTGGAGACAGCCTCATAAGAAGCGATGGTCTCTTAACAGAGTACCCTTGAGGGAAAATAACTTGTGTCCTGCTTCCAGCCTCATTCTGTGGGCGTGCAAGGAGGTGAGTCTAGGCTGGGGATTGCGCTCTATGAACGCTGATTAGATGGAGAAGAGCAGCAGGCTGGTTTCCCAAGATCACGGGGTATGTCCTGCGTACCTGAACCGGGAATGCACACAGTGAAATCAGGCACATGGATCTCAGAAGGAAAGCGGGCATAATGGACAAGTTTGTTTTGATTCATGCCGAGCTGCAATGAGTCTTCTGCATAGCACACCTGCAGATTTCGCCTCTGAGTGAGCCTCATTTTGACTGATTTTCACCAGTGCAGCTTACCTGTGAGATTTCAATTGTGAGGGGCCAGGCTCTGCCTGGCTGAAAAAAAGAGAAAGTGGATTTGGTGAGTTCAGAAGAAACATTAGCACATTTCTGGTTTTCTTGGGCCTTAAAGTTAGGCTGATGTTAATGATTTTCAGTGAAGTTTTGAATGGTAAATGTAGATTACTTGTTCTTTTGTATTGTTGCTGGTCTAAAGGTTGTTGTTGGTGGCATATTCCTTGATTGGGGTTGGAGTTTTTTTGGTTGTTATTTTATGTTAAAAAAAAAACCAAAACAGGTTGACTATCAGGAGTTCTTGGAATCAGCATAGTCACAGCAGAGGGAGGCATCACAGAGCTTCTATAAATGACTGTTTTCCTCCTGAGTGGAGTGGGGTACAGACACCTTCAGCGGTGGCTCCATACCGCCATTTGGGATGAGACTGCAGCAATATGCTTTGCCATCTGGGGCTCCGTGCGGCAGGACTGTGGCGTTCCCTTCTCACGCAGTGGAGGTTCACGCTTCGTTACAGCAGTAATTCCTCACAAATTAACCACCCTTTGCTGGCAAGGCCAGGGGAGATCTCCTTGTTCTGCACCCCAAAGGACGTGTTTTTTCAGAAGTAAGCACTTGGCTTGCCTGAAAGGAGAGCCTAAAATAGATGCCTGATTTGAGGACAGTGTATCTGTTTGCAGATGAAGTTAAATGCATGCCCCAAAATGCTGCTCCTTTAGTAGGGCAAAGAAATGTAAGGAAAGCTTATGTTGAGGTTTTGCCTAAGCAATAAGAGGACTTCTGAATGGCAGCTGCCTGTATCTCTGAAGTGAAGCTTAGGTAGGCAGGCTCGCGTATTATTATTTGTTGGGTACCGGGTTTAAAAGTCAAGTTAGAGGCAACTTCTAATGTTCTACAAGTAAATTTATTTTAATCCCCAATAGGCTCTTAAAGGAGGCTTTTTTGATAAAGTGTTGCAATTCCAAACAACTCTCCCCTAGTTTAGTCTCTCGTAGATAATTTACCAAAATGACAATTGTAGTTAATACTAAACTATTAAAGCAACTGATAAGAAGAAACCAAAATTACCCTAGCGTTTAAGCATTCTACTTTTTTATTTGACTTTGGTTAAGTTTAACAAGAAGTACCTTAAATATGACATATTCCTGTTGTCTGCTTTGTAAGTCCATTGGTCATAGCTAGGTAACTATTATATGCTGAAAACGCAATATTTAATTAACTTGGAGGAATAGCTGATTCATTAATTGCTGTGTGCAACTTTTGGAACTTATATTACATCCTCAAACATGCTTTCTAAGCCAACAACAAACCTGTTCGAAGCAAAATTTAAAACTCATGATTTAACCTCGGTAGGAGTAAAGGTTAGGTTAGCTCAGGTATCAGGTGATGAGGGACACGCCTAATTTAATAGTAATAATAACAACAATAATAAAAATAACAATAATGCTTCAACACCAGCTCTGCAGACCCATCACTTCCTGAAGAGAAACGCAAATGGACATTACTGGGTTATTCCAACCACTTTTTACTTGAAAGCTCTGTTGAAGAGTGGCTTTGAAATGAAACCCCCTGTGCAAGGAGCCTGGGGTTTGCAGGCTGCCAGGGGGGGACTTCCCCAAGCAGTTGGGCGATGCTCTCCTGGAGCAGCTGCCGGCACTGGTGCTGGAGCAGGCAGGGCATCGCGGGCTTTGGCTGGAGCTATGGCAGCACGTTAGGAGGTTACGCACGATGTTTCCCGGAGCAGGGATAAAGCCTGGGCCTTCTTGGCAGGATGGGAGGGACTAATCCGTGCAGTGGTACTTATATTGATTTGTCAGGATTGTTCAACTGGGATTACTCAGCTGGGTATTATGGTGTTTAATCAGGGTGGGAGAACACAGGTTCCCTAAAGGAAAGCAATAGATGCTTTGACTGTTTTTAACTTTGCCTTTAATACCTTTAGATTTGCAAGACACGTGTAGTTCTTCTCACTTGTGTGAATTTTTAGCTTCCTTTTGAACTATGACTACTATAGTAGTGTTATTTCTGTATATTTGATTTGCACTCTCACTTTTTTCCTTCTTTTTCTCTGACAAGGGCAATAAGAATAAAATATCAAAGTAAAACTTCAGAGAAGCACTATAAGTAGAAATCTATATATTGGAAGTGGTAGAATAAATTGGGAAAAATAATGATTTTTATTCATGTAAACATTTAAAAAATTTAATTATTTGTTATTTTAAAGCTTTTAATTCTGTTTCTAGTGTAGAACTAGGTAATCTTAATAAAAATGCAAGTAAACCTGATCTTTTCTCTATCAAATTTCAGCTCTCACTGGTACAGGAGGGCCTCTTAAAGCTATTTTCTCATAAATATGACTGTCTAATATAATACGCAGTCAAGCATTTACCATGTGGTCAGCTGATAGTATTTCAGTTCACCTCTGCATTGCCACCCAACGTGTATCCTGAGCTCTTAATTTTAAGTTCCCTAATGGCTCAGTAGGTTAACATGGATTTGCCTGTTGTCCGAAAAGCTCCAGTGGATTTTCTGTTTGTTTTGTATGGGCTGCACAGGTCAGGAGCCCTTCTGCTGCCCAGGTGCTCCCCCAGCCATGTCCTCTTGAAGGATAAGTGACAGTCCTTCTATGATCAGCATTTCAGGATATGCTCACATATCCTTTCTTAGTTTAGCTGTTGAGGTGTTGCATTGGGAGTGAGGCATCTGGTTAACCTCACCAGGAAGGTAGGCCTTGAATGGGGAATCCCTGGGTCAGCTGATCTGTCTCTGTCTCCTGTTCACTCCTTTTCATTTTTGTCCTGAGTTAAGGCTGGGCCACAATATGGCTATAGTTCATGACTACTCCTCACAAAGTTATGACTTAAGATTTAACTTCCCTTCTGTTCTTACCTCCTTTTGGTCTGGGAAGATCCATCTGGCCTGCGCACCATCTGATGAGTTGCTTCCTTCACCAGTGTAACAGCTCTGTCCTTGAGGGTTTTTTGAGGATTAGCCTACTCCAACCCCAGGTTTGGCCTCTGAAAGATTATGCCATTCTGCCTTCTATGGTGCTGCTTCTTTCTGGGTAACTGAAGCTGGTTTGGGTTTTCCTTGTCTTGATAAACCCAAACAAAGAAATGCTTTCTTTTTAAAGGTCTTCATCAGTCTTTTTCTTAAATTAACAAACTAAAAGCAGGTGACAGGAGAAAATGGTACAGGAAAACCACTGAACCTCATGTTCATGGAAAAAAGCTGCAGATATTACCAGTTACTTGAAAATTAATCTTTTCACTAGATTTTGTAATCTGCTCAAGAATTGTAATTTCCCAGAGGTCCTCTTAATCTGGTATTCTGCTTTAAGTGATGTGTTTACTCAGTGTTTACTATACAGCAGTGGTTGTGCAGGCATTGGCCTGCAAAGAGGGTTTTGAAAGGCCACCATGATGGCCTGAAAGCTGTCATCAGCGATAGCTGGACAGGAGTGTGCTTACCTAACAGGAGGTGAGCAGTCCCATTGTGCAGTCACACAGAATCAGCTGGTGTCCCGTTTGACTTTGGGTTCAAAATTTGACTTGGTTTTTTTTTAGGAAGAAAGGTATTCTTTCTTCTTTTCTTTTTTTTTTTTTTTTTTCCTCCAAAGCTGCCAGCAGTTTCCTCTGAGAAAACGGGTATCAGGAATTCTGTTCTCTAAATGGTCCCTGTGAGTCTGGAAAAAGGACTGGCCATGACTTACATATTTTAATCATATCTCTTACGGTTGAAATGAGTGTAATCAGAATTCTTGATGGTTTAGATGTTCTCCTTGGATTTGAAGCCCTTCTCCCATACTGATGCCATTAGTGCTTCAATGCTTGCATGTGCCATAGAGTCAAGTAAGAGTTCAGCACTGGTGGTGGTGATAACCACCTACATCATTTGTCTGTCAAGGCAACCAATATCCATCCACTCCACAAAAGGACTGGCCTGACTCTACAGTATTTGGGTTAGAAATGGGAACATGTAGCTTGGGAGGTCCTCCTGAATGTTGTCTGTGAATGATTGCAGCATCATCAAAGGCCAAAACGATTAAAATCTCCATCAGAGACATGCACTGCCTTAGTTTGTCCCCGTAATTAAACAAATAAACCCTCTTTGTCCACCCTCCCTTCTCTGAAATGCCTGACTTTCATCGTCTTTACTCTTTAGGATGTCAAGCATTAGGTGTGTGAACTGGACGAGAACTGAATTTTTCATTTTTTAGCCTTTCATCTTTTTCCATCATTTTATGCACTGTGTACAACTTCATTCGTTCCTGCTGTAGGGCATCTATAGCCAGTTGCTCCTGTTACTCATTGAAGCTTTGGTTTTTTATGAGCACCTTTCATATGTAACTTATTCCTATAGTTGTTACCTAGCAACATTAATTTTGTTCAATTTAGTTTGCCTTCTATTTCAAGAAATCTATCAGGTGTGTTCTAAGAACATATCTGGAGTCCTTTAGAACCTTTAGAAAAGAGGTGTGAAATAATAAAGAGAGTTCTCTCCAGCACCTGTAATTAAAGTGCTTGTACTTGGCATTAGCCATCACAGCCTTACTGGCAGAAATGGGAATAGATGCATGTGGCTTTTAAAAATTACCTGGAGAATACTGGAGCAGTTACAAGTCTGCTGTTGATTTCTCCGTGTGTTGTTTCAGTGTGCTCAAAGAGCACAGATGCCTATTTCAATTTCATGCTCTTTTACCAACCAGCATCTCTGTTTCTTGCCCTTCTCTCCATGGCATGGTCCATTTAGCATTTTGCAAGCTGCACCTGCACTGATGTGACACTTTGTAGGCCAGCAAACATAGTTACAGTGCAAAATAGAGGATTTCAGTTAAGCTGAGGAACATTCGAATGCAATAAAGGAAAGGAGTCTTCAGTGTGGAAGCCCATAAGGAGACTTACAGGGTATATAAAGTTTTGGAGTTGAGGCTTGTAATTTTTAATTCAGACCGTGGCCACTCTGGAGATGGTGATGCCTCTAGGACACAAAGTTGTGTTTGTGTGTTCCGCTTTCACTTGAAATGAACAAAAAAACCCTCCAAGCTTCTAATGTTCAACTGAGTCAGTCTTGGTATTTTTATAATTGTGTCTGACAGCCTTCTCTGATCTGGAGAACAGTGTGAAAGCATAGGGTTTGCAAATGTTTTTTTATATTGTCTTTTTGTTTCTTGTGCAAAACCTCCCATCCATATGGAGCTTTCAAGAAATCAGGAGGGGAGAGATTGCATAGAATTGAAGCTGGTATTGGGAATGGAGCGTGTCATTCAGCTGTAGCATCACTGTGGAGGATACTGTGGGGTTTTTAAAAAATTGTAAGAGATCTGCTTATTATCATCCGCCTTCTGTTGCATGTGTCTCTCAGAGGTGTAGAAGCTGCCAAGTACTAAATACATGCATCCGTAGGGGGCTGTGGATACCAATTGTACAAAAATTGCAGATCAACTGGTGCCTGTGGCATTTAGTGGAAGCTGAAACCAGAGTATGGAGGAATATGAGACATTTGTGTAAACATAGCAAGGGTAGTTACATGCTCAGAGGGAGAAAGTAACAGAGGACTATGAGTGTTACCTAGAATGGACTTCTTCTTGCATCATTACAACACTGTGTGGTCAGTAATAGTATACTTTCAAAAAGTTTTAGTGATTGAGATTTCTGAAAAGTCTTTTCAAAATGGCATTTGGACATGGTACTGCAGGGACATGCTGCAGTGCTCTTGTGGAAGGGATCCCCTTAATATGAGGGGTTGTCTTATAAAAGGAGTTTGTATACACATCTCACTGTGGTAATCCTCACCTGCATTTTTTGATCATAAAACGTGAGATTTCCACAATGCCAAAGCCCTTGCAAAACGTAATTGCATCACCAGTATGAATCAGAATAACTTACAGGTTTTAAAGGATTTGAAGCAGGATGTTGAGGTAGATACCACAAGTATTTTATATGTTGTTTTTTTCCTTTTCCAAATCTGGTTAAGCTCTTCCCTTCATTTTACTATAAATGTATTTTCCCTGTATCACCTGATTTACATAGTGTTTCGCTGCATCATCAATGCAGGATGGTTAGGTATATGCAACTGTGTGTTCCTTTTCTTTCACTGTTTCCATCTGTCTCCTTGAGGGTTAATTCATGTGTGCTGGAGGTGCTCCTAACCACTTGGATACCATCCTCTACTCCGCTAACTTCAGTGAAATCTTATATTAGTTATACCTTAGCTTTTTTGTGTTGTCAAGATGGCTCTTGAATGTGCTGCTCTGAAACTCATTTTGGGGAACTGACTGCTGGTGTTAGGTTGTCAGATAGGAATAGGTGATCAATCAACAGCTGCCTTACTGTATCAAACACGTGTTTATATATGTGCTGTTAGGCTTCATATAGTATCAGACTTAATTCCATGGCAACAGAAAAGTGCTATTGTTTTTTATAAATCTTCTACTGAATTCCTAGTAGTTCTTGCATCAGTTATCTCTGGGACGTGAAAAGAGGGATAATGCTGGATAATGAAATTCAAAAATGAGCAAACAAGAAAGAAATTATTCATTTTTTAAAATAAAATGCTTTTACAAGCCTCTTAAATCACTAATTTAGGTCCTGTGATATTTTTCATAGTGTTCCCTATGAACTGTGGACCATATGTGAAAGGGAAGGTTATTTGCTGAACTGTCATTTAGAGACATGAAGTGCATCCTGGTCTGTAGGCCAAAGCTGAGGTTCTTCCCATGTTCATCTTTTTTTCAGTAAACAGAATTTCTGCAATGCAATGAGCTCCTTGACAGCCATGAAAGTACCTGCTTTCTCTGGGAGGCTGGCACAGAAGATCAGCAGGGATCGTTTCAGCTTTGTGTCGCTTCAGAATAAGTGGGATCCTGCTTAGTCTTGTTAGCTGAGCTTAACATGTCAAGGCCAGCAACTACCAAAATAAGTAAATAAATGAGGATCTAGGGGATAGAGAGGGGCTAGAAGCAGAAAGGCAAGTGGGACATGGTTAAGCACAGATTAAAGTTTGCTCAGGCCTAATTTAGGGGTTATCATCCCTCCTATGTTATGCTCAAAAACATTAAAAATTTATTCAAGGTGCTTTGTTTTAGTGGAGTGTGATAGCTTAGCTAACTAGTTTAGTAGAGTTTTGTAACAAAGTTTTCCTCTTTCCTTGAATTGAACTTTTAAATCTTTTCTTGTAGTTGAAATAATGGTTTACTTTACCAAAAATATTACTTGCAACATCCAGTGGAGCTGGTTTCTGAACAAAGCCGAAGTTTAACGAGTTGTGGGCAAAGAAACAAAGTGAAGTTCAGACAGCTGCCAGTGTGTGCACTTTGGTTCTTGTTTGGGAAAGAACTTAGCTCACAGAAGAGTCTACAAAACTGCCAGTACCCTGTCCAACAGCAGAAGTATGTCAGAGCTAGGTTTTGCAAGTGTTCTGCTTCAAAATTGTCAGTCAAAAGCTAAGAGCTCTTTGCTTGTTTGTGCATGGAAGTGATAAGTATCCTCTGTGCTGTTCGGTTGAAGTGAAAGAATTATGGCAGAATTCAGTACAGGTTAAGGAAAATATCCTTTTGTATCCCTGGAAGTGCATGTATGCAAGATAGTCAGGGAGCTGAAGGCTCCTCAGCTACCTGCAACTCTCCTTGCTAGATTCTTTCAGGTTAGTAACAAAATTTGTGTGTGCATACTTAGAGGACCAGCATGATGCTGTGCTGACTCAAACTCCAATGGTTTGCAGATTTTGCTGTTAACCAGCTAGTCTTCTCAAAGTCAGTTTTGTCAATTTTTTTTTCTACGTAGGATCGTCTTGATGGAGGCTGGATCTCACTGGTTGATAGGGAAAGATACTTTGAAGGATTGCACTATATATGAAATACCCTTCTGAACAGTGTACCTGCAGGTGGTTAAAACAGTTAGAAATCCTGTGGAGAGCTTATTTGATTTTTATTTAATTAAGCTCTGTGGAGAGCCATCACAGTGACATACTGGATTACTTGGCAGGCTGAGACATCTACTGGCACTTCCGAGCTGTTGACTACAGCAGTGAGGTTTCCTATTGCATCAAGCTGAAATCTCCAAAACATAATGGTATTTAGTAGTAAATGCCATTGTGTAGAGATGAAACTGTATGAAATTCAAGATTGCAGGCTTTGTCTTCAAAAAGCTTAAGGATCTTAAGGATCTTTCGCTCCTGCAAAAGTTTTATAGCAAGACTGAGGGCTATTATTAACAGTGCTGCACCCGTAGAGAAAAGGAGCTGACAGAGGAGTGAAACCAAATTCTGGGCTTCAGTGCAACATATTATTAGGAGAACTTTATATGCACCTTGTCAGTGCCTGTCCTGTTAAAAATTGAATTTAGGTGGGTAATTGATATACTTAAAAGCCTGCTAATGGTAATCCAATGCTTTAAACTATGTACTTGTTTTGCTTAGTGTTTTGCATGAAGTGCCTCATTTTATGCATATTAGGGTACATAGGACACCTTTGCAACTATTTGATTATTCAGGGATAGCTTGAGATGACTCTTAATCATTCCTCCCATGTTACAGTCACCTGAAAACTTAACGATCTTGCACACTAATAGCTTTCTCTAAATTGTTAATAAATTAGCACCCTCGAGGACGAGCCATATGGACTTCCACTGAATATATGCCTCAACTTTCTTCCCTTTCTGCTTTTCACCATGCTAAACAATTGCGCTTAGTTGCTGTAATTTACTCCCTGACTCTGTGGTCAGGGTCTGTCTTTTATGTCTCCTGCATCCAACCCCTAAGCTTTTACTTGACAGCCATCTGACACCCTACAGCTCGGTCTTCTGGTACTTTAGATGAATGATAAAATTTAAAAGCCTTGTAATTCGGCCTCTCCCTCTTTATACTCCTACTCCTGTGGTTCCCTTGTGATTGCTCAAGAAGTGTTTTCAATATGTCCTCTCCAAATAGGATAAGAATCTGGAGGATGGAATGAAATTTAAATTGCAGCTCTGTCTCAAGATCGCTAAAAATAGCAGGAAAATTATTGTAGACTTTGTCCAAGCAAAGCAAAGCTTAGATTGTTGAAAATGCATGAACTAGCTGGCATACAGAGAAGGTGGTGTAGCCTAGTGAAGGTGAGTCTTAGTAGTAGTGTAGTAGCTGTTAAGTACAAAAACAAAGGGAAATTACCATAAGAAATTAAAGGAAGAAACCCGTTTGTGGGGTGATGTGGGTTTTTTTCTTTCTTTCTTTTTTTTGACACATGTTCAAACCTTGAAATCCTCTTGAGTACATTTTAAGTGAAGGCTAATTGGCTGTTACTTTATAGTAAAGAGCCTACTGACTTTCAGTGAGAAACATGGTATTTCAGGTCACTAAATAGAGCTCAGGTGTAGGGGCATGACCAGCACCTGTTTAATTCTGAGCCGATCTTCTGTTCACTCAGTGCCAAGAATTGAGGTCCTCAGCGTCCCAATACAATTGCCATGTGAATGCTGTGTTCAGATGTCATTATGGTTATCAAGGCGTGTTGTTGGTGGTCAGAAATGAAGTGATGTGCTTTTAGATTATATCCTCAAGAAATGTGATATTTGTACAAAATCATTAATGGTATCTAAAAGAAAATAGTGCAATTGGTTGCAAACTGGCTAACTGCTTCTGATGGTTCATTTACCTAGAAAACATGGCAAAAGAATGGATATTGGAAAATACAGTGTTTTTGAGCTGCATAGCATTGTGTGTTTGCCAGCTCCATCGCTTGTCTCTATTTTCCATCCCTGTCATGAAGGAGTTTGAGAGACAGAAAGTTTGGAGGTAGCAATGGTATATTTTGCCAGATCAGTTGATACAGCTGGAAAATAAGGGTACATTTTTGGCTGCACAAAGCTCTGTTTGGTCAGGAGTAGCTGTTCAGGCAGTGGCTGTGCTGTAACCAGCAGCAGATATCGATGTGTGTGTTCATCAGCCCGCTGAACTCCTGATAGGGAGTGATGTAACTTGTGGCTAGGGAATAATTAGAGTGCTCTGCAAGAGGAGTTCAGAGAGTGGTTAGTGCAAAGGGCTTGCAGAATTCTCTTGTCTTGCAGAGTAATTACGATCGTTAAGGAGGAATGACTGAGCACAAGTTACTTATTTACAGTGAGGTAAGGTGGCATATATAGAAAGGTTGGTGCCCTTTTTAGGAACTGATGTTCCTCCAACCAGCCACACCACATCCCCGGTTGATTTACTTTGTACTCTTTAAGGTAGAGGTTTATCTATCACACTGCAAGAGCAAGGATTCAAATAGATCTTTTTATATGAGAGTCCGTGGACTGCCCTTCAAAATACTGTATCACAAAAATATGGTAGGATTTTTAGCAAGATATAATGATCATTTGTATAATGGTGTCTTCCAGCAGTGTCTTAGATTTTTTTTCTTCTGAATTATTTGGGCTTTCAGAGTGTTTATTAGTGTGGGAAAATCTGAACTTGATAACATTGACAAGCCAAACTGAGGTATTTGTAAGTGATAGGCTTTGGAAATGTGTGTCAGTTTATCAGTAAGTGATGCTTCACATTAGCATTGTCGTTATTAAAAATCCCAAATTCTGGTTCAATACACGCACACAGGCACATATATATAGTAAATACTGTAACATTTATTCTGTGCCCATAGCTTTTCACCAAGGAAGACAAAATAACTTCCATTGCTGGCTCTTCCTAGTTGTGGTTTTCTGCTCTAAAATAAATAAATAATTTCTGCAATAACAGTTTGCACTGTAAAAACGTAGTTAAATAATTATGTGATAATTTTACTGAAACTTAAGTCTTTGCTCTTGCCACATTTCCTTTGCCCAGGACTTCCAGATGTGTTACACTGCCTTTATTTTGTCTTTCAGATGACGATGTGGACCTGGAAGCTTTGGTAAATGACATGAATTCCTCGTTTGAAAGTTTATACTCCACATGCAGCATGCAGTCGGAAACCACTCCGCTCCTTCAGAACGGCCAGCTGAACCGCAGCCAGCTGCCAGCCTCGGGATCCGGCACCCTGCAGCCCCTGTCCCCGAGGCAGAAGGTGCAGCGCTCCCAGCCAGTGCGCATCATGGCAGTCAGGTAGGAGCGAGGCACTCGCCTCCTTTCCCATAGGTTGTCGTGAACTCGCTTCAAAAGAGCTACATTTTGAAATAGGAGATCCACTTTGGTATGGAACTTAGTAGAGTTGAACTAGACTTTTGCATAGAAAAATGTTAAGTAGGTGAAGGACATAATATTTCCACGTATTATCACCTTTCTTTTAGTCAAGGTTTGATGTATCTGCGGTAGCTAATTTGTAGAAGTGTGTCAATGGTAGCAATTGGCAGAAACTATATCCATGTCTGGATTTTTTTCCAAACTGTTAAACCCAGTGCTCTCAAGTCTGGTGTCTACTGGCAGCTTATAGGTTTTATTAAACCTAAGAGATCATGAAGGTAGATGAGGGGGTGCTCAGCTACTTTTGATGTACAGAAAGCGCCTCTCTCTTTGTGGAGCTTTCCTGAATGGTTGAAGACCAACAACAAAAAAAAGAGCACATCTTAGTTATATCTGTTCTTCCCAGAGCACTTTCAACTCACTCACTTGAGTGTACTAACTCATTATCCAAAAAAAAAAAAAAAAAGAAGTGTTGAAGTTGTCCACATTTTGTAAGGCTAAGGACTGGAATTCAGGCTTGAAGTGATGGGAGAGTATATAGGTGATGTAGAGGTTTCTTAAAATCTCTTTAGGCAGCAGAACGAAAAGACCTCTTGTCAGCATGAGTAGGTAAATTAATTTCTTGCTAGTTAACAGTGTGTTCTATAAAAGAAGTGAAAAGTAATTATATAATAAAAGAAAAATCACAGATGTGGAATGGGTGGCTTATAGTTCTTTACATTGATGTATTACCTATAAGAACCGTATACTTAAGACAGGCAACTTTTCTATATGAATGGGTAGTATGCAGTGCAACCAAGTCAGCTGATAATGCCATCAGTTCTACAAGTATTTCATAGTTCACCTCAAATAGGGCTGTACTAGAAAATGTACTCTCTGTGGAGTATTGTAGTTGTTGATGTTTTGTAAATATCTCCGTCAAAGCACTTAAATTATTTTTGGTATTGAAAAACTTAGCAACTCTTATTTTGAGAGCACTCTGCCTTTCTGAAATCTCTACTTCTTGCACATGAGAACATCCTGCATTCACCATCAAAGAAGATAATGGTGACACTTCTGTTCAAGGTTATCTGGACCCATCTTGTTTGCCACCAGAACAGAGTGATTGACTGTGGTCTCTTAGGAGCACAAGTTCATGTGTGTATCAGTTATGAAGTAAATGATGCACTGGCAGCAGTACAGGCGCAGCAGAGCACAGCACAGAGAATTCCCAGCATCAGGAACCCACACCTTTCTAATTGTACTGAGTTTGTGGTTCTGCTTACAGTGGAGGTCAGTCAAAAACTTGCAGTACAGTCCACTATTGCACAGATATGACATGCCCACTGGTCTGAAGAAATCTTATACTGTCCTTTTACTGTGTGCTGTAGGGAACTGCACACATGGAGAGCACAAAAAAAAAAAAGTGAAGCAGGTCAAGTAATTGTTGTCATAGTTCATAGTTGTGGTTGGAACCTGCTATTTATTGCAACCCCCCAGCTCTGTAAGACTCATTCATGGAACTCCAAGGCAACTAAATTGCAGGACAAAGTTACCTGTGGAGCAGATTTCACAGCAGGTAAATTTTGTTATCTCCCAGGTTCTGGTACAGGCAAAGACAGTGAGAGTACCCAGACTGGGACATGCTGCCAGGGGCAAACCCAGCAGTTGTCTCCCAGGCAGCTCTGTTAAGGAGGCTTGGCTTGCTGAAGGCATGCAGGAAAATGAGAGCAAACTGAGTTTTTGATGATTAGCCTTTCAAATCCAGGAGTTAGTTGATGTGGAAACTTTCATCATTGCCACTAGATGGTGCCTTCTGCTTAGGCACTGAAGGGCAGCCTGCTGCAGTCAGCTACTGCATCTTCAATGGGGATGCCCCGGCTGCAGGGAAAGCAAAAGTCATCTGCATGGTCATGAATAGGTCTTACAGCTTTTCTGGTAGGTTTTAGTTTTACTTTTGTTGGTGCAGGCAGTGCCAGGTGTATTATAAACTGGAACTTGAAACTTTGTTGTATGTAGACCCATGAGGTGGATTTTGGTAGATACCAACCTGTCTGAACAGTAACTGTACAACTGGCATGAAGTGGGAGGGTGTAATTCCAGCTTACTGCTGAAGCCGCGTCTTTGCATTTTCATTTCTCCCGGAAATGCCGAGTTGCTTGGAGATAGAATCTGGTATTATAATGAGGTGACTATATTGGTTTAAGTCTCAGCTTAGAGAACTTTACAGCGGGGTACATGTTTGTTTCCAAATCCACTTGGAATTTGGCTCTGAGTGACTGCCATTGTTTTCTCCTCTTTCACATTGGTTCGGAAGAGCTTTACTGACTTTCTGGCACACAGAGCTTAGGCTTGTAATCTAGTGCTTACAACAGTGAGTACAGATAGATATTTCTGTTTATTTTATTTGCACAGTTACCTCTGTTACTCACCCAAGTAATCAAATTACGAGCAACAAAACAAGCAAAGATGCCTGACTGGTCATTTTTCACATGCAATTACCTACTTTGTGCTACCAGTTGCTGTAACTGCATAGTCCTTGTCTAGAAAAAGAGTGGGTTTGATTCCTTGTCTTGAGTGTCATTGTCAGAAATGCTGGGGCAGGAGATCCAGGTCTAGTGATGCCAGTTTGCTCCTCTTAATGCGTAGTGCTTCTGTGTTTATAGGCGTCTCCAAGAAGAAGAACAGCAATTCAGAACATCATCTTTGCCGGCCATCCCAAATCCCTTCCCAGAACTTTGTAGCCCTGCGAGCTCTCCAGTGCTGGCCCCTGGATCTTTACCTCAGAGTCAACCTGCTAGTAAGCATGTGAGTATGGGATGAAGCTTTGGGTCATCCATTCGCGTGCAAACCAGCAGTGGACTACTTCATTTTGAAGGCAGAAAGAAAGCTTCCAGATAAGTAAAAACACTTGTAGACTTTGTCTGTGAGTAGGGCAGCACTGGCCGAGAGAGTGTATCTTCAAATAGGCTTCAGACCTTTTTTAAAAGGTTTGTAAGAAAGAAGTGTAAAAATAAAGTAAGCCTCTTTCAGATAAATGCATGTTGTGAAAGAAGCAGTAATGCTTAATATCCTTCAGATTTTGTTATTCAACATAAAGGCTTACTAATTTAGAAGTCAAGTTAATTAGCTTAGAGTTGGATGAGGATCCGTACCTTTTATACTGCATATTCTAGATGCCACAAAAATGCTGAACAGCTGAGTTCTTTAAAGACATGGTCGTGCTTTATTTGCTGTTTTCCATGAAGCTGCTCAAAAAGCAAAGGTGTTCTTAGAGCTTGTAACTGGGCTGAGACAAGACAGACAGGCAACCAAATAATGCCCTGGGAAAAAATTGAGCCATACCATTGGGAATTTAGCACAGGGCCCTGTCAGAGACCCAGGTACTGGCTAAGCAGAGAGACTGTTTTGTCAAGGCAGTGTTGATGTGACTCTGGGGAGATAAAACCAGGGGCAATTTTGCCTCCTGGCACTTGCCAGCAGGACAGCAGCATAGCTGTCTTTCTGAAATAAACTTCAATTTCTGATGAACCTGTGTTTACCTCTTCAAATATTCCCTGTGTTCAGGGTTTCTTTGCCTTTTAGCTCTATGTTTTACTAAAATTAACTAAGTCACCGTAAACTTAGCTCTGTAAAACCTGAAGGAACTCTAAATGATCTGTGAGTCAATTTCTGATGGAATTTAGAAGCTAGGGTTTTAACAGCAGATAAATATAAAAATAACCAGTCTTTTAATGTATTTAAGAAGATGGCTAAAGAGGCAGAATAGATCTTTTCCCAAATTTTACCTTACAATTAAAAAAAAAAAAATCATTCTACCTTACTTTAAAATGAAAAATACTGACAAATGTTTTGAAAGCCTAAAATGAAATCATTTATATTGTATAGATATGCTTGCTGCTGAGTTTTCTAATCAAAGGCAATCCATTATAATGGATATACCTTTTAGGGTGCAAGTTGACGGGGGGCAAAGCATGTTGGGCAATAGCAGTTTCTTCTGTAGATGCAAATAAACTATTCATTTCAGCATATCAACTCATTGGAGGCAGTTGAGAAACACTGGCTCGGGGTGAGAGAAGGATAGGAAAGTGTTCTTTTCCTCTCTAACAAAGTATTTTCCCCTCTTTAATGAAGGGTTAGAGGAACAGAAGTGAAAAAAAAGCTTCTAGTTTTAAAGTATTAATGGGCAAAAGGAAAAGAGAGTAGGTTTGGTTTCTTCATGAAGGACGAAAACTACCTCAATTTTAAACATGGAGTGTCATTGGATAACAAAATAATTTCCCTGTTCAGCCTCCTCGAATTTGTGTTTAACCCAACAAAAAATTTAACCAAGTTTTTAGTTCCCTTCACTGGAGTCTGCTAAACATCATGAGAAAAAAAATTAGTAACTTAAGAAATGTTACACATCTTTCCAACTTCAACCCATTAAAAAAATGTAAAGTTTGGGAATTTGAGTAAATTATTTTAGGACATGCTCTGGCTGAGATAAATGTCTGTCGATACAATACAAACTACTAATTAATAAAACGAGTGCTGAGCTTAGTTAAAGGACTCCAATAGCAAGTTTTAATGCCTGGCAGTTAATGAAAATAGTGTGCTTTAAGAAAAATATAAATACAATGTATTAAATGCTAAAACCAGGGTAAAACATCAGGATGCCTAATTTCAGGTTCTCTGCTTGCAAATTATAAACACAGATTAAAATTGGAGATGGGAATGAGCCATTGTGATTACATGGGATATATGAGGTGCTACTGAATTCCTTTGGTGCTTCTCGAGCATTTACAGGTAAATAAGCAAATAGGAGTTGCAGCCAGCAGCGCTGCAGCTCTCATCACACAGTGCATCGTGGCACACACATGGTGTGGAGAAAGTGTTACTTTGGTCACACCCTTTGAGAGGGTCTCAGGTTAATGTAGCCTTTGGGGTTTTCAGAAAAAAGTGAGTATTTTGTTTGCTGACAATGTGAAACAGTGGAGGGGTCACTGGGAAGCTGGAGTGTCTGATGACTTCATAAGAAAGGAAATTTTAGTATTGTTCCTCCTGGAACGCCTCAGTATTATTTTTTAATAACTGTAAAATACAACTCTGCAATGATAAAACCTAGTAGTGGTTATGCAAGAGGAATTTAAAGATCCAGTCTTGTTAAACATAGGAGAGTCTCATGTCATATTGCCAAGCCTTGGGCATAAAGAAATGCCAGCTCTATTTAAGTTTCACTAAAAGTTTTACTTTTTCCCAGTGTATTGTTCCCTGTAGGAAAAGGATGCATGTGTGAATGAAAGAGTGAGTAAAGGAGCTTTCAGGTCATAAAGCTTAGATTATATTTGTAGCTGAAAAAACAAATATTGTCTTTTCTCATATGCAAAATTTTATCCTGTAGTTGGAGCCAGAAATATAATAATTTCTTGTTGCTTCTGAGTCTCTTCCTTATTTTTATGTAGCTGCCACTGCTTTGTTTAACAAGCAGTTCAGAGCATTGCTTTATGCAGTGCTCTGCATTAGTTTCATACTCTTAGCTCAGCAAAGAAAGTTAAAACAGTAAAACAGTGAAACATAACTGTAATAAACCTTTCCTACTTTTTTGTGGTAGGTTCTTTTTTCTGTCTTCTCATGGTGATGAAGCATTTTCTTTGTTTTATTCAAAAAAAGTGCAATAATTAATTTTAAAAAAATATTTTTACAAGATCTATTGGGTAATGGTACTAATTTCACCACACCAGGAAGCAGTATGCCGCCGCTAACTCTGCTGCCAGTCAGGCACTGAATACTGCTTTTAAAGCTGATGGCTGCAGCAATATACTGCAGCTGCTCCCCAGAAGACAGAGAACAGTGGGAAATAACAGGTTTTCAGTACTAGGACAGAACTAAAAATGTGTGTAGGCAAATGGGATAGTCATTTAATGGGAGAAGCAATCTGGGAGTGTTAGACTTATTGAAATAATTTCAGATTTGTTATGTTGTTTGGTTTTTTTTAACTTTGGGTAATCTTCTTTGCTTTAGAAAATGAACTTAATCTTGTGGATATTTTTTTTATGAGCACAGGTAGGTTGAAAAACTGGCACATAATTTAGTAGTAAAAGACTTAAAGAGAAATAGCTGTGAACCTTTAGGTTACATTTAAAGCTGTCCTGCACTGAACAATATCCACAGTGGCAGCGTCTGTGCTAAAACGGTTGTGTGACCAATTATTTGAAATTATTTGTAATTAAAGAGATGCATGCCTCTTTAGAGTTCAGCACTATGATTCTTTATCACGGATCTGCAGGTGGAAATGGCCCACTTTGAGCTTAGTTTTGTAGTGAAAAATGTTAGCTGTCGACTTGCTGATAGTGAACAGCACATGGGTCTGTAAGCATTGGCACTGAAGTTTTAGTAATGTAGCCAGCCAGCTGGTGAGCACCTGGATGAAAAGTACCAACTAGTTGTGCTGTTGAGTCAGTAGCTGCTTAAGTTGCTGGTGTGGTGAGCGAGACAGTGCAGATGTCTTGTGCTTGGAGAAACCATGACCCTTCAAAGGGAAGCTTACAAAGAGCTCTTAAGTCCTTGAGCTGAGAGCAGCACTGTCTGGGAGCTTGGATGGGAGGGTGACAGAAGAGCTCCTCGATCAATGCATCCCAAACATTCCCCTCTTCATCATGTGCCTGATGGTCCTCTGAAGTATCACCCATCTGCCCCTCACTACTGAGCCCAAAATATCAGCAGACCTCTGAAAGCACTCCCACGTTCCATGCGTAGGAAGGGCAAGAAAAGGCAGGAGCAGGAAGGACATGGTCTGGGTGACACCCAGTGGCGTTGCAAGACCACATGATATTTGTCTCCCCTTTCCCTACGTTTTTGTATGTAAGGCTTATGCACACCTACTAACACAAGGTCACCCCATGTCTGAGGGGGGACAGTGGTTGCAGGCCAGAAGGGGCTGCTGAAAGTTTTTAAAACATTGTTTACTTAACAGGATAAATATGTTTGTCTAAGAAAAATGGAAACCAGAAAATTACACCAAACCAAAACCAAACATTTGTCCAAAAGATTGCTAAAAACATCAGACAGCTACCTTACTGCCAATTGAAGTCCATCTTTGTGTTGCTGGTATAAACTAAGAACTAGTTGGTAACTTAGGTTATAATTTCTGGTTGTGTACAAATATTTTGGAAAAAGCATGCAATAATTACATGTAGGTCACTGCAATGCCACAGGATATTAGGCTTAAGTATCTTGTGTGAGTCAATGAAGCTTTCAACTGTAAAAATAGGGCAAATTTCTCACATCCCCCCTCTATACAGCCCAGGCAAACTTCCAAAAAGCAGTTTGATGTACCAAAATTATTTACTCTTTTCTAGCAAATTAAATTCACAAATGGGTATGAATTAATGTCATTCTTTTTTCCAGTTTTAGTTACCCTTCAAGGGAGCTTGTGTAAACAGACTTCTTAGTTTTTATTGTTCTAATTACATGTTATGATGCACATTTTTTTATTTTTCTTCCCATAAAACTTTTATATTGGCTCTTTTGAAGATGAGGATGTTGATTTTCTAAAGAGAAGCCGTATAAAAATATGAACTTCTGTATAATGCAGGCGTTATGTACTAAGTTAGATTTTGCATGTGTGACAGCAAATATTGCGCTTGATCCTTCAGTGGAACAATCTTCAGCAACAGGACGTTTTGAAAAGAAATACTGACATCTGAGTGAGTCAACAGGGCATTACTTTCTCTAAACAGGCCAAATCTATAGCTGGATGTAATCTGGTCATTTCCTTAGGTCCAAGTCCAGGCACTCCCTTCCACCCAACTTTAAAAGTGGGTTTTCATGAGTATCTGCCATGACACATCACGTTGTTTCTCTCAAATCTTTCTTTGAAGCAAGGCTCTTACGCTAATTAAATAAATCATACATAAATTGCTCTGCAGCATGTTTAACTCAGATGCTTTGTTTGAAGGCAGTTGCAATTGTGTTTGGAAAAAAATAGGGAAGGAGCAGGCCTCTGCTGCAGGGCTGTGATCTAATTGCATGAAAGCAGGCCTTTGGGTGCTCCTCTTTGGAGAAATAACACTCTCCTGAACTAAACGAGCTAAATTGATGGTGGGCAGTGTAGGAAAGATGTTGCATTACTTGTCATCTTAGCTCCTCTCTCATGAAAACATGTTGTCCTGTTACTCCTGAAGAAATCAGGGTGAGGGGTGAGTTCACATGGTTCTGAAAGTCACATTTACTCATTGCTGAAGAAGAGAGTGATGGATATCTGAGGACTAATGAGTCTTCTGCACTAAGCTAAAGACCGGCAGCCCTCGGTGCTGTTGGAGCTGGTCACCTGGTGGGTCTGCAGGCTCGCCAGCTGGAGCCCTGCACGTGGCCTGCTGAGGACTGGCATCAGCACAGAGGCAAAGCTGCTACTTCTCCTTCCTCACGCCTCTTACAGCAAGAAGCTTTGTGGTAGAAAGAAATTAATCTCTTTGTTCTTGCTTTTGGAAAGTGCCAGAACAGTAGTTACAGTCCCAACATGAATTACTGGAAATATGAAGGGCATCTCATGCTCAAACCCAAGACTATGCTTTTTGTTGGGATTTTTTTGTTTCTAATGACACAATCCTGGCCCGACTCCCGGGAGCGTTTTGGCTCCCTACCCGGAAGTGATGCTCCGGCTGCAGGAGCGTGCTGGGAGGAGGCCTGTGTGGTCAGGACCAGCGGGGGAATGCACTGTCCAGCTGAGGGTGGTCGGGCTCACAGGGCAGGATCAACCAAACCTGCCTTGATCCACGTGTGCTGGTACCCCCACTGGGTCTCCAGCCACACAGAAATGTTTGCAGTTGTTTTAAAAAGCTGTTGCACAGTAATAATACTGAGCAGTCTGTAGTATTTGCTGCAGTAACTGCATTAGTGTGTTCATTCCACATTTTGGTGTGTGCATGTTAGTTACATGTGCCCTTGCACATTTTGTTGCACAATGTTACTCTTGCTATATTGTATTAATGGCAGAGTAAGAATATAACTTAGCTATTCTATGCTTTGGTCAGGAATTGACAGAACTGGGGAGTGATCAGGCTGCGAATGCAGTGAAAAATGGAAAAGCAGAACATGAGAGGAATTCTAAGTCTTTCTGTGCTTAGGGAGGCAGGCAGGAATGGGTTTGGGTGTAAGCATAAGTGCAGTAGGGAATTAAAAAAACCCCAGAACTATATTGAGTAACTGTAATTATACCATAAACTAATGGTTGAGACGAATTTGACATGTCATAACTTTAGGCTGATAGCCTTTAAGGAGTCATTCAACAAAGCAGGAATAGCCACACTGAATCTGTGTGACATCTGTGCTGTCTGGACTCGAGGTGTGAGTTCAGGTCAACTTTAGACATTTTGGATAGAAGCTTTTTTGGACCTCTGCTACCCAGTGGGGCAGGTGAAAGAAAGCACCAACTCATAATTTAGAGCCTCTGCTGTGTATCCTGTGTGACCTTGTGGCACCGGGTTGTTGCCAGCAGCTGGTAGGTGAGCTGACCACAAGGTGCTTCCCGAGGTGAGCTGTGGCAGCTCTTGCAGAGCTGTGCTGGCACCTGCGGCTGAGCTGCTGGTGATCCCTGGTGGATGCTGTGGACGTATGGAGTGCAGGACTGGGAAGACACCCAAGTTTTTGCTTGCTTGCTGGCATCTACTTCTGGGGATGGAAGGCAAAGCCAGTGCTTAGTTTTTTCCTTTCCAACCCATCAGCACAGTTGTTGCTTAAGTATGAGGAGTGATGCTGTTCATTCACAGCAGGTAAGGCTTTTTTGGACTTGTTTTAATTTCCTGGACAGTGACCTGTGCCCACGATTAAATGGAAATCTGTTTGAAATGTCCATCTCCACTTAGGTGGTGTTTGTATTTGGATGCATGGGGAAGAAGGAACTTGGAGTTGGTTCATTGTTTTGGTAATGCAGTGTTCTTGCATAGTGCCAGAGCTTGCAGATACAGTTTTGTTCCATTTCCTAGATGGGGAGGTGCTAGTTGGAATTTAATAGCATTTTTGTATTGGAAGAATACTGCTGAGTTAATTAAATCATTGGGGGATGAGTTTCAATTCTCTTTGCTCTTGATTTATAGTCTCCTATTGCTATCAAATTCTTATTATATTATTCTTCCTCCTAATAGGAGTGCAGAATTACTGTACTAAAAAGTGATTTTGTTTAATTACTGTAAGTACCTTCAATCTTTGCTTCAGCCAGGCTATAATCTGAACATCATTTACAAAATTTACATAAGAGTGAGTTTAATCTGGACTTGCTAAAGCACAAGCCATCGTGCATCGTTCATAGAAGATCTCATGTTTCTCCATTGGCATTAGGATTGCTTGTTCTCTCCAGAGGTAGACCCTGCTGCTGTCAGGGTTACTGGAGCTGGTTCCTCCTGCTGCATTTCAGGAAGCAACAGAATTGGAAATACTATTGTTGTGCTTCATGCCTGGAGTGTTTGGGTTTTTCTGGTGTTGCTGAGGGAGAAATGAATAGCACTCAGAAACAAAATGGATTGACTCTCAGCTGGAAGTTTGGATCCGAGATCCCATGTTGAGCATGGGTTGTTTCTGGGGAGTGTGAATAAAGCAACTTTGTCACAGCAGACTTACTTCTAGTGAAATTTCATTAACAGTAAAGAAAACAGTGTTCTGAAGGTTTTTATGAGAGAAGGGGATGAAAGTGGGAGAGCCCTTTAAAAGCTGCTTCTGTGTCTAACCAAACAGGTGCCACTTTATAGCACCCAGATCTTTTCAGCCACCACTGTCATCTGCCTTGATCTCTTGTCTGCCCAGAGTGAGGAACTGGTCTGTTTTTTGGGGTTATTTAGAGATGGACTATGAGGATACTGCTGCACCCTGCACACACACAAAGTTTACGGTGTGCACTGTCCATACAGACATTTCATAGGAACATTATCTCCTGCTCCATTCCGCATTCCTGCCAGAAGTCCTGTGCTGTTGCAGGAGGCATTGGGCTCGCTGAATTGTGCTCAGGAGCTGCAGAGGAAGCAGCTCCTGATTGCTGGGACTGATGTCTGTGCCCCACAGTCGCTGGGGAAGGCTGGCTGTCTCACCGTGTGCTGACCTTGCTTCTGTTCCTCCTCTCGCCTTTTACGCTCACCTTTTAAAATTGTATTTCCTTACCATCCTTGACAGAATAGGTAATAAGAATAGGAGAAGGCCATTCATAAGGAACACACATTGCTTAATTGCTTGGAAAAAACTGCTGAGAAAAAAAGAGGTGCAAAACATTAGTGAAAAGAGTATTCCAAGCTAAATAACAGCATCCGCATAGTAAAACACCTGAATTTAATTTTAGAGACAAGTTGCCCTCAGGCTTCTATGAGTCATTTGTGAGCATGTCCTTGCCTGCAAACTTTAAGATCAGCTAATTACTCTGAAGTAACTTGCTTGTCACACTGTTGCCAGTTACACTTGTTTTCCCTATTGCTTTCTAAAATCCACTGAAAGTAAGACACAGTGTTTCTAGAGCTTATGAGTAGCTTTACAGATGTTTTCAGCAACTCCCATTCATCAAGTACTCAGTTCTGTTGAACAAACTATAGCTGGGGTCTTTGATAAGCATCAGGTATCAGGTACACAGTTTCAGCATTGAAAAATACCTCTTTTGCTTCAGTTCATGAATGCTTTTTGCTGAGTTGTCACAAACTCCAGAGTAGTGTTATGTTAAATGTTTGAAGTATACACACACACACTTACACGCACACACACCCATATATGTATATGATTGTGTATAGGAGAAAATCAAAAGATTGCTTGCAGTACTGTCACACACCTTATAATGGATTTATGAGACAGCTTGAAAAGAAATAGACATGAAATATATAAGGATTACCCTCCTCTTCATGAGGCAAAGAAAAGAAAGCTAATGTTACAGGA
Organism: Erpornis zantholeuca; assembly: GCA_013400515.1. Lineage (NCBI taxonomy): Eukaryota > Metazoa > Chordata > Aves > Passeriformes > Timaliidae > Erpornis > Erpornis zantholeuca. The sequence goes on along the minus strand of VZTN01025476.1, from coordinate 90,086 downwards.
ATAACAACATCTAGTCATGCAGGTTAAACCTTGTATTTGATATTCTCCATGTGTTTTTCTGTGTTCTATGCTGGTTTGTTCTATGTATTTTTTTCCATGGCTGACCTTTGAACTTTTTTCTTTAACAAACTAGCTTGTTAAAGCTTTGTAAAGCTCATCCAAGTGAGGCTGAGCCTTGCCTCTTGTGTTACAGCCTTGTCAAATAAGCATCCTCTAAAAGGCAGACTCACATAATGTTTTGCTGAAAAATGTTCTTGCTATGCTTGATGCTAATGTCCTTCCATTTCTAGCATTTAAAAGGTCCTAAGTATATATGAGAACCTCTTTTGCTGTCTTCATCAGTGGTGCCAAGACTGGATTTTACTTCTGAATATGGATCCAATCAGTGCTTTAGGTGAAAGTTTTGGTTTTTGCTTTTTTATTTCCTTTGAGCATACTTACCGACCATGATTTGCCTCCTGATGTGTCAGGGGTTTTGACTGGTTTTTTGGCATTGGGTTGTTGGTTTTTGTTTTTTTTTTTTTTTTTTTCCCTGCACAGATGGAAAAGGTAATCTAAATCCTGGGTCTTTCATCTCCTGCAGAGAGAGGCTATCATTCCGAGGGAAGTGCTTGTCGGCTGGGGGGGCACAAGAGCACCACATTCAGTCCCAGGGATAAAGGTTGTCTATTTCTAACCATTTGTACAATATAACACATTTTTTAGTATTTTCTAGGATATTATTAAGATGGGGAAAATGGGGAGGCTGCCAGCTATATTTGTGCAAATGTACCTTTTGTAATTTCCCTTTGCTCCCAGTGAACATTCAGTTCTGAGTTACACTGCATGCAAGTTACAAATGAGAATTTGCTTACAGCCTAATTAAGCATAGCTTAGAGCAGTACTTAATTGCAACACTTGAAGTAATACAGAGAAACTTCAAGTCAATCTGGCTAACAAGAAATTAACTTTGTGCTTTGCTGAAGGTTGTGCTAGCTGCTGTGTCTGTAAGGTTTCATTGTTTCTTGCTCTCTGTCCATGGAATAGCACTTGGGTCATCTTCAGAGGTCACAGAGAAACCTATTAGGATTTCAGTTATTTGCAGGAAATCCTGCAGGAAGTGAGACAGAGCATGATGGAGTTTTTCAGTGAGTAGAGAAATTGCCTGTGCAGCAGGTGCTGGCTTTGAGTGTCTCCATCAGTTCATCTGTTGATGTCTGAATGCTTTTGTGGTGAAAGGTTGCTATGATGGCATATAATCATTAAAATGAAAGATCTGAATGAACTTCAAGGGAAGCTTTCTATATGTTACCTTTATCCCTCAAATAAATAAACAATCTAGTAGCTCTGAAGATGGTGAAATAAATTTTACAGCACTGTAAACATGCTCACATCAATTTCTCTGCTTTGCCTGTTTCCCAAGCCATCTCCAGCGTGCAGCTGTAAAAGCTGTGATGTTTAACCTATCAAAAGGCTCAAGGATGATGGGCATGCAAAGGGCTTGTTTCATCCCTATGCCAGAGGCCTGGAAGTACTAATAGCCCTCCATTGAACTACTAGCCATTAAAAAGAGGAGACCTTAATAAAATTCCAGCAAAAATAATATAAAAAACATGTACAGTGTCAGATGTGATTCATAATGACTGCATTCTTTGAGTTTGCAGCAGTCTCTGCTTTCTGCATAATTGAGTTCATCTCTACTATAGCTGTGTCTTTTCTGAACATACTAGGTGCAACTTAGTGTCAATAGCTAGGTACGAGGACTGATGTGTTGTAGGGAAATTAGTTAATTATCTTCATTTTTAATTTTAAAATACGTAAATGTAGGGAAGTAGAAAGTAATTTTTTCCTCCTAAATTACTTCACAATATTTATATAGAATTTCAAATCAGTAAGGTCTCACTGAGTTCAAGAAATTCATTAGAAATATTTGAAGAGAAGGTATTTAAAGTCTGATTGGATAGTAGCTCAGATTGCTTGGCTTAGACTTGCACTCAATGCACAACTCTGACTCTGATATGGAAGGACTTTTTCCATGATTTTTTGTACAAACCCAATTGTGCAAAAAACTTGGTGCAGAACTTTTTCAAGGCCAGTTTTCTTACAGTCACTTAACAGATCTTTTGAATGGTTGTTGAAGAGTATTTCTTTGTGCTGGGCAATTCTGCTTTTTCACTACAACCATAATAAAATATTTCTGAATGACATAGTTCATTTTGCATAACATGGTTACAAATTAGGTTTGTATGCTGTAGCCGAACTACCAGTATCTGGAATTAAATACCTGCATTGATTATTGATTCCATACTAGATTATAAAGGGTATTCATTACTATAAGACAAACTTGGAGGTCTTTACTACAGTAAACAAGTGGTAGGAATGGTCATGCTTTTCATATTATTTGCTGTGCAGAGGCATGTTTTTTGCTGCTGGAAAGTGGCATGTAGACTAATGAACATATCCAGCAAAGTTGTTTTGCCCACCTACAGGCAGCCCTTTTTTGAATATCAACTTGGAAGGAGTGGAGATAAAAAACTTCAACTTCAAAGGATGATACTGGGATTTCTTGGTGAAGATAATCTTCACATTTTTGTTTCTGACTGCATATCATGAGTGGTCAAATGAGCAGTTGGCTCAAACTCAGTACAGAAGTCTCATATAAGCTCTGTCAGAGAGTTGGTTTAATCACCCTTAGGCTGTCAGATCCCTGCTGTCAGATGCAGACATGGTAGTCCCAGCCTTTCACTGTCCTTCTGTTCACAGACCTCTTCAGGTAGCTGCTTGCTTCCTGTCAAAAACAGCTTAATAGCAAGTGCTATTTTTGGAAGTTGTTGCATTCCATATTTTGCTTGATGAGCCTTATGGTCTGACCAAGGGACCTTCATGTGTGCTCTGTTCCTCCTCACCTCGTATTTGGGTTGCTTGTCTCCAGTTAATGGTGAGATAGGGAAGTACCTTTCAAGTGCTTTCATGCTGTCCTAGGGTAGCAAAGCTATAGATGATAAATTGCACAAAGTGCCTCTTCCTCTTTCCATTGACCACTCTGGGATCCTGAATGATGAGTGAAGATGCCATGTGCTTTGACTGAGGTGGCTAGTGATAGCTGAAATGACTGCCACTGCTGTGCAGTTCGGGTGGGATGCAAACCAGGTAGTGATCTGTGATCATGAAGATCACTTCCTTCCCCTGAGTTACCCAGCTGCATTATTAGGACTGATTCAGGCCTTGTTTTTAAGTGGGAAATTTTTGTTGACCATATGCCTGAATGGCCAATGTCTTCCTCCGTTCCCAGTGCTCAGACGTTTGAGGTTGCCTTTTCAATAGAGGAGTAAAGATAAGATTTAGGGAGGGAATACAGACTCTCATGGACAGATAGTTTTAGCCGTTGGTACTTGATACACGTTAGTGATGCCAATTTTTGAGAAAAAATGGTTTTTTAGTAACAAATGGGAATCTGGGCTGGAGGGATCTCTCTTCTTCAAGAGCCAGTTAGACCATAGGGGAGAGCAATAGCAGGAGTTTCTAAGGTAGAGGCTTGTGGAACTGGACTGCCATTTAAGAAAGTGACTTACCTCTGATTTTGTTTCTGATTTTGCACTAGGGAAAGCTGCCCTTCACTCTCGTTTTGTGTAGAAAACCAAATGCAACAAACTTGAGTTGGTTTGTGAAGAAGGAAGGGGGATTAATTTCCCCATCTGATTACCTCTGTAATGGACAATCAAAGTAATTAAGATCTCTTTCTGATGTTTTAGCTAACAAAAAAAGCTGAATTTGTCATCTCAAGATGCTTTCCATGTTGAAGCCCAGAATGAGGCTACCTGGTAATTTGTCTAATCTGGTCTGTACATATGGAAAATAATGGTCTCTGCAGAGGATTGAGATATTTGTCTAAATGAGGCACTGTCTGTGGAAGGGAAGTGTGTTACACCACATTGGAAGAGGATGTACCTTTTCCCTTATTCATTAAACAGGGTTTTCATGGCATAGCTGAAGGGAGGTCATGCGCCAGCTATTTTGTTACACTTCGAAAAGTGAAATTCATTGGGTGCACAGGTTGGCAAAGCCTCTGTTAGTGTGAGCCAAGTGAACTTGGATTGTTTTGTGTACAGCTGGGTTCATCGAAAGAAGAACCTGCAGAACTCTGGAAACAAAATTCACAAAACCACTTATTTCTTACAAGTTACACTTTGGGTCTGATCAGTGTCTTTTATGTTGAAGAGTGTATAAGCAACGGTTGAACCAAAAATAGTTTCAGTACCGAAGATTATTTGTTAATACTCTGCAGGTAGCCAAAATATTTTACTTTTACCATGTGTAATTCTGTGCAGGAAGATGGGGGAGTTGTGGAAGAACCAAGTGTTGTGACACTCTTCTATGCTGTACAACAGGCAAGATAGATTTTTCTCCAGTAAGAAACCATCAGTCACCATCCAAAGGCTCCAGCCTTCTGAAGCTTGAAAAGGCAGTAAAGCTTTTCATATGTGTAGAATTGTCCCTACATGAAGGGAGAGTGGTAACTAGTGAGATTTGCTGAAGTTGGCAGATGTGGTTTGACACAGTTAGAAATGAAGTAATAGTTAATAGCTAATATTAATCATTATCGCCAGTTATTAATACAATATGTTTTTAAAGGACACTTCAAATAAATTAGTTTTCTCATGTACAGCTATGTATTTAGCCTATGAAATTCTACATGGCAACCGAATGGAAGAATTAGATGTTGGAATTTGGAATGTATAGGAGATATTTAAATGTGTGTTACTAGTTTACATAAATACAAGACTACAATAAGTATAGAGACTAAATGAAGCAGATCTTAGTATTCAGATTCATATCAAACCCAAGCTACTGTTTGGGGCGGGAAGGGAAAAAACACTGTTTACATTCAAATATATTTGATTCAAGTTTTGTCTAGAATGGACTATTAAATTATTATGTTGCCCAGGACCCTAAGATCTTGAGATGTTTACATGTCTTCTGTTACATGTTGATCTAAATTGTACTTTTGCCCTTTAAGCCTAGCTTTCTTATGCTTAGGTAGCCGGGTCTTTGAGCCAAGTGCACAACATTTTAAAAAAAGTTTTATTTTGAAAGAGAATTGAATTATGCACTCATGGAAATAAAAACTTCAGAATATGAAAGATGTCCAAAGGTTGATCTACCTTCTGTCAGTCAATCTGGGGGCAAAAATGAGTTTGGGAAAAGGCATTTACCTTTAATAAGCCTGACACCAGTGCCTTTATATTCTCTTTCATTTTCTCTGTGGTTCAGTTCAAGGAGATTTCAATGACCCAGATTTTTCTCAGCATAATCCTAAAGAAGATCCATGATATAAATAAATACAGAGCTATCAAAATCCTTTGAGAAAAAATAATTATCATTCATGCCAGGACAGAGATAAAGTTACTGGTATCTCTGCATGGTGGATTTCTTTAACCTCTTGACAATAATTTAGGGAGGGGAGAAAGGGGCAGAAGGAAGCATGCTTGTAGGTAATGACTTTTATCTATAGCACATAAAAATACAGAGTCAGCTCCCTTGTCATTGCCTTTCTGAGTCTTGGAAATGGTTGGTTTCGCTATGATCAGCTACGGTAGAAAGGACACTGTTAAAAGATTGCCCACTTAATATCATGCAGAATTGGTTTCTAGGGAGTGTCTCTGCTCTTAAAAGATTCACCCAGTGTTTGGTCTTTTCCTCTGGGGATTTCTTTGATACCCATTTGCCTGCACTAAACAAAGAAACTAGGCATGTGAGCTATTTGAATATAATTATATTTTTAATACAGGTAATTATTTTAAATGTTTAATGGGATCCTCATGAAAATTGTTGCATAAACTTTTCAATTAGAGAGAAGGCTTTTTGATTGCATTTGTGTTAGGTATTTGATTGGTGGACAGTTAGGAAATTATCTCATCTTACCTGCTTTTAGGGGGATGCCTATAGGGAGGAGAAAGCTTTGCTTCCAATCAACTTCAAAGATAAGATAGCTTAATTGGAAGCTGACTGTGCCTTGACAGCTTCAGAGCAGCAGTGACATCCATGTAAAATAATCTGAAGCAGATGCTGAATGAAGAAGTGGCATTTTCTTTCATGCAGGCTTTGGCATCAGATCTCTAGCATTATGTTATCTAGTCCTATATGAGGAAGCATTTTTTTATCGTTACACTGATTTTAGCACACTACCTCATATTTATACCTACACTGTTAAGTTCATCAGCCTTCGGCACACAGACTGTAACACTAACTTAAAGGGATTTTTGAACCACTTTGGCTTGGGTTGGGAAAATAGTGATGAAGAATTACAAAAAGACCCATTTAGGGTTCCTGACCTATGATCAAACTAGATCTTTTTTTATGTCATAGTGGTTACATAACTTTTCACTATCTGTGTAAGAGATGAGATAAATGGGCTGCAAGAAAACGCATGAAGTTTAACAAGGGCAAGTCTAAAGTCCTGCACCTTTGGAGGAACAACCTCAGGCACCAGTACATGCTGGGAGTCACCCAACTGGAAAACAGCTTGGCAGAGAAAGACCTGGGGGTCCTGGTGGACTGCACGTTGAATGTGAACCAGCAGTATGCCCATGCTGCCAAGAAGGCTGATAATATCCTGGGCCACCATAAGCAAAGCATCACCAGTGGGTTAAGGGAGGTTTCTTCAGCACTGGTGAGGACACATTTGGGGTACTGGGTCCAGTTCTGGGCTCCCCAGAGAGACATGGACATACTGGAGAACATCCAGCAAAGGCCTAGAGAGGTGATTAAGGGACTGGAGCATCTATGCTGTGAGGAAAGGCAGACAGAGCTGGGACTGTTCAGCCTGGAGAAGAGAGAGCTCGGGAGCATCTTCTGAGTGTGCATAATTACCTTGAAGGAGGCTGGAAAGAGGACAGACCCAGGCTCTTTTCAGTGGTGCCCAGTGGTAGGACCAGAGGTACTGGGCACAAATGGCAACACAGGATGTTCCCTTGGACTATGAGGCAACACTTTTAACTATGAGGGTGGCTGACTGCCCTCAGTCACAGCCCAGGAAGTTGTGAATCTCTGTCCTTGGACATACTCCAAGCCACCTGGACGCTATCCTGGAAAAAGGGCTGTAGGTGACCCTGCTTGAGTTATGGACTGGATCAGATGACCTCCAGAGATCCCTTCCATCCCTCAACCTTCGATTGTTCTTAAACTTTTATAATGAGAAAGAAAACCCAAACAAGAAAAAAAGGTTAAAGGTGTGTTGATCTTGAAACATACCATCTCTGTGTTATGTCTTACATAATAAGGTTTGGAGTTACGAGGGTAAAGCTCCCTGATAATTCATTTATAATTACTGAGTTTCTAAAAGTATCATTTTTGTTTGCCTGGCATGTGCCAGCATTAAATCCACTTGAATATCTTGTAAGAATTCTATTAAAATTTACTTTAGGGAAGGGATTTCTATGTTGAATGTTTGGATCTTATCTCATTATGAACAGTACTGAAATTGAGCAATGGCAATCAAAGTACACCTAAGTATCTGTTCTATGTCATATATCAGTAAAAATAGAGGAGCCAGTCATATGATTTATAAATGATGAGAACCTGGACTAGAGCACTTAAAAGATGATCTGTTCTCATGGGAAATCCTCAGCCTTGGAGGCACTAAAAATAACATCACTCAAATGCTTATTCAACTAGTCACAAGGGATAAAATGAAAGATTACCAGTTGGCAAAAATGATGATGGAAAACATTTAAGGGCTGTGAAAAGAGGTTTATATGATTCAGAGCAGCTTTGCACTGAAATCTGTTCGATAAGCAACAGTGGAATACTGATAACGATGTACCTGCAAAGGAGTAGTGTGGAGTATGATGGGAAGGACTGGGTGGGGAGGGTGTACTGATGTCAGGGTAAGAGGAGCTGCTCTGGAATAGGTGTTGGTACAAAGCAGTGCTCACATCTCTGCACTGTGAACTGCAGCAGGAGATGCAGAGAGCTGATGTGTTAACCTTCAGGAACAGGCTGAAGAAAGGAGCTGCAAGAGAGGAAGGATGGAGCAGTTGGCGATACTTCAAATCAGGCTGCTGAGAACTGGGGAGAACATGAGAGAAGAGAGGAGAGGCTATTACTGTTCATCTGCTATGTGGCCACAGGTCCTTTAAAGCAACTTGTGTGTGTGCCTGCTGAGTGTCTTACTTATTGTAGCTTTAGCAAAGTAACCTTCTTTTTAAAAGTTGGCATAAATGCTGCAGACTTCAATCCATATAATACAATCTATAATGAGCTAACTACTTCACTTTTGAGCCACTGCTGCTCCAGGAATTAATGCCTGGAAACCTCAGTACATGTAGATGATAGGGGAGAACTGGAGGACATTGTTGTGAGTTGGATTGTATAGAGGACCATTTAGTTGCCTTTGTTTCTCAGCTTTTGGTAAAAACTGGTTGATTCCTTTCAGTTCATAATAGGCTGAATACTAAGCTGTTTCTATAATGTCATGGACTGCTTGTTCGGCATCTTTTTAATTAGTGACATTTCATTTAGTCCAAATTAAATATGCCAGATGTAGCTGATTTAGTGGCTAACAATGATGAGTGAGGGGAGGGAGAGCTAACATATAGCCGTCTGTTCTCAGGGAAGTTTTTTTTTCTTATTTTTTTTATTTCTAGTTCCACAGGAGAAGTTGGAGTGGTAACCATGGCAGCAGGGAATTTGTCCCTTTAAGCTAAGCAAAGGGTTGGGTTGTGTGGGGTTTTTTTGTGTTTGTTTTTTTGTTTGTGGTGCCCCTACTCAGAGGAAGGGGTATGCAAAGTGGTCTCAAGCAAGCCCCGGAGAGGGAACTTGGAAATAGATAAGTTAGGGATGCTTGCTGTGGACTTAAACTCAAGAGTTGATTTTCCTGTAGTGTGCACAGATGGATGAGTGCAGCAGTGAAGCAGAGCAGTGAGAGATGTGCAAAAATTTCTTGGTACCTTGGATCTCTACATTAGGTGTTTTGGGGCGGGGTAGTTAGACACTGTATGCTAATAAATTCCTTGTATTGTTGGTTTTGGATTTATGCCAATATTTTTCTCACTTTTTTTTTGACTGAAAATTCAAAATTCTTGGCAGGTTGGAAGAGAGTGAGATTTGCATGGGGCTGGCTGCATTCAAGGGAATATCCAGCTTAATCATGGTGCCATAATCCTAGATCTTACATCAGCCCTGGAAACTTTTGCTGTATCACACCACTGTTTTCCTCTGATACTTAGGTCTACCAAAAATTAAGCAGCGGAGCAGTGTCATGGAACAGTTTTCTTCCCATTAAAGAAATCGCTGAAAATGAGAATTACACATGCCTTGGGGAGAGGATAACATAAGCTCTCTTCTCCCATTGACATAACTTCTCCTGGGTAAAGATCTGCAGGGGGTTAATTCTGGCCACACAATCGATGCTTACACAGTTGCGCAGAAATAACCCCCCCACCGCCACCCCCCCACCCAGTGTGAGCAGCTCTGTTAAAAGCATTTATTATGTGCATGTGACAAACTGACCCATAAAACATCCTGAACGTTGCAGGCAGCAACAATTAGCTGATACTCGCTGCTTGGAATCACCAGCTTCCAGAGCCAGTAGCTTGGGAGACGGGAAGTTAAGCAATATTGCTGAATGCTGTACAGCGCGGAGGCAGCTGACTGCCGGGCATTAGGGATGCTTTGCCATGCTGCTGTAGTTAAGCTTGTCACCCTCTCCTTATAAAGCACCCTGCTGCTACTGTCAGAGCAGTATGAGCTCAGCCCGATTGGAAAAACCGATTGTGGGTTGTGCCTGATGCTGTTGGAGTGCGGGAAGTTTGTATTTGCAAGATGTGCTTGAGCTTTTGTGATTTTCAGCACGTGGAAGCCATTGTGTTGTAGATTTCATAGGGCGTTTATACTTTGAAAGGTTATCATTCCTTTGAGTGTCTGTAGGTTATAGCCAGTTTTCATCAAGAGTCTTTCTCCATGTTTTGCCCTTTTTTTCCCATTAGCTTCCATTATCTTTTTCACTGCCCTAAGTTGTTCTCATCTTCATATTCTTAGGTTGGCTGTAGCCCTTGTATTTTGTCTCCATGGGATGTACCATAGTTGATTCTGCTCTGATCTATGCATGTTGAATACACAGAGGTTTTTCTTCAAAAGTTCCTTTTGTTTTGCTTTCCAGCTTACCCCTATCTCCTGGCATCTTTGGTGTAACTTCCTGGTCTGGGATGTCGTTGCTTCATCAGGATGTGTGTATGTGTGTGAGGAATAAAGGAACTCTTGTGAAGATAATTAATTTAATTCATTCTAGCCTTCAGGGATGCAGAGAAAACCTTAGGAACTCTGCACCTCCAAGCACTGAGGAACAGATTTACAAGTCCTTAAATCCCTGGCTTTTTCACTCCTTGTGATTACTTTTTTGGGAGGTTGGAGGAACACACAGGAGTGGGAAGAGGGTCTATCTTTGTCTTCCCCTGTATCGCATTCTAAGTTTGTAATTTCTGTCCAGCCCTACATCTTAATGCCTGCTCAGATTCCTCTGCTACCAGACTAGGTAAATTGGGTTGCATTTGTTCAAGACAAATTTCATAACTACTCATTCTTAAAATAACGTGTTTGTTTTGCTGTGCCTGGACATTCCAAATACAGTTTATTTGGCACGGTCCCCTATTATTGGGCTGCTGGTTTTTGTTCTATTTTATTTCTGTTACTGCATCAACCACAATCAAAATCCCAAGGCCCCATTTTATCACTTAAGAGACAGTTGCCACCCCAAAGGTTTTCCCATGCATTAAAAATCTATATATTTTTAAATACTAATCCTCAGTCTTGAAAGACATCTTTGAAAGCAATCTCTGGTGCCTTTCCTAATAATATGTGGCTGGAGTGGTACATGCAAATAGAGTGCTGGAGCCAGGTCTAGGTGTTCCTGCAGAGCTCTGCTCAGCAACCTCTCTGCTCCTCTCTCCTCAGAAAAGCATGAAAGGGAAGGGGGATTTTGTGGACTACTCATGCAGAAGTTCTACTCAAATAATCATAAATCAAAGTGAGAAGCCAATTGCACGCTGCAGAACCCTGTGCTGAAATGTTTTTTTGGCTCATAGGGTGGCCTGGGCCCTAGATGACAAGGGCCTCAGCTGCAGTTGTCACAGTGTCCTAGTGGGAAAGAAGGAGCCATCCAAGTCTTGGGGACCTGTACCATTTTCTTAAATCCTGTGGGAAGTTGCTCCCTGGAGCATTATTGCACCCTCTGCCAAGCTTCAAATTAATGTGGTTCTTGTGGTTGGAAGCCTGTGCAGCAAAGAAGATGTGGTAATAATTCCTTTTCTACAGACTAATTTATAATGGCAGAGCAATTTAAAATACTCAATAACTAGCTTGGTTACTTAAGGACTTAATCAAGAAATTATTATGGTTTTTCTTTGTATTACTCTTTCTAGATTGTTAGTGATTTAAATTGTGTTTGTAAGAACTTTTGTACTAAACCTTTCTCTTGGAGCAAATTCAGACAATAAATAATACATGTAAGCACAGCTGAGGAAAATTGCAAACTATCTAGGGATAAATTGCACGATAAAGCATATGAAAGATAAAGGTTAATGCCAGCAACATCATTTAATGCCTTTCATTACATAATCAAAGGAGTGTAACGGTGTCTGTAACTGTCTTTTTTAATGTATGTAAAGGATCTTGAAACCAGAAAGGATTTTTGCATAAAAAGCAATTGCTGTTAGGAGGAGCTGTGTGGACAGAATGGAGCGTATTGACAGACTTACAGTCAAAACTGACAGAAAATGCTGGAACAGTCTGGACCCCCAAATCCAGGACTGAGTGAGCTGGCTGTTGCTGCGCTCCCTTGCTGCTGGTGTGGACTGTCAAAGCCTATACAAATGGCTTCCCAAGCTTTCTCTCTTCCAGCATTCTGCAAATAATCCTGAAGCTTCAGCAAAATTCATAAAGGCCTATTGTTACTCTTAGAAGGATTGAAAATTAGTCTTTCTCTTTTCTTTTACCTAAAAATGAGAGGCAAATGAGGAATTGAGTGGGAAGATGTGAAAATGTCAAACAGGTCAAATGATCTATCTGAACATCTGAACATTAAACCAAAGTGTGAAAGAGTTGAAACAGCTTTTGGGAATACTGTCACAAAATTGATGTGTTGTCTGTATGTAGGTATGTATCACTTAAGACTGCATTCCGCTATTTATTTTTAAAATATGGAAATTACAGGGTAGCAACTTACAGTTTCCAAACCTTCAGCCTCTAAGTATGTGCACACACTCTGGAATAAATCTTTTGTTCATGCAGGCAGTGGTTATGTCTTGAAAATGTGCTCTGCACAGTCTTTCCTTTGGAGTATATTGCAGAGTTGTATGTAAATAGCTAAGATTTTTGCAGACACTTCAATGCAGTTGCTATACAATACTAAACCTATACAGGGAGCAATACTTTTGGATTTAAGAAATACTTCAAGTTTGGAGAAGATACAAGCAGATAATTCAGTGCCTGCATAACCAATAACCATTTTCCCATGCAGTTTTGAATTAGAGAAGGAAAAGCTTTGGCTTGTTACTACAATATTTCTATTTTAAACTTTAATAGTATCCTAAATTTGCTCATTGTATATGATCTTTGAAATGTGCTTTGTATACATGCAGCATAACACACTTCGTTTATTTCTTTGAGCTCAAATGTCAACAATTGCAGTGTGTAATTGTGCTGGTTTTGACTGGGGTAGAGTTAATTTTTTTCTTAGTAGCTGGTATGGTGCCATGTTTTGGATTTGTGATTAAAGCAGTGTTGATAATTCCAGAGATGTGTAAGCACTGCTTAGCAGTGACTAAAACAGAGGCAAGGTCTTTTCTGGTCTTCTTCCCACCCCTCCAGCAAGGGGGGGAGGGGAGAAGAAGAAGCTCAAGGGGACACAGTCAGGACCGCTGACCCCACCTAACCCAAGGGAAATCCTGCACCATTTGGTGTCATGCTTGGCATATGAAACTGGGGGAAGAAGATGGACAAGGCAAGTGGGGAGAGCATTTGAAGTGATAGTTTATGTCTTCCCAAGTCACCATTACTCATGATGGGCTTTCCTGGGTATGGCTGAACACCTGCCGGCCCATGGAAAGTGGGGAATGAATTTGATGTTTTGCTTTGCTCATGTGCATGGCTTTTGCTTTCCTGATTAAACTGTCTTTGTCTCAACCCATCAGTTTTCTAACTTTAATTCCTCCAATTCTCTCCCCCATCCCACTGCGGGCAGTAAGTAAATGGCTGTGTGGAGCTGAGCTGCTGGCTGGGGTTAAACCATGATGTAAATAGTGCAGAGAGACATGTTTGCTTGATTAATCACCACAGTGGCCTGAATGCAGCCAACACAGCTTACGGCATCCAGCTGAAGTCCAGAGTCAGGAGCCTTTGTCGTGTGCTTTAGATGTTAAGTTGCTCCATCTCTCTCCCTTACTTTCAGAAGGAATGTAACCCTCCAAAATTACTGGGTGCATGTGTGGCTGGATGTTCATACATGATGGCTTCAGAAGACCTAACCCTCCAAATACCAGTGCTGACTTGTACCCAGTGCTAATCCTGCCCTGCCCTCCTCACAGCCCTCATACAGTTTGTATGTATGTACTTCAGTATTGGTTTTGATGGCCACTGAACATAAGATGATGCTGTGATTACCTTTCAGGTCAGGTTATTTCTCTGACTCTTGTAAATGGGTTTAGAATTCAGTTGCCCAGTGAAGGGGGACAGAGTGAGGGTTTTGAAACAGGGCCAACTGAAGCGAGGGAGTTGTGTCTGTTTGGTTGTTTTTTTTTTTTTTTGAGATTGCTGTTCTGAATATGAAAGTCAAAGACTTAAGATCTTGATCATACAACAGTTGTTCTCCTTTGTTGTTCATAGGCTTTTAAATGTGTACCTAAATATAGTATATGCCAGAGGAGAGAGTTAATGTTGCTATGAGAACCTTAACCTCAGCATTTCCAAGGGTTTTATGTGTATACGTAGGAGAAAAAAAAAAAAGCAATGATCAAATAACTCACAGGCTTTTTTTCTTTTATAAGGAAGTACTATCTGATGCCTTGTGTATAAGTGATCTTATTCACTATGTATTGCTGTTACTGCTGCTGTTTGTCTGAAGGGCTATTTTCCTGCATGAGCAGTGCAACAGAGAAGGCAAAAAGAGTCATAGGGTTGACCTATATATTTATTTCATTGCAGCAGTTGAAATTCCCATGTCTTATAAAGCTGCCTTGATGCTGCTGGGCAAGTAAAGGGGGACTGGCTGGTGCTCCAGCATGTAGATGTGGTTGACTGCTTGCTTGTCAGGTGTGCACAGAGCATGCTTAGAGGCCTTTCTTTTTCAAAGGTTTGTAACTTTAGGAAGCAAAACCTTCCTTTATTTGTTGCTTTTTCAACTAGGAAAATAGCAGCTGAAGGGTAGCCTGCAGGCAGAGCTTGGGTCTTCAGCAGCTTTGAGTTGACCGATCCTAATTGAAAGCTTCCCCATTCCTCCAGTGACTCTGACTCTGCTCTTGTGAGCTGATAAGCTTTGATTATAGAAAGCTTTTGGAAAAAAGATCTCATCAAAACAGGGTTCCAGTGAAAACAGCAAGTAACTGCCTGGTACATAGGTGCCTTCTGCAATAAATAGCTGCTTCTGCTTGCACTAGGTACATGCGTACATTTCAGTTCCATTTTCCTTCTGTTTACCTCACTGATTGTATGATTCTTATGGCTGAACAGTCTTGAGGAGTGAAATGGGGGGATAGAAGTCAAAACTTGCTGGACTAATTTTCAGTGTGTGCAGATCTTAGTAATGACTCTTCAGTGTATTTTAATGGCTTTCTGTCAAGTCTCTGATCTCCATCTCTTATTAAGGGAAACGCTTGAAGAACTGGTGTACTGAAACCTTTTAACCTTTTATCTATTAGATTTCAGTCAGAGGGCCTTCTGATAACTGGTGCTCTCTTTTTCTGTTTGGAGTTGTAACCCAGGATAACAAAGGTCGGTTTGCACTGATCCAAATTACACTGTTTAATTTCAGATTGTAGAATGCAAATGTAGATCTGTTTGCTACTGAAGATTTTCAGCGTAACATCATTTAAAAGAGTGAATTTCTGTGATGATTGTATATAGTCATAGGTTTTGTTTTGAACAAAAAGGAAAGAAATAGCACAAAAAGTAGAAAAGAAATGATGTGACTATCACATGACCATTTTGGTTTTCTGGTTTTTTTTATTTTTTTTTTCCCTCCACATTCCTAAAATATTTGCATTGCTTGTTACCCACAAAATACTGCAGTGAGGTTGAGGAACTGAGGCTGGAAGATGAAACAGCCATGAAGATACTCAAGATATGCGACCCATTATATGAAACCACTGAAGTGATGAATATTAATGTTCTTTTAAATTTTTAATTTTTAAAGTCTTTTTTGTCTTTCGAGAAAAGAAAAAAAAAAAGAAAAGAAAAGCTTGGGGGAAGACTTCTTCCCAGAACAATGGTGCAGTCTGTTATCTGCTCCTTTCCACTGTAAAGCACGGAATGTTCAGCCAATATAGTGCTCTGGTTGGCTTAGCATTCTTAACCTTAATTTTGAATAGAAGGTGCCTTGTGCTGCTGACGTAATTAGGGCCTTTTGTAAATCACTGTTGCAGGCAGTCTGCTGTTGCATTTCACTGCATTTCTCGGAGAGATGCAGGGCAAAAGTGTCAGACTAACTTTTTGAACCTCTCATCAGGCTAAGTGTTTTCAATATTGGAGTATTTTATTCAAATGAATCCTGCTTCATTTTCCTTTATAGACAATAAGCCCCAATTCAGTTCTGGGAGTGAAACAGTGTTTCTGCTGGAAGTTTGAATAGGGAGCCCTTAACATTTTAAAATGGGAGGTGCTTCCTTTAAAAAAACAAAAAAGAGAGAGACAAACGAAATATGAGAGTTGCATTTGACCAATTGACTTTCAATTCAGTCCCCTCTGTGATACTGTTATCTGTGTCTTTTGTCACAGAAACTGTCAGAAAGTTGGAGGTGAAGCTTTGTCATCAAGCTGGTTTCGCATTTGTGGTTATACGTCATAACTCTGCAGCGGTGTGTGGGGGCATAAAATCCCCTTACCTTCCATGTAAGCCTCTTCGGGGCTGTTTCACTCTTGCTTCTGCAGAGCACAGGGTTTCATCTCACTTGTGCCTCTCTCCCGTCCCCCCGGGGCAGGGTTCAGCTCAGGCCATTACATCCCCTCCTGATGCAGTGTTTTATATGTGTGATGTCAGTGGTGATACATGGCCTTGCACTGTCCTTGATGGCAAACACAGCACTATTAATAGTCAGTGAAGTTAACTTGCTCATGGCTGCCCACCCACTGCACTCCAGTCCCTGAGCTTTAAAGGCACTGTTAACACTATGTCCATGTTTGTAACCCAACTCCCATGGTGGCTGTGGTGTGGGGGTAGCGGGTGCTGCCTGCAGGGCCTGGCTCTCCAGGGGAGGGAACATGGCACTACAGTAGTCACACGCCAAACCACAGCGTTGGGTATTCAGTAGTTTGAGATGCTGTGGTACTTCAGGGGGGCTGGCAGCGTCATCGGCTCTGGGCAAGGAGGGGGAGGGTGGGACTCGTACCCATGACCCCTTTACTTCATACCGAGAAAGCACAGCATGAATGAGCATAAAAGACAGCTGCAGCTTTCTTCCAGTGGCCACACGGCATTAAGGCTTTCCATGCTTGGGAACGGAGAAATTGTGGTGGTTGTCTTACAGCTCTCCCTCTTCCACCTGCACGGGCTGGAGAGGCACCCTCAGCAGAACAGCTTTGCTTCTCTTCTGGGACTTGGCAATGATCAGGTGCAGTCTGCCTGTATCACTGCCTTGTTCCCAGCAGGAAAAGAAAAGAGGGGGGTTTGTCCTCCAGGTGTTGCTAAGTGGCGATTGCTGTGGTTGGTTGCTGTGGCGTATTCCTGATTCGGGCTCCCCGGTGAAAGCTGAGGCAGGGAGCACAGGGCTGTGCTTCTCGTGACTAATGAATGAATGATGTCACCAGGTTGGTTCCCGAGGCAGGAAATCCATCCAAAATAGTTTAGTTTCAATACAGAAAGTGCAGTTACACGCACAGAGTAAGCTGAAAGTAGAAAGCAATTCTTTCATCATCAACTTTCCCAAATCTATGTAACTCCTTTTCAAAACTATGGCTGTACTACAAAAAGTAGAAGGAAAAAAAATCAAGCGGGTGTTAGTCCCTCCCATTCCCCAGTAAAACAAACAAAAAACCCCTACTTTCTGTCTTGTTGCATACTGGCTCTCCGGTGTGCTTGCCCGTCCTGGGAGGGAATACGAGAGCTGCGCTCCCTACTCGCACGCTGCGGTGCGATGCCTGCGGGTGTCTCGGGCATCCCTGCCCTCGTGTCTCCCCGTCCCACGGGCGCGCTGCCGAATGGCGGAGCGGGCCGGGACCGCCGCGGGTGTGATGCGGGGCTCTGCTGCCACACGGGGCTAATAACACAACACAGACTTGCCCGCAGGACAGAAAACGGGGGCACCCCCACGCCCAAAAATTCCTGCGTGTGTGAGGATGCCTCTGGCTTGGCTAAGCGTTGGCAGGAGTGCAGCCGTAACATTGCACAGCACGCATGCCTTCCCCAGAGCAACCGGGATTCCCCCTCCTCTCCTCTCCAGAGCCCACTTCTGAAAGAGCTGGCTCATCCCTGCTGTCAGATGAAGCCGTTTCCTGAACGCGCGGGTTTGAGTCACTTGGGCTGGATGAGGCTTTAACTCCTCCCTCACTGGGCTCGAATTTGTGCGTAGCCGGGGCACCGGGCAGCGGGGNGCACCGGCGCCGGGGCAGCAGCACACGCGTGCCGGGCTCCCCACACCCCGCCCCGCGGCCGCTCCAGGGGTCTCAAGCGCCCCAAGGTCGTCATAAAAAAACACGTTTCCTTTGTAATTCCTTCTTTTTTGGGGAGGGGGGGGTGGGGGAGGCGGGAATAATTTGGAAGTCTGATAGTGTGTGGGAAATGATTACATCAGTCGGAGGGAGGGCTAGGATTGGTCTGCACAGTGTGGTTTGATTCACTACCGCAAAGATTGCGTGTAACCCTTTGAGTGGAGCTCTGGCAGAGTTGTTTCCCTCCCCAGAAACAGTCCCCATAGCAGGGGCTACGTGACAGGTAGGGTACGGCCGCCCCTGACGCCGCCGGCACCCCGGGCGCCCAGCCGCAGGCTGCAGAGGGTCGGCGGAGGCACAGAACTAACTCTCAAGAGGCAATCCCCATTTAAAATGCCATCTTGTTCTTCCGACTGCTGCCTTTTACGTGCCGTTGAGGTAAGATTTTCCATATCGGATTACCCTCGAGGTTTTTGTTAGACTCTCCTTCTCTCGCTAGGATGCGGAGCGTTTTAAACACTGAGTTGATTTAAATCTGGGACCTGCACGTTCGCCCGGAGAAATAATTTTGCGGCAAGTGTCTCTTGCTTGAGCAGAACAATGCAAAGAGGAAAGCATCTGTATAATTCAGGAGGTGGGGAGAAGGTTCCTGACTTGTTCTCTCATTCCCATTGATATTTAGGATGTGCAGCGTATGCACATTTGGTTTCAAACTACTTTCAAGCTGGGATCAAAAGAGAAGTCAGGGCAGGGAGAGAAATGCATGGACTATGCTAGGTAATTGATTTGCCGGCAAACTGCAAGTGGGACTTCCCCACACAAAACAATCAAAAGTTAGTGGGGAACAAGAGAGCCATTTTTAATCTTTGGGGTCTTGGCCTGCTCCTCTGTGGATGTTCAGAGGCCTCCGATGGGATCGCAACAAAAATTGTGTGTGTTTGACTGGATGTGATTTCTCTCGCCCACTGTTGCCAAAGTGCTCTCTCGACATTGTTTCACGTTTGCTTACCTTACAAGGCTTTATACAGAACCTGCTCTCTCACTTTTCCTGTGTACGTGGTCATATTAATCCTGCTGAATCTTTGTTTAGTGCAGGGAGGTGTTGGGGAGGGGGGAGGGGAAATAGGTCTAGGGGGCATCGAGAGAAAGTGTTATAAAGTGAATCATCCATTTCATTTGTCCTGGCTGCCAAGGTGCTTGGAAACCTCACACCAAGAGGATGATGCTTTTCTACAGTAGCTGTGTGGTTTGCCTATGTTCAGAGCTGTTGATCTGTAAGTGTACCCTTTATGTTGCAGGATGTAAAAGTCTTTAGTGAAGATGGAACAAGCAAAGTGGTCGAGATTCTAGCAGACATGACAGCCAGGGACCTCTGTCAGCTGCTCGTTTACAAAAGTCATTGTGTGGATGATAACAGCTGGACTCTAGTGGAGCATCACCCTCACCTAGGATTAGGTAGGGAATGGTCAAAGGGGTGGCATGGTTACCTGGGAACATAAAATATGTGTAATTCATATAAATGTGCTTGTAGACGGAACGTTTTCTTTTCCACTGCTTTTATTTGTACAATTAGCTGAAGTCACATACGTGCTTTCTGTGTATTACAATTTGATGTGTTAAGCGTTTAAGCCATTTAAAGTCCTTCCCTTATTTCCCATCCTCTGTTTTTTTTATTATATAAAAAAAGAAGAATTGTCTAATCTTCACGCTAGTGCTCTGTTGCTACCTTGCTGTGTCTGAAGCTATTGCAAATAAACAGCTTAGGCAAATTAAGCTTGATCCTTAGAGTACGGTCCTGTGAAACAGCTCAGCTCATCACCAGCTGGGAGACCTGGGTGAAGAGACTCAGCCTTACATACCTACAGTAATGCTTATGAAAGCTAGGCATGCTGAGGTGGGGGAGGGGGTTGGCTAAACTTGACTTCAGGCAGGGAAAAAATGGTGGCACCACCCGCAAATCCATGGGCAATTTCTGGACCAGCGATGGTATCTACTCTCCAGGCAGCAGCTCCTCCACCTGATTGAAATTAAGGTGTCATGGTTACAGTTTCAAGAAGGCAGCAAGAGGAAGAACCACGGGGAATTAAATAACACCGAATTGGTTTAATTACAGTACCTGAAAGGATCTCATGTTATTGAGTCTTGCTTTTCCTCTTATTTTGTGGCACTGATTAGTTGCAGGGTTCTGCTGTGCAGCTTGCAAGAGCGTATTGCTCAGATAATGCTATCTATAATTCCCCATAGCATACAATAACGCTTTAGAAAGTGTAGCATTTGGAGTATTAGTCGATACACTTCACGGGGAATGTTTTTTCTAGAAAACAGGGAAATCATAAGCTGCAATCGCCAGCACTGGAATTGTGAATGCTATATGTAGCTAACAGAGGGGGGTTTATGTCTAAAAATATAATTCAGAACCCTTATGAATAAAAAAAGGAAATTATTTGCTGGAAATGTGATGCCCTAAGCCAATACTGTTACACACTAATAAATTCATTGCTCTGCAGACTAACACTTACAAAACCCCCAAAAACGCAGGATATCCTGATTATTGAATGGTTTTATTATCTCTCCTACTGTAGAAATATATGAAAAAATTAAGACGAAACACTCACTGATCTATGCCTGTGATAGACTTTCAGTTCTGAGAACTTAGGATGAGGTGAGGAATTAAGGTATAAATTACAGAATCTTTGCCTCTGCAGCTTAATATGCCACATGCGCTTCTAAAAACCTTTACAAATTTTCAGTTTTATCAATGCTCGTTAAACTACCAGGCTCTCTTTTTCTATATTCTCTTTCCCATCATTGCTGATTACCAAGGTATTGTGTAAACAGAAGCCTTCTCCTTTGTAACCAACATCCTTCTCCTGCCAGATTCATTCAGTGATGCCACAATTCAGTGTTTGTGACATCACAATAGCTTCCATGGTGACTAATTGTGCTGTCAAACTCTGGTGTGTGACATCTCTGAATGAATCGGGCAGGAGGCTGATTAGGAAATCAAAAGCTTCTGTTTACACACAAATAACTTGGTAATTAACAATGATGGGAAAAGAGCAAGATACTTATCGGGCTGCATTTATATACATGGGGACCTGCCTGCCTTGGACCTCTGTTTCACACTGAAGCACAAAGAGAGCCCCCAGAGAAGTGGGGTGTGCAGGTTGGGGCTTCAGCAGCCACCAAACTTTGTTCCACAGGGACTGCTCCAGGGCTGTCCCCTGTAGGCCACACAGTAGATCTGTGTGGGAAGTAATGCAACCTTTGGGGGTATAAAGCCAGCAGACAAAGAAAAAGATATTTAAAGAATCCAAAAAAATGTAATTATACAGATTTCACATATTTGAAAAGATGAGGACAGAAAAGGGAATAAATTAGTTCATTTAACAGGAGACAAAACCATCCAGTTTCTTGAATCTGGGGTCTAAAGTATACACTGTGACACAGTCAATAAACTTTAAATACCAACTTTCAGGCTTCCACCAGTTTTGGTTGCAGTTTGAATTTTTTATTATTCTGCTGCCTATTTCTAGCTTCTCTGTAGCTGAAATGCTTTCCTGTGTTTTGGAGACTGTCAGATCAATGTAGTAATCTGTCTGCAACCTGGGTGAAGTTATAATCAGGCATCCGATGTTCCATATTTGTTCCTCTAGATATAAGATTGCTAGTATAAGTGTGAAACAATGGTGAATAAATACTTAGTGTGAAAAGAAATGTGGTTTAAGAGCAATCAGGATTCTGTGTTTCCAGAATACATTATTTCTTATACAATACATCCTTGCTGGCTTAATGCTGTAGGTGGAAGTCTTGAAGCCCACCAAAAGAGAGGATTCGTTCACTATCTTTTTCTTCCCCTCCCCATATTTTGCCTAATAGTACTTTCCAAAACAGCTCAGTTCCAGAACCAATTCATCCTTCTACTATTGGGCAGACTGAGGACAAGATGAAATTTTTTAAGCCAGCTGCATATTTATCATTGAGTTGGTCTTCGAGGTCCTGCTTTGTAAGGAACCCTCCCCTTACTCTTCACTTCACATGCATAGCCAAGTAAATTCCAAATAACATGTGTGCTTGCACATAACTTTAAACAGCTATTTGACTGCACAAAGTATTTGTGTTCTTGCTGTAGGCAGTGGTGGGACAATTTGCCATCAGACTTTCTTGATTTGACATTTGAAAGTGGTTCCTGCTGCACTGTTACCACTAACATCTAAAGCCACGTTGTGGTCAATATTTAAGCAGTCTATGAAATTTGAATCAGTCCCATTATTTTATTTGCTATTCTAAGTATACCTAACCTGTTTGTAAAATCATATTCTCCCTATGTTCTATTCCGTGCTTAACTACCATCCATTTAGGATGGGGACAGAGATCTCTGTATTGGACATTAGCACAAATAATAATGGTGAAGACATTCACATGATAGTAAGTGTCTGGACACTGAAATAATCCCTCCCTACCTACACACTTCATTTTTCCAGCTCCAGAGTTGACTGTACATCTTACTTAAATACAAGAGTGAATGTAGTAGGGGTCTGCAGTATGGGAGGGTTAGAAGAAAGCATTGCTGCAGTTTTGTATATAGATTTTCTTGTTTACGTGCATTGATTTCCCGTAATATGAGTGAATTAGAAGCGGAACAGATAAACACAGCGCTTGCTAAAATGCCAAACCAGGGCGGGCTCTTTCGTACAGGGGTCAACCTGTCATTTGTAGTCATTCTCTAATTGGGAATTTTGGGCCATGCCTGTGAGTTGTTAATGATGGAATTCAGCTCCTTTTCCCACCTTGTATCACTGCTACAGTTCTGTAGAAGTTCTGATAATAGTACAGATTAATTTGGGTGGGGTGGGGGGAAAGTCTTTTCCAGGAAGTGTGTAGAGGAGACTTGAGTGGGGCCTATCAGATAAACTGAAAGGACACATTTCTGATCACTTCAACAGCAATGCCACTTGAAGACAGACTGACGTATTGAGCTGAACAGGCTGACATCTGTGCTTCTAGTTTTGTAGCAGGAAGCTCAAAGCAGGGCTGAGGCTGAGTTGCTGGTATGTCAAGTTCATCCCATTTGTACCAACCAAGTGCAAACTACCAAGGACTTCCCAAGTGTGCAACTTTTATGAAGTAATAGCAAACTGACCAGTACTAGCTTCCTTTTTTTACATGCAGGTGCTGTGAAATGCTGCACCTTTTCTCCAATATGACTTTGACCATCAAAATGAAAATGTAAACATTAAATCAGCAGGAGTATCACCACAGAATCTCAAAAGTGTCTTAATGTAGTAACAGAATACATCTAGGTCAATTGTCTAAAGCAACTAAGAAACAAGCACTGAGTATAATTACACAAACTAAACACTGAAATACAAAACCAACTGACAAATACTCATCTATACTTCATTTCCTCAGAAAAGAATAAACAGTTTGTCCCTGACAAGCAATGTTCAGTGTGTTTGGAAAGCAAAGACACAACTTTGGATGGTGGCAGGAGCAGACAGTAACAGGACGTGGTCTTTCAGGGTTCATACTGCAATGAAGTTTCATACCAATATAATGGAATGTTTTTTGGAGGAAGCATAATTTAAAAAACAGGCCCTTTACCCTATTGGCCATGGTCCTCATCACAGTGTGGAGATTTTACTTCACCAGTTGCTTAAAAACCATTATAGTAGCAACAGATCAGCCATACCTGAAACTTTATCTTCAAAGCCCCTAGATAATGTGTAGGTTTAGGTGATGAATGCTGAGGTGGTGCAAAATGTCCTTTATTCACAGACACCCACAGCACTATTGTTGTGGACATTAGTTAAAGAACTACCCCTTCAAAGTGGTGTTATGTCAGATGCACTAATAAAGAAACAGTTCTTTATATGAGCAGCCCACTATGGAAGTTTTTCAGTGTTAACCCCTTTGAAAACACAACCTGTAGGAAGGCTGCACATTGCAAGTGCACAGTAAATGCTGGAGTTATCAGTGAGCTGGTGATGACTGACAACCTAAGTGCAGGTGAAAAATTTGATGGGATCTTTCCATCATAGGTTAAATTTTCAGTCAAGTAGCATCACGTTATCTGCTGAGTTCAGTAATTCAAGTGATATTCCAGAGCTTGCTCTTTTTGAGATGCCATTGACTGCTTGCTTTCTATCCTGAAAACGCCCCAAGAGAACTTGGGTAACGCCCTGGCATTTCTTACTGTAGGAATACGAGGATTGCAGGAACACAAAGTGGGAAGAGACTCTCCAAACTTCTTTGGTCAGCAAGTCATAGGCCTTTTGTTTAAAGTTATATTTGGTTTGACCTCATTTTTAAATTTTGTATTATATAAGGCATGAAAGCACTGACTAGTTAAAACTTTTGAAAAATACCTAAATATTTTCTCAGAAAGTTCTGAAGACTTGTCAACATAATGAGTTCATTAAGTAGTGCACACTTAGCCAGTTGCCTTCTTTTGAGTTACTGCTTTCAGTGAATTGGGTTTATTAAGCTATCTGTTTATGCTTTGATGTCCCATTCTTTTGACCAGAGAAGTGGTGGTTCTGAGGAGTTACCTTGTAACCAAATCTAGACCAGAAAATTGCCCTGTCATATGCACAAAACATTTGTCTCTGTCAGTATTCCTGTAAAGCAGATCTTGTGACCTCTTTCATAATAAGCCCCATTGTCTAGCATCTACGATAAAGGCCTGAAGTTCACCTTGAAATGAACTGGTTTTATAGAGTGTGATCAAATACAACACTGTATTTCTGTGATAGTTCGAGACCTAACAGTGGCCTTTCTGTAACTCCTTTCCCCCTTAAACCTGTCCACCTTGCCAGTTCCACAGCACACAACCAGTGCCAAAAGAAGAGGTTTGTCTATTATTGTAGCTACTGCACACAAAAAAAAAGTTCCTTTCTCAAAAGTCGTGCTTATGAAGCCCTGATGTAGGAATTCCTTGAAGAACACTGCCATATAATGTTGAACTTTGTAATACCTTACAAAGTAAGGTATTGCCTCATGGCAATATGGTTTGAAAGTTCTGTGTTTTGCTAATTTCTTAAAAGGTAATGGAATTACACTGGGTTGTTTTACTTCTATTCTTAGTTGGTCTCGTTCCTTCTGCTGGTTGGCTGTGTGTTAACATCATGTTCTTTTCCCACAGAGAGGTGCTTGGAAGATCATGAGCTCATAGTTCAAGTTGAGTCCACAATGGGAAGTGAAAGTAAATTTTTGTTCAGGAAGAATTACGCAAAATATGAATTTTTCAAAAATCCCATGGTGAGTCTCATTACTTAGTTGTTTACACCACAGAGGGGTGGATTGCAATAACATTGCTGGGCACTGTTATGTCTTAAACATCTATTATAAAAAAAAAAATAGACAACCAACTAACAGAATTCTTTCCAAAGGAATTTTAACCAATGTTTAAATTCCTTGTACTCTCCTCCCGGCCTAAAAACCGCAAGTGTTTTCAAGTTACCAAATATACTGGTTTCAAAATGTCTGTAGTTATGTTGGAGAGTGACCAAGACAGGGAAGTCTTCATTGGTTTAAGAAAAACAATCAGAAGTGCAATTTACTCATTATCTTCGAAGTTACTTGATTTGAAGCAAGTTAATCACATAAAATGCAGTATCCAAACCTTTAAGTTTCTTTTGTTTCTGGGTATTTCTGGCAGTAATAATTAATAAAACACCCAAACCCATCTGGGTAACCCCTAAAGCACTTACTCCATACAAGGAATTTCCAGTTTATCGTTACCTATACTGAACATTGTTTTGCCTGTGGCTGTGCTTTACTGGTGTGCTCTGCCTTCTTTACTGACCACAGTAGCCTGCCCTCTCTATGTCCTCATGTATACCCATGCTTGAAAAGTACTGTACGCCATAGCTATACCTATTCCTGCGTTTGTAAGATCCTTCAAAGGTTGTCATTTTAAACTGGTTACTGTGTAACTGCTTATCAGGGGATTATTTTTCACATTTTAGCTAAACAATTATGTTGGAGCAGACTGTTGGTATGAAGCAATGTCAGCTGGTGTGACCCATTGAGATAGCTGAGGAAAGGTAATCCAGAGGTGGTTAGATAAGAGCAGATTTTGGGTCAGTCAGACATTTGTGGTGAAGAAAAAAAGATACATGAGGTCACATTTAAACTCACTGCTGAAGTAACTGCAGGTGATAAATTCATTCCTTTCCTCATAGATGTAAGTGCACAGTTGCTGCATCTTTGCATGTGTGCTTGCATGTACATTTGTCATTTGCTGGTGCTTTTTTCAGAGTCTGTGCCTTGACTTACTCTGTGAAACGTTTCTGTACATAGAGTGTTCCTAGTTTTTCACTTCTGTTGATCTCACCATCTGATAACCTATGAACATCTGAGCGTTGTGCAGAAGTTTGGGTATCCTAGGAGCTCGCGCATTGGTTTCATGTGGTATATTTTAATTAATAACAGAGCATGGGAGTAAAACCCAGAATGCTTGGCATTCGGTCCCAGGCTCCTGCAATCACAGAATAAATCATTCTTGTGGTGTAAGAATGCGAAGGCTCCCTATCCGTTGCATTAGCTGTTGCCATATGGCACTGTTTCGACTCAAGAGAGGCTGGTAAATGTTAGCTTTCATAACTCATTGTGCAACTTACCTGGCAGAAGGGTGATTCCTCTTCAGCCCTTCTCTTTATGCCCTAAAGACAGAATTTTATATTGCCTGAAGAATGACAAATGTTCTAAACTGGAAATGTTTTTGTTGTGATTCATTTTGTTATAATCAGTCATTGTTTTATTTCAGGCATTTCTGTATGTCTCCATGCTTCAAATAATGTTTAAAAACTTAAAGAATGACTTTATGTCATTGCCGTGTATAGTAAATATGGTGTACCAAATTATACAGGAATTTTAAAACAGCAGATGAAAGGAGAACTGGAGGAATAATTCTGAAGTCAAGTCGTTGTTGCAATAAGCAAGGAGTCACTGCATACTCAGCTTGCAGGACTATTCATCCTTTCCTTCCCAAGAAAGGCTGTTAGAGATCCCCAGAAGCCCTCAGTAGAAGAGGAAGTGATGGGAAAATGCACTTACGAAATGATGCATATCAGATATTTTGAAAACCCACAATCTGTCTGCATGGGCATCTGGTGAGCAGAAGGAAGGGAAGAACTTCACTTGAAAAGCCCTAGTATTACTTTCTGTGTCAGGGGATCTCCAAATTCATTTAATAGTGATAGTTCCAAAAAATTAATGACTGGAAGAAAATGTCACTAGTTCTCTGTAAGAGTGTTCAAATGTATTGTGACTTCCAATTGTCTTCTTTTTGTGTCTAGAATTTCTTTCCAGAGCAAATGGTTGCCTGGTGCCAGCAAACAAATGGCAGTATCCCACAGTCACAGCTTTTGCAGGTACTGTAAATTATCTGTATGGACAAAGAAAGTTTTGGAGCTGGAGAGGAGGGGTTGAGA